>CM062291.1:386230019-386789306 GCA_031216915.1 Pictodentalium vernedei | reverse complement strand
GTGACACAGCAATGACAAACATCTAGGTAATGACCTGATAACAAAGGTACATATAAAGTATTGTAACAGCCTGTACATAAATACTGACCGTAGCCTGTAACAAATGTATAGGTAAAGTATTGTAAAGGTGGATGACAGTCAGATGCTAAACTAGAAAAGAAGTCTTTGAATCCCCGAGTGGGTCTGACTGAACCCCAAAATATTTGTTCTCATAGCAGTGATAACAAAGGCACCCCCAAAACACACTCATTCCTGTCCCAAGGTGAAAACAGAGGTACCCAAGAAGTTTCGTGAAGATCAGTTCATGAATACGAGCTGTGTAGAAGTTGTGACAAAAAACTGATTGGACCTAATTTCGGTATGAAATGGCCACTGGCAGCCATCTTGAATTTTGGACTGCACTCATAAACACTTGTTCTTGTCCCAAGGCGATAACAAAGGTACCCAAGAAGTTTCGTGAAGATCGGTTGATAAATACAGCCTCTAGCCCGAGCCGTATTGACATGTGCACTTACAGTGTATAAGTAGCACCAAATAAATAAAAATTCATCTAATTTGCATAATTTCTGCACGAGCAGTCCTTCGCGTGAGACGGGCGCTATTGCGCTCGCAAGCGCCCGTAATTTAAAAAAGACGAGCGCAAAAAATCGCACCCGTCATCGAACAGTTCAACTTCACTTAAAGTGCACTCAACTCACAAGCATTGCCACGCTTCAAGTCAGAATGGACATCTATTTTGTTATTGTCCATTGGTTAATGGTAAAACAAAATTAAAACTGCTGTTATATGCCCCCCACCCCACCCCTCCACCTTCATATCACCATCTGCTCCGCAAGAGGTCGGAATCGATATTGTCAGTGAAAACTGAAACATTTCCAGTTTCCTTTGTTCATTACGCATGTCATTAAACATCCCCATTCATCCAGTAAACGAAACCGAAAGTACAGCGCTAATTTAATCAGAATTTGCTTTACAAATTCTCATAATTATCTTGTACATACGTTTCATTTTCAGATTTCGGGTTTTAATTCTCAATTTAATGAATAAAACAGAAAACCATGCAGTGTTGTTTTCATTTTTTGTACAGGTTACTCTCGAAGCTAAAAATGGACGTAAGTTAAGTATTTCAATCAACACTGCAAACCACCCCCTTGAAAACAGACAAACATAGTCTGTTTAAAAATAGCTGTTTTTTTTTTTTAAATATGTATATTTATTACGAATAAACAAAATATAGCTTCACACAAAATCAATAAAAAAAAATCATAATGTGAAGACCAGATAAAATTTACAAAGCGGAATATGAATAACAAAATAGTTGCCTCCCTTGGCAAAATTCAAATGAAAGTGTCAATGACACTGTAGCTCAACTTGTCAAGACAAAGACATGCACATGTATAGTATGTGACACAGCAATGACAAACATCTAGGTAATGACCTGATAACAAAGGTACATATAAAGTATTGTAACGGTCTGTACATAAATACTGACCGTTGCCTGTAACAAATGTATAGTAAAAGTATTGTAAAGGTGGGTGACAGTCAGATGCTAAACTAGAAAAGAAAACTTTGAGTCCCAGAGTGGGTCTGACTGAACCCCAAAATATTTGTTCTCATAGCACAGTGATAACAAAGGCACCCCAAAACACACTCGTTCCTGTCTCAAGGTGAAAACAAAGGTACCCAAGAAGTTTTGTGAAGATCAGTTCATAAATACGAGCTGTATAGAACTTGTGACAAAAAACTGATTGGACCTAATTTTGGTACAAAATAGCCACTGGCAGCCATCTTGAATTTTGGACCGTACCCAGAAACACTCATTCTCGTCCCAAGGTGATAACAAAGGTACCCAAGAAGTTTTGTGAAGATCGGTTCATAAATACAGCCTCTACCCTGAGCCGTATTGACATGTGTGCTCACATTGTGTAAGTAGCACTGAATAAATCAAAGTTCATCTAATTTGCATAATTTCTGCACGAAAAAAAACCCCTTACAATATGTGATATATTCCATGTTACTAAACATTTATACAAAAATTTATTCAAATCAGAACTTTCATACAGAAGTTCTGTACAAAAGACTGATTGCACTAATTTTGGTACAAAATGGCTGCTGGTGGCCATCTTGAATTTTGGACCACACCCAAAAACACTCGCTCTCATCCCACGGTGATAACAAAGGTACTCAAGAAGTTTCGTAAAGATTGGTTCATAAACATGGCCTCTAGTCTGAGCTGTATAGAAGTTGTGTACAAAAAACTGATTAGACCTAATTTCGGTACAAAATGGCCACTGGCAGCCATCTTGAATTTTAGACCGCACCCAGAAACACTCGTTCTCGTCCCAAGGTGATAACAAAGGTACCCAAGACATTTCGTGAAGATCAGTTCATAAATACAGACTCTAGTCTGAGCTGTATTGACATGTGTACTTACTGTGTGTAAGTCGCACTGAAAAAATCAAAGTTCATCTAATCTGCATAATTTCTGCACGAGAAAAAAACCCGTATTATATGTGATGCATCCCATGGTGCTAAACATTCACACAAAAAATTATTCAAATCAGCACTTTCATATGGAAGTTCTGTGCAAAAATCTGATTGCACCTAATTTTGTACAAAATGGCTGCCATCGGCCATCTTGAATTTCGGACCGGACCCCAAAACACTCGTTCTCGTCCCACGGTGATACCAAAGGTACCCAAGAAGTTTCGTAAAGATCGGTTCATAAATACGGCCTCCAGCCCGAGCCGTATTGGCATTTGCACTTACAGTGCTGAAAGTAACACCAAAAAACATCAAAATTAGTCTAATTTGCACAATTTACGCACGAGAAAAAAACACGTATTATATGTGATGTATCCCATGGTACTAAACATTCATACAAAAAGTTATTCAAATCAGTGCTTTCATATGGAAGTTCTGTACAAAAAACAGATTTCTGCATCATCGGTACAAAATGGCGGCTGGCAGCCATCTTGAATTTCAAACCGCACCCAAAAACACTCGTTCTCGTCCCACGGTCATAACAAAGGTACCCCAAAAGTTTCGTAAAGATTGGTTCATAAATACGGCCTCTAGCCCGAGCCATAGCAGCTTGGCACTTACAGCTCTGAAAGTAACACTAAATAAATCAAAGTCAGTCTAATTTGCATAATTTACGCACGAGAAAAAAACCTGTATTATATGTGATGTATCCCATGGTACTAAACACTTATACAAAACTTTATTCAAATCAGAACTTTCATACAGAAGTTCTGTACAAAAAACTGATTTTTGCATCATCGGTACAAAATGGCCGCTGGCAGCCATCTTGAATTTCGGACCACACCTAAAAACACTCGTTCCCGTCCCAGGGTCATAACAAAGGTACACAAGAAGTTTCGTAAAGATCGGTTCATAAATACGACCTCTAGCCCGAGCCATAGCCAATTGTTGACGTACGGACAGACGGACGGACGGACAAACGGATGGACGGACGACAGGCCATGACAATAGCTCAAATTTGACTTCGTCAAAGTTGAGCTAAAAATTGATTTTACACTGAAAGTCATAATTTCACATGTTGCAGAGCATGATGGAATGATAAATGAGCATGTTTTATTAAACCAATAAGTCATACATCATATCGCTGGTTAAATTGTTATATAATTCTCAAATACCAGAGTTGAAATTATTTTTTATTTTTAATTACCACTTTCTCATTAATTTCTGAACACCCGTTTTCAAAGTGAGTTGTGCACGCTCGAAAGTGGCAGTGTTCTATCACAATGAGTGGTGCACCGCTCGAAAGTGGCAGTGTTCAATCAGTATCTTTGTGATGATGTTCAACCACTGTGAAAACTATATGTTATGGGCGTGTTTCAGACAACTATTGACAGCAGTCTGCACACTTATTTGAAACAAGTCACAGCTTCCAAAACAAGGTCGACAAAAAATAAACAAGTCAATTTTGCTTGGGATATATTTATTTATTGATGTTTAAGGTCATACATTTATGCACAATGGCTAACCATGACCGTGACAGTTTTACGGGTGGAGGAAGCCGGAGTACCCGGAGAGAACCACCGAGCAATGACGAGCAACTGCCAGCTCCCCAACATCGTAACTCCGCACCGCAGCACAGGCAGGGTTAGATTGGTTGAAGACATGCGTACCATCGACGTGCAGTACGCCTTAGTACACGGCGTCATCATGCCCCCATGCAGGCAATGGAGATGAAGTGTCTTGCCCAAGGACACAACGCGGTTGCCGCAGGTGGGATTCGAACCGAGGACCTCTCGGCTTGCAGCTTGCACCTCTACCTACTGAGCCACCGCGCTCCTGCTTGGGATATATAATTTTTTAATAAAGACTTATTACACTGAACACAGACATAATGTATTACACAAAGGACGAATTTAACAACACAAAGACCCCAACTCCCAAAAATATACATAATACAGTATAACAGTTCTATTTGATACCGGGGTAAGTACAGTGTTGCAACAAGTCACCTGTTTTTCCATTTGATGCCTGTACTAATGGCTGTATTAAATTTGACGTCTCAAACAACTTTCGTCCTATTTGAAACTTAGTGGGGTGGGGCTTTGACTCGAGTAGGGCACTCTGGTTCATAAATCTGAAAAGGCGAGGGTGGGCCTAATCACGAATAATGGCTTCGACACGTGTGAGTACGGTAGCTGTGTTTAAACACATCTGTCTCAAACATGCACAGTTGTGAAACTTTGGGGAATTTTGCGAGTGCAATCGCACTCGCAACACAATTTGCGAGTGCACTAAATAAATCAAAGTTAGTCTAATTTGCATAATTTAAGCACGAGAAAAAAACCCGTATGATATGTGATGTATCGCATGGTACTAAACATTCATACAAAAAATTATTCAAATCAGAGCTTTCATATGGAAGTTCTGTACAAAAAACAGATTTCTGCATCGTCGGTACAAAATGGCGGCTGGCAGCCACCTTGAATTTCCGACCGCACCCAAAAACACTCGTTCTTGTCCCACAGTCATAACAAAGGTACCCAAGAAGTTTCGTAAAGATCGGTTCATAAATACTGATGTCAAGTGAGGATGATAAAACCTCCTACACTCTGGGGGTAGCTGTGCTTCAGTATGTTCAATCCTATATCATGACCTGTCAGCGTGAGAACTGGGCAATGGCCTAATTAAATGTTGTCTAGCTAGCACGCAAGTTGACTCTGAACCTGGGCATATACTGTTGGGTGGGGGCTGGACCGAGGCCAACAGGCCTGGCATTTTCAGGCGCGCGATTTTTTCATTAAGGTCAGTGAAATTTCATTCTCCTGGGTGCACAAAGATAAGTACCCGTATATGTCAGTGTATAAGTCGCCCCCGTGTATAAGTTACACCTTGGAATTCCTCCCTTTTGCCAAAAGCTCATGTATAAGTCGCACCCCCATTTTTAAATATATGCAGTCAAAGGAATTAGTTGCAAGTTACGTTTTGCCAATTTGGGGCAGTTTGGGATGCAAAGGAAATAGGTAAGTTTTCACGAGTTACCACGTGGCGAATAAGATAAAAGAATAAAGGAAAATTATTATTAAAAATACTCGCATTTATTTGTTTTTCGTTGTTTCTTTATCACTCCAGTGTCTTCATCCCTGTCAAGAAAATCCAACGCTCGTTTGTGACTGAAACTTCGTAGTTTCAGAATCAGAGCACCATTTGCGCTGTAACCTGCGCAGTTGTTGTGATTAAGTTGTTTTTTCCGGAACGTGAGAGGAAAAACCAATGAAAGTGTCAATGACACTGTAGCTCAACTTGACAAACTTGAACTTGGTAAGTTATAAATGAAATGGCAAAATTGAAGATCATTGGTACAAATGTCATTTTTTTTGCCAGTGGCAACATTTTTTGACAGAAACCGAAGAAAATCGATAGCTCCCATCTAGAGGCCTCCCCAAACAAGCATGCCAGGTTTCAAAGCCCTGTAGGGTGTACAAAAGGGAAATATTGTGGTCTGACTAGACTAAATTCTAAGAACGTTGGCCGTGGCAACATTTTTTGACGGAAATGGAAGAAAATCGATAGCTCCCATCTACCATCTAAAGGTCACCGTAAATAAGCATACCAGGTTTCAAAGCAATCTAGTCATAAATGTGCCCTGTAGGGTGAGCCAAAGGGAAATACTGTGGTCTGACTAAACTAAGTTCTAAGAATGTTGGCTCCGGCAACATTTTTTGATGGAAATTGAAGAAAATCGATAGCTCCCATCTAGAGGTCACCCCAAACAAGCATGCCAGGTTTCAAAGCAATCCGAGCATAAATGTGCCCTGTAGGGTGTGCCAAAGGGAAATATTGAGTCTTCTGACTAAACTAAGTTCTAAGAATGTTGGCCGCGGCAACATTTTTTGCCGGAAACTGAAGAAAATCGATAGCTCCCATCTAGAGGTCACCCTAAATAAGCATACCAGGTTTCAAAGCAATCAAATCATAAATGTGCTTTGTTGGGTGTGCCAAGGGAAATATTGTGGTTTGACTAAACTAAGTTCTAAGAACGTTGGCCGCGGCAACATTTTTTGACGGAAATTGAAGAAAATCGATAGCTCCCATCTAGAGGTCATCCCAAATGAGCATGCCAGGTTTCAAAGCAATCCAATCATAAATGTAGCCTGTAGGATGTGCCAAAGGGAAATATTGAGTCTTCTGACTAAACTAAGTTCTAAGAACGTTGGCCGCGGCAACATTTTTTGACAGAAATTGAAGAAAATCGATAGCACCCATCTAGAGGTCTCCCCAAACAAGCATACCAGGTTTCAAAGCAATCTGATCATAAATGTGCCCTGTGGGGTGTGCCAAAGGGAAATATTGAGGTCTGATTAAACTAAGTTCTAAGAACGTTGGCCGTGGCAACATTTTTTGCCGGAAATTGAAGAAAATCGATAGCTCCCATCTAGAGGTCACCCTAAATAAGCATACCAGGTTTCAAAGCAATCAAATCATAAATGTGCCCTGTAGGGTGTGCCAAAGGGAAATATTGTGGTTTGACTAAACTAAGTTCTAAGAACGTTGGCAGTGGCAACATTTTTTGACGGAAATTGTCAAGTTGAGCTAATAAAAATACAACAAATGCGCAGGTTACAGCACAAATTGTTTTCAAATTGTTGTCCCACTTAAGCATTGTTGGTGCTACTGAAACTAACTTTACTTGGTGCACGTGTGCATAATTTATAACCAGACATTACACATCAGTGAATTGGGAGTTCACGGAATACATAAATACTTCTCTCCAGGTATTGCTGGCATGCATTGGCTTGTGACAGTTGCGAGTTGTCGGGACCTCAACAGTATTGAGTAACTTTCGAAGTAACATGTACCGGTATTACAACTATCCAAACTAGATGGTGCTATTTGTGTGCGAAGCACACTATAGTATATCCCCGCATTTGCACTTTCCTTTTTGGTTAGTGCAGGATACAGACTTGGATAAAAAGGCTTCACGCATGTGTGTGATTTAAAATGATAAAACAGTATTTAATTTCCTTCTGAAGACTCACATGTGAAACTACTTCAATATTTCAAACAAGATACTTCACCCAACATGATGTATAAAGGGTAGTGTTCTGATCACATCATTGTCACATGATTGAAAAACCACTTGGACCCAAATCAAAATTCCAAAACCTTCATGCACATCTACAGATGCTATCTGAACATGTTAACATGGTTTAAACGTTTCGAATTCAATACCCTAAGAGCCTTTGAGCGGACAAAGATTTTCTGAGGGTAAAAGTGGTTCCACTGGAACCACTTGGACCCAAATCAAAATTGTGAAACCCTCATGCACATCTACAGATGCTATCTGAACATGTTAACATGGTTTAAACGTTTCGAATTTAATACCCTAAAAGCCTTTGTGCGGACAAAGATTTTCTAAGGATAAAAGTGGTTCCACTGGAACCACTTGGACCCAATTCAAAATTCCGAAACCTTCATGCACATCTACAGATGCTATCTGAACATGTTAACATGGTTTAAACGTTTCGAATTCAATACCCTAAGAACCTTTGAGCGGACAAAGATTTTCTAAGGATAAAAGTGGTTCCACTTGAACCACCTGGAACCAAATCAAAATTCCGAAACCTTCATGCACATCTACAGATGCTCTCTGAACATGTTAACATGGTTTAAACGTTTCGAATTCAATACCCTAAGAGCCTTTGAGCGGACAAAGATTTTCTGAGGGTAAAAGTGGTTCCACTGGAACCACTTGGACCCAAATGAAAATTCCAAAACCTTCATGCACATCTACAGATGCTAACTGAACATGTTAACATGGTTTAAACATTTCGAATTCAATACCCTAAGAGCCTTTGAGCGGACAAAGATTTTGTAAGGATAAAAGTGGTTCCACTGGAACCACTTGGACCCAAATTAAAATTCCGAAACCTTCATGCACATCTACAGATGCTATCTGAACATGTTAACATGGTTTAAACGTTTCGAATTCAATACCCTAAGAACCTTTGAGCGGACAAAGATTTTCTAAGGATAAAAGTGGTTCCACTGGAACCACCTGGAACCAAATCAAAATTCCGAAACCTTCATGCACATCTACAGATGCTATCTGAACATGTTAACATGGTTTAAATGTTTCGAATTCAATACCCTAAGAGCCTTTGAGTGGACAAAGATTTTCTGAGGGTAAAAGTGGTTCCACTGGAACCACTTGGACCCAAATCAAAATTCCAAAACCTTCATGCACATCTACAGATGCTATCTGAACATGTTAACATGGTTTAAAAGTTTCGAATTCAATACCCTAAGAGCCTTTGAGCGGACAAAGATTTTCTAAGGATAAAAGTGGTTCCACTGGAACCACTTGGACCCAAATCAAAATACCGAAACCTTCATGCACATCTACAGATGCTATCTGAACATGTTAACATGGTTTAAACGTATCGAATTCAATACCCTAAGAACCTTTGAGCGGACAAAGATTTTCTAAGGATAAAAATGGTTCCACTGGAACCACTTGGAACCAAACCAAAATCCCGAAACCTTCATGCACATGTACTGGTGATACCTGAACACATTAGCATAGTTTAAACATTAAGGCAAGTGAATGTAACACCGGACGGACGTACGGACGGATGGACGGACGTATGTACGGACGGAGATAACGACAATATCCCCGACAATACCCTAAGATGCTATCTGAACATGTTAACATGGTTTAAATGTTTCAAATTGAATACCCTACGAGCCTTTAGCGGACAAAGATTTTCTGAGGGTAAAAGTGTTTCCACTGGAACCACTTGGACCCAAATCAAAATTCCAAAACCTTCATGCACATCTACAGATGCTATCTGAACATGTTAACATGGTTTAAATGTTTCAAATTCAATACCCTACGAGCCTTTGAGTCGACAAAGATTTTCTAAGGATAAAAGTGGTTCCACTGGAACCACCTGGAACCAAATCAAAATTCTGAAACCTTCATGCACATCTACAGATGCCATCTGAACATGTTAACATGGTTTAAACGTTTCGAATTCAATACCCTAAGAGCCTTTGAGCGGACAAAGATTTTCTGAGGGTAAATTAGGTTCCACTGGAACCACTTGGACCCAAATCAAAATTGTGAAACCCTCATGCACATCTACAGATGCTATCTGAACATGTTAACATGGTTTAAAAGTTTCGAATTCAATACCCTAAGAGCCTTTGAGCGGACAAAGATTTTCTAAGGATAAAAGTGGTTCCACTGGAACCACTTGGACCCAAATCAAAATACCGAAACCTTCATGCACATCTACAGATGCTATCTGAACATGTTAACATGGTTTAAACGTATCGAATTCAATACCCTAAGAACCTTTGAGCGGACAAAGATTTTCTAAGGATAAAAATGGTTCCACTGGAACCACTTGGAACCAAATCAAAATCCCGAAACCTTCATGCACATGTACTGGTGATACCTGAACACATTAGCATAGTTTAAACATTAATGCAAGTGAATGTAACACCGGACGGACGTACGGACGGATGGACGGACGTATGTACGGACGGAGATAACGACAATATCCCCGACAATACCCTAAGATGCTATCTGAACATGTTAACATGGTTTAAATGTTTCAAATTGAATACCCTACGAGCCTTTTAGCGGACAAAGATTTTCTGAGGGTAAAAGTGTTTCCACTGGAACCACTTGGACCCAAATCAAAATTCCAAAACCTTCATGCACATCTACAGATGCTATCTGAACATGTTAACATGGTTTAAATGTTTCAAATTCAATACCCTACAAGCCTTTGAGTCGACAAAGATTTTCTAAGGATAAAAGTGGTTCCACTGGAACCACCTGGAACCAAATCAAAATTCTGAAACCTTCATGCACATCTACAGATGCTATCTGAACATGTTAACATGGTTTAAACGTTTCGAATTCAATACCCTAAGAGCCTTTGAGCGGACAAAGATTTTCTGAGGGTAAATTAGGTTCCACTGGAACCACTTGGACCCAAATCAAAATTGTGAAACCCTCATGCACATCTACAGATGCTATCTGAACATGTTAACATGGTTTAAACGTTTCGAATTTAATACCCTAAGAGCCTTTGAGCGGACAAAGATTTTCTAAGGATAAAAGTGGTTCCACTGGAACCACTTGGACCCAAATCAAAATTCCGAAACCTTCATGCACATCTACAGATGCTATCTGAACATGTTAACATGGTTTAAACGTTTCGAATTCAATACCCTAAGAACCTTTGAGCGGACAAAGATTTTCTAAGGATAAAAGTGGTTCCACTGGAACCACCTGGAACCAAATCAAAATTCCGAAACCTTCATGCACATCTACAGATGCTCTCTGAACATGTTAACATGGTTTAAATGTTTCGAATTCAATACCCTAAGAGCCTTTGAGCGGACAAAGACTTTCTAAGGATAAAAGTGGTTCCACTGGAACCACTTGGACCCAAATCAAAATTCCGAAACCTTCATGCACATCTACAGATGCTATCTGAACATGTTAACATGGTTTAAATGTTTCGAATTCAATACCCTAAGAACCTTTGAGCGGACAAAGATTTTGTAAGGATAAAAGTGGTTCCACTGGAACCACCTGGAACAAAATCAAAATTCCGAAACCTTCATGCACATCTACAGATGCTATCTGAACATGTTAACATGGTTTAAATGTTTCGAATTCAATACCCTAAGAGCCTTTGAGCGGACAAAGATTTTCTGAGGGTAAAAGTGGTTCCACTGGAACCACTTGGACCCAAATCAAAATTCCGAAACCTTCATGCACATCTACAGATGCTATCTGAACATGTTAACATGGTTTAAAAGTTTCGAATTCAATACCCTAAGAGCCTTTGAGCGGACAAAGATTTTCTAAGGATAAAAGTGGTTCCACTGGAACCACTTGGACCCAAATCAAAATTCCGAAACCTTCATGCACATCTACAGATGCTATCTGAACATGTTAACATGGTTTAAACGTATCGAATTCAATACCCTAAGAACCTTTGAGTGGACAAAGATTTTCTAAGGATAAAAATGGTTCCACTGGAACCACTTGGAACCAAATCAAAATCCCGAAACCTTCATGCACATGTACTGGTGATACCTGAACACATTAGCATAGTTTAAACATTAATGCAAGTGAATGTAACACCGGACGGACGTACGGACGGACGGAGATAATGACAATATCCCCGACGAAAGCGGGGATAATTACGCAATGCAACTTTGTGAGTAGAGCATGTCTGGTCACAGTGTTTATCTGCATTCATATGATATATCCAACTGTCTTCCATTGGCTCTCCTAGATCATTCGATTTTTAGCCCCCCTAAATTTTTCAGAATGCCAGGCCTGGGCCAGCAAAAATCCACTGCAAAGCCGGCTCACAGAACTAATGTATATTACCCTCACGGTCCCCCCGCCCCCCTTTACAGCAAGTAAAAACTCAGCAAGTTAGCAGAGTGAAAAGCAAACAATGGATAATAAATGTGAACCGACCACACTCCTCGTAAATTATGATCCCATTCATATTTATTATTCAATTGTTTGCTGTTGACTCGCCAATTTACTAAATTCACTTGGGGTTAGTGGGGGCGGGAGCAATTACCAATTTAGCTATTGGGCCAGTATTGGCCCCAATTCATATTATTCAATTGAAAGAAATGTTCGCTGTTTATGCGCCAAATTGCTAAATTTACTTGCGGTAGGGAGGGGGGGGGGGGAATTTAGCTATTCTGATCTCAGCCTAATGAATTCACAACATTACGAAATGAATAGTGAATACTTAATTACTAATTCTTTGTCCATTTTCTTATTTTCGCATCCATCGAATTAATAACGGAATGCAGGAATAAATCCTGACCAGTTTTGTTGAAAACGTTAATCATCACACAACATGAACTCCCCACTTCCAAATCCAAAAGAAATTGATCTATATATTAGAATATTCCCATTTTCTAAGTTTAGTTTTAGTAAACTAGAAGATTAAACTACACATTTACTTTTCTAAGAAATTAAGAATTCTCCATGACCCTTGACCTACATGCCCACCTGACATATGAAACGAAAATGAAAGCAGGAACTTGCCTTAAAAGTCTATTTATAAAATAGGGAAAGCCGCAAATTGCGCAAAATGTTTCAGATTAAATTGCAAATGCCAAATACACTGCTGCAGCCTCCATTACAGGCTACTGAGCGTATGCACATTTAATTAATTGAAAAAATTAAAAATATTTTGAATTATTCATTTATTTATTGGTGTATAATGTGACGTCACATATTTCTGGCACAATGGCAAATCATGACCTCAACATGAATATCAATGCAAGACCAGGGTGAGCATTAATAATCCATGGTGGCGATGGTGCCCATTTTAGAGCGGGCTTGCCTTGCACCGCTCGGAACCTGTTTACCATAGTGAACAGGCACTGTTTCATTTCCCGGGGTCCTCGTAGGGGGGTGGGGGGTGAATAGTGTACATGAAAATTACTGAACACTGAACAGTACCACGTGTTGGGACTGTACTGTAGGCAAAAAAATTGCAACAATAATGAATAATGCCTAACACACAACTCTCTCTCTCCCCGAGTCTGGGTCAGTGACTTCGAGTTCGCATTAGCTCTCTACTGACTCGAGTCTCTTTTTTTCTTTCTCATTTACCTGAAACTCTACAGTCTGAGATTCTGGAGCCCCCCCCCCCCCCCTCCCCCAATACACACACACACCACCACCACACAGTAACAATACCCGCGCACCCCCTTTCCGGTAACTTTTTCCATATATTTATTTCATTTTTTGGCTTTCAGACTGAGTCCTCAAGCACTGCTGTATCTTTAAAACAACAGCCAACGCAGGTGGGCATGCTGCAATCCTATCTTGTGCACACCCAAAAATGGAGTAACACAGATCATCGTCAAAAACAGTGCAACAGAAAACTCGCCAAGATGATATATGTGGACCTTCAGCCTTTAAGTATTGTTGAAGATGAAGGCTTCAAACAATTTGTTGAATCTCTACAACCAGGCTACACATTACCTAGTCGATATACTCTACAGTACAAGTTGATTCCTGAACTTTATTCAAAATGCCAGGTGCGAATAAGAGACAAATTAAGCCAAACACAGTCACTTTCTATCACAGTGGATCACTGGACATCGGCAGCCAGAGAAGCCTACATGGCCGTAACTGCACACTTTTTCTCTGGGGCTAGTGAAGAAAAGGATAAGTTTGAACTTATTGATTGTTGTCTAAGCGTGCAGTTCATGCCTGAAAGTCACACAGCCCAAAACATTTCAGAAGAACTTCTGGACTGTATAAAATTTTGGGTCCCAAACATTAAAGCAAAAGACAGCAATCTTTCCGTGTTTGTGGTTACTGACAATGCTTCAAATATGCAAGCAGAGCTTAAGTTACTTCCAGCACAGACTTTCATACCAATTGGCTGTTTCGCACACGCTGCAACTAGTCCTTAATGACGCCCTAAAACAATTTCCGGGAGTACAGAAAGTAATTGCCAAAGCCAAAAATATTGCGAGTTTTTTTAATCATAGTGCACAGGCCACATACAAACTGGCAGAAATGCAGAAAGCATTGAAACAAATCAACATAAGTTGAAGCAACAGTGCCGGACACGGTGGAACAGTACATTCCACATGATTGAAAGACTTGTTGAACAGAGGGAGCCCCTCTCTGCAGTTCTCGCCACTATAAATAAGGTCAACAATCTGGAAACCTATGAATGGAAAATAGCTGAATCATATGTGGATGTTTTAAAGCCATTCAATGACATCACTGTCATGATGTCAGGGGCAAAGTTTGCAACTATTTCCATGGTGATTCCTTTGTTAACCGTGCTCGTTGACAAACTAAAATCTTGTGAAATGGACAACTTTGCTGATGCGGTAGTCAAGAGCATAGAGAAAAGATGGCCCGATTTTGAAAAGAATGAAATATTCTCAGTTTCATCTTTCATTGACCCACGTTTCAGGGGAGCCTGCTTCTCCACAACAGAAACGAGAGATTTCGCTTTCAGTTCTGTTGAAGAGAAACTGGTTTCTGCATACATGTCTGAAAAGTTAAGTAAACTACAAACCGAATCTGCAAGTGGAAATGTTGAAGAAGGCGTGAGTGCACTTTCCATGGAAAAAAACACAATGGAAGTCACTACTAGTGTAGCAGTTCAGGGCGGTGAAGGCGCTGTAGGGGATGTTGGCACTAGTTCAGCTAGTTGTGAAGTCAGAGAACCTTCTGAATCGGTATCTTCTTATTCTTTGGAGTCTTCTGTCAAAGTTATAGATGATATATGGAGTTCTTTTCAACGGTTCGTCTCACAAAGAAAAGTCAGGGAGGCTGAATGTGAAGCAGAAGATGAAGACTCAGTGAGAAAGAAAATGGAGTACGAGTTGAAAATGTATTGCGGAGAGCAACTGATTGACCCAAAACAGTGCCCGCTCAAGTGGTGGTCACAAAACTACCAAAAATACCCCAATATTGCTCAATTGGTTCCCAAGTACTTATGTGTGCCCGCAACGTCCGTTCCAAGTGAACGGGTGTTCAGTAAAGCCGGTTTGGTGATTGCCAACAGACGCACTTGCTTGAAACCGGAACATGCCGAGCATTTGATCACACTGGGTCATAATTTGAAATGCCGGTTTGCAATGGACATTTAATTAATTTCATCAAGGATTAGATTAATTAAATGCCAATTGTAAAGCATATGCATAGTGCAGACTGTGTACAGTATTAGACTATCAGTGATTACTGATTAGTGGATCAGTTGGTCCAAGTTGGAACTATGTTGTCATTCAAAATTGTTTATTTTCCCCCAACATGGCCGTTTGCCATCACAGATAAAAAACAACAAAACAAAAAAACATGCACACACACAAACTAACTGCGAAGTGCGCAGTTTATGGGACAGCAAGCTTGCCGATTTTTTACCCCCGGGACTCGAGGAGAGTTAGGGACTGCAAAAACTGCATTTTTTGTTTAGTTTTTTCTTTCATTAAATTAATCTTTGGGCATCGGGCCATCGGCTCAATTTGAACTTGACATAAAATCTGTGAAGTACGCTAATCAGAGGAGAATACCAGACTGAGCTTTTGTGTACTGTGGGAAATTATGGAGTTTGCGACTAACAATAGCTACAATAGTCTGTTAAAATTTAATGAATTTAAAAAAAGATCCAATTCCGTTCAATTTGTATAGTTTTATTACATCTTTGTAAAGTGAAAGTTGCATTTATTTTATTGGTAGTAACTAGTAAGTGATGATATGATCACTTAACGGCTGCAAGTGACTAAACTGACCAGGTACTCGCCTGGTCAGTGTAGTCACTTGCAGCCATTAAGTGGAACTTTCGCATCTGGTTTAAGTGGTTTTGTTCTATTCATAAGTTGAACTTATCAATTACTCAAATTAACTCATTGATAGGAGAAACTGAAATATAAATAAGCATGTTAATGGAACGGACAAATTCGGGCCGAGTCAGTCTAGGGCTGTCGCGATTATTCAATTAGTCGACTAACCGTCGACTATTGAAGTAGTCAACGTTTTTTATTTTTAGTCGATCGTCGTTCATTTTCAAGGTGGTACACGTCGGGGCTAAATTGCATTGTTTTGTGAGGTGAATGATCAATGAAGGTGAATAACTTTAAATATCTAACCATAGTTAACATTCATATCCGGAAGACTGTACGACTGTCAATGACTGTGTAAGAAAGAACACTCACAGTTACTCGAGAAGATTAGATTCTTCTGAATTTCTCCAGTCTTGTACACACGAATGCACCCATTGGAAAACCCAAAGCGCGGAAGTGACAAAATTATGACGAAAGTCAGAACGTCAGATCACTTCTCAAAGTTCGGAACTTCAGACTAAGATCCAATTTTAACAACTGACGAGGGAATGCATAGATCTCAAGGTTCAAAATTTCGAGAAACTTATTGCAGAAAGGAAACATATGCAGGAACGTTCTTTGGTAAATTCATTTTAATTCATCGGCTTCAATCTCGTTCAAACTTGGACCCGCAGTCAGTAATATTATTTTTGGGGTTGGTACGTCCTACAGGACGTACCAACCCCAAAAATTATATTACAGACTGTGGGTCCAAGATTGGACTACATGTAGCTTCAGTCGGGACCGATTTGTTGTTCCCACAACCCCACTTCGTCTGAACATACTGGTGCCATTGTCATTTTCAGAGTTTTACGAACAGAAGAATGATTTGCTAAAAAATCATGGGAAGCGACTATTAATCGACTAACCGTCGATTACTGGTCACGATTAGTCGATTACAAAAAATGATAGTCGCGACAGCCCTAAGTCAGTCGGCTCCAATAACATGCTTATTTGTAGGTATTCCGCGAAGTCAGAAATTCAGAATCAACATCAATGGGAATAAATTCAATACATTTAACTTGGGAGTTGGGAAGAGTAAAAATCAGAGCTTGAAAAAAGTAACGCCAGTATTTTTAAAAATATTTTTATTTCTAAGTTTTTTTGCAATAAAAGGCACTTTTCTTGTCAGTATCTTGAACCTTTTTCGCTCTTGTAAGTCTTGTTCTGTGGCTGTATTCAAGTGTGCAGCCAGCCTGCCAACCAAACCCATCCAAGTTGAATGTCAACAACTCGGTGACGTCTGTGACGGACTCAGCTACCTACTGACCTGTCCCACTTGCACTAGTTGCAGACGCCATCACGCAAGACTGAAGAGTGAAGACTGACATCTACTGAAAGTGTAAGATATGAAGGTAGAAGCTGGGTAGTATTATAGTACATATATTGAGTCATTGACCATGAAATATACAAATAGTAAATACCCATATCAATTTACCAAACAACAGTCAAAGTTCGTCCAATTTTCCATTTTTTCCCCACATTGTCAATCAGGGGCCGTCGCTTGAATCTCTGAAGTCTAACTGTTCTTTGTGCCAATTAAAGTATCGTTAGGATCCGAAATGTGGCTTAATGTGCACAATTTACACGGAAGACAGACTTCGTGGGGGAAAAACCGAAACCGAACCGAAACCGAGGTTTTCCTCAACGAAAAAAACGAAACCGAACTGGATTTTGAAAAACCTACAGCACTACAAGCAAGTTAAGGCCAGAGATTCTAAGAAGGTTAAAATTCAACGTTTTATGAGAGATGAATCTAAATGGGGTAGCCGTGATCGACGACAAAAAAATGGCGATAAATTGCTGGCCAAAATGATATGCCAAGACATGCAGTCCTCAAGCATAGTAGAGGATACTAGTTTTAAAAATTTCGTAGAGTATATTCAGTCCAGCTACCAGCTGCCCACTCGAAGACACTTGAGATACAATCTCATTTCTGAATTTTATAATGAATCGGTGACAAAAATTAAAATGAAAGTGTCAATGACACTGTAGCTCAACTTGACAAACTTGAACTTGGTAAGTTTTAAATGAAATGGAAAAATTGAAGATCATTGGTACCAATGTTATTTGATGAAATTTCAACATAACAGCATTGTGTGTGCACAATGTCAGAGTAATTCATGCATTTTTAAATGTAAACTGTAAGACTGGCTAAAAAAAGAGTGTTGAAACACAAATGCAGTATGTTCAGAGGTTATTGTAAATGGCAACTTTTTTCACAGAAATGAATGCTAATCAATAGCTCTTATCTTAAGGTCTTGTCAAATGAGCACACCAAGTTCCAAAACAATCCTATGATAAATGTGGCCTGTAGCCCATGTCAAAGAATGTTGATGCACAAATGCAATAAATTCAAAGATTGTTGCTGACAGCAACAGTTTTTGATGGAAATGAAAAGAAAATCAATAGCTCCTATCTTTGTCACCCTGCATAAGCATACAAAGTTACAAAACAACCTGATAATGAATGTGCCATCTGAGGCATGCCAAATAGGGCTGGGCGGTTTTTGAAATTTGCATTTCGGTTCGGTTTCGGTTTTGTACAAAAACTCGGTTTTCGGTTCGTTTTTCGGTTTTTCATAATATATTGTAGAAATCCACATTTTAGAGGGTAATGTACACATAAAATCTGTCTGTATTTGTCATCCAAGTCATGAGGCTGATATAGCGAGTTGAGTCCTTCGGGTTAATCAGTGTTCACCACTCTTCTCAGCAAATGGACATATTGTGTTGGGCTACTGTCCCCCCCCCCCCCCCCTCACCCTCCACTCAAAATCCCACTTGCTTTTCCCACCCCAAATTTGAAAAGATTCTTTTTGATTTCCTGCCCTCAGTACAAGTACAGTACCCTCAGTCCCGAGATCCCCCCCCCCCCCCCCCCCCCTCCAAAAAAAAAAAATCTCCACCAGCATGGTCCACAGGATTTCAAACCATGGCTCCACCACTGGTGGGAGCTGCCTTGTTCTGTCAGTGAGATTTGGAACCTTGTCAAGACAAGATGCAGAAATTCACAAGAAAAGCTACATTTTAGCAAAAATCAACATTTCCTTATTTTTTATGGAGTCGCAATGCTCTCACCCCGGTTTTGGTGGATAATGTGCAATTGTTGTGCTTATTTCGGTAATTATCACATCGCTTGAAAATAGACGTGCCCCGTGTTTCTTGATGGTTCCTGCTTCAAATGACAGTGGAATAAGAGGAACACAAATCATAGTTTTTCTGATTTTGATAACTATTATTGAAGTAAGTCGTGATATACGAATCACTTTTATTGGTAACTCACTCCAATGCTTTCACAATATCTCTCCTAATTTCGACTGTAGAGGTTCGTTTTTTACTTTGCTTCTGCCCAAACATAGAAATTGGGCGAAATGGGCGGTGCCAAGGCGAAGATATTACCAACTTTACTTTGCCTTCTTGGCTTATCCCTGCGTTAATTTCATCTTATTCAAGACAGGCAATTGATGTTTTTGAAGGGAGGGGAGACTGCTGCATAATGGGGTTTGAAAGAAAGTTTGCAATATTGCATCTTGGGATTTGTTGTGTTTACAAAATACACATGGTCATGACACGTGTTGATTATAACATCTTCGTATTGGGAATGCAGCGTGTGTACCTGACAGACCTGCAGTACTGCGCGATTCCTTAAAGTAAGTTCAAATAGTATACAAACAATTTCCAATAAGTTGTAAAAAAACTTTCAATAGTTACCTGCCATCCATTTAATTGGATGTGTTCTATTTTAATTTAACCATTTTATTGTTGACAAAAAACATAACTGCCAATGCGCAGCGTTATCTCTGAGCATGTGACTTCAGAGAATGTGCCAGTGGTCGGTTAATTAACATAATTTACTCATCATTTTTCCCATGTGAACTTTGAGGTTTTAAAACTCAATAAATTTTATGTTTACCTCCAATCTAATTTACAACGTGTCGTACGCAGATGATTTTGGGTCAAAGGTAATTTATAATACTTTTACACCATATATTGTCGGGTAACTTGCAATACCTCTTTGGTCGAATGTACCCGGTTCATTAAATTTATTTAACGATTCTTGAATTGCATGTGTGGATTTTTACGTACGGCTTTTTAATTTTTCATATTCCATCTGCTGGTGGTTCTGTAGATATTGTTTGAGATACAAGAAATTTGCTACCACTATTTGTGGGGGGGAGGGTGGGGGGGGTGGGGGGGGTGGGGGGGGATTTGTTGTCAGTCCTCTCGAAGTAAGCATAAATGGCACAGCATTTACCTTAGTCTGACATTTAAGCCTTTGGCGTGCGGAAAGCAAGTGATTGAGTGGTCATAAACTTAACCAATTCTTGGAAATTTGTTGAAACCGAAAGTCTCGGTTTTTTGTTAAGGCGGCGGTTCGGTTTCGGTTTAAAAAAAAAAAACGAACCGAACCAAAAAAACCGATAAACCGCCCAGCCCTAATGCCAAAGGAAGATGTTAATGCACAAATGCACTAAGTAGAAGGTCATTGCTTGGTGGCAATGGTTTTGGGGTTTTTTTTTATGGAAATTCATAAATATATGATATGTTACTAATAGAAACAGCTTTTGATGGAAAGGTCATTGCCAGCGGCAACATTTTTTGAACGAAATCAAAAATCGACAGCTCCCATCTAGAGGTAACCCCAAACAAGCATACTAAGTTTCAAACCGATCTGATCATAAATGTGTCCGGTAGGGCATGCCAAAGGAATATATTGATGCCTGTCTAAACTAAGTTCAAAGATCGTTGCCAGTGGCAACATCTTTTGATGGACGGAAATGGAAGAACATCAATAGCACCCATCTAGAGGTCTCCCCAAACAGGCATGCCAGGTTTCAAAGCAATCCGATCATAAATGTGCCCTGTAGGGTGTGCCAAAGGGAAATATTGAGGTCTGGTCTTCTGACTAAACTAAATTCTAAGCCGTGGCAACATTTTTTGATGGAAATTGAAGAAAATCGATAGCTCCCATCTAGAGATCACCCCAAACAAGCATGCCAGGTTTCAAAGCAATCCCATCATAAATGTGCCCTGTAGGGTGTGCCAAAGGGAAATATTGAGGTCATGTGACTAAACTTAGTTCTATGAACGTTGGCCGCGGCAACATTTTTTGACGGAAATTGAAGAAAATCGATAGCTCCCATCTAGATGTCTCCCCAAACAAGCATACCAAGTTTCAAAGCAATCCGATCATAAATGTGCCCTGTAGGGTGTGCCAAAGGGAAATATTGAGGTCTGACTAAACTAAGTTCTAAGAACGTTGGCCGTGGCAACATTTTTTGACGAAAATTGAAAACAACCGATAGCTCCCATCTAGAGGTCACCCCAAACAAGCATGCCAGGTTTCAAAGCAATCCAATCATAAATGTGCCCTGTAGGGTGTGCCAAAGGGAAATATTGAGGTTTGACTAAATTAAGTTCTAAGAATGTTGACCATGGCAACATTTTTTTACGGAAATTGAAGAAAATCAATACAGTACTGTGATCACAAAAGCGGTCTTTTAGTCGATCGGCTCTCGATCCGGCTTCGGTTCCGTCGCGATTGAGAATCGCGGTTCTGTCGATAAAACGTGGCAGAATGGAGAAAGAACCGAGACAAAATTTAAGCAGAATCAGTGACCGTTGGGAACGGCGAGCGATCGCGCTTGCGCACCATCGCGCACCGCTTTTTCGTATACCGCAAGTAATTAGTCGCGCACGTTTATCTTCCGGTCGTGTTCAAAGCCTTCGTCGGAGAAGTGCAAAGTACAGAAGAACCTGTCATGAGCAGGGGTCAGCCGAGTGGGCGACTTGGGCGAAGAAGTCGCCTTGTCATTCCTCAAGTTGCCTTGGCTTACATCGGGGGCGAAATTCAAGTCGCCCTCCCAAACTTCCTTGGGAGACATGGCAGTTTACTGTATTTTCTTATGTTTTATTTTTTAAAAACACACGCTTCCGCAAAAAACAGTAAACACGGTTGCTGTTTTAGTCTGTCACACGGCTATGAAAATAGCCTAAACTAGCCCAATTTTATATTTCTGAAAAGAATTGCAATGGCGTAGTCGTTCGAACAATTCGCCCCAACTGATAGCAACCAGCACAAAATGGCTATTTAAAATCAAAGTACCAGACAACAACGAATCACACAAGACACGCATCGAGTTAATTAGAATTTATTAAAGTTAACCATCGTTTCAAAACAAAAAAATGTATTGGAGACAGTTCGTCCATATCGAAATTGCTTGCGGTTACGCTCTGTTCCACTGAAAAATTGGCTGCATTGAAATTCGCCCCGCAATTTGCATTGAATGTTTTTCTTTGAAAACTTGTGAAGTTTGTTGGAAGGGGGTTAAATGTAATAAGGCTACAATAGAAATCACAGGTATTTGGATGGATAAGAATGGCAGACCTTCAAAGCACCAATCGCACGTGTCAGTGAAAGATGGTTGGCAGAAATTGTCAGTTTTCTGAACAGTGTATTATTAGTTTACCCAGCGCAGCCGGGAAGGGAGACAACTGAAATGTTTTGTCATTTACCAAAGAAATTAATTAACTCAAATTGTTAATAATGCTTAATTTACGAAGGATATCGAAAACTTTTTTAACTACGCTTTTCAACTCAGGGTATTCAGAAACCATGAATGACCCAGCTTCTTATATGAACTTGAAATTTATTTTAAACACTTTAAATATTTTTTTAAAAAGAATATACCTTCTATTACAGAGAAGAACACTCTCACCATGGGTCATACTAAATTTCAAATCCACATCGTTGAGGCAAATACAAAATCAACTGCACGGTAACCTTAGTCATCACTGTTAGGCAAAGAGTTAGGGGGTATTCAGAAACCATGAACGACACAGTTTTTTGTAGGGTGGGGTGGGGGATTTTAACCTACATTCTGTTATGTAACCATCTTGACTTAGTTTTGTGTGTGTTTGTATAAACTTTTATTTTTTTCTCCACAATTGTGTCCTCTATGTTCATTTATTTTGTCACGATGTCATATACGTTTTATGTTTTTTTTTTCTGATTTCTCCTTCATGTCCACTGACTTCTCCCTCCTGGGTCCTGACTTCTCCCTAAAGTCTCTGAAGGGAGAAGTCACTTCTCCCTAAAATCAGCTGCCAGGCTGACCCCTGGTCATGAGCGACCACCCTTGGGACTTGCCAAAAATGGTCGTTAAAGACAGGTGGTCGCTGACGACAGGTTTGCTGAGAAGGGGTGCATTTCGAGTTTCGCTTTCACGATGCTTGAAGAGACAAACGAAATGCGCCGATATTGACGATAGCATACTTTAACCCCTCCACACAATCACATCTAAAAAAGAATTACCGAATGAGAAGACGTTTCGGCCCAATTTCTAAGACGTTTTGGCCTCTTGGGGCCGAAATGTCTCAAGGCCGAAACGTCGTAAAACCAATTATTTTGGAAATCGCGCGTTATTAGGCCTACTGATTTCTCAACAGCAATCACCACCAATCCTCGTTATTCCACCTGGGGGCGAATTGGCCCGAGGCATTATTTTAAAAATTACTCTAAAATTTTTCACTCTCGTAAAATATAAAAGTGGAGAGTGAATTTCCACTCTCCTGCTCTCCCGCTCCCAACGGTCACTGCAGAATCGAGAGAAAATCGCAACGGAAACACCAATACATTGTGAGATGAATTGTTACATGTATTCCTCGATGGTGAAAACTTAAAAGTTTGGCGTGAACGGATCGTACATTCTAAGATTCGTTCGATGTATTCGTATGTCGCAAATAAAAAAACAACAAAACCCAGTCAAGTTACAAACCTGAAGATATTTTCCGACTCGCCCCCTTTTCAAATCGACAAAAGTAAAAATTTTGAAAGAAAAGTGTGCGAAGATGTAAATAGATGTGAACAAGTGAACACTATCATAAGAATAGACCTGGTCTGTGCGGGTAAATCCTCAGCGCATCAAACTGAGAACGAAAAGTATAAAGCCTACAGTCTTAACTCCACCTGTCTTTTATTTTATGGAAATAGGCCTATAGCCAATATGGTACCTTGCGAAATCCCTGGTAGCTAAGAGAAACAGAGTATTTCAAGGTCCATCAATGAATGTCATGAAGGATTCAGCAGGATAAGTCCTCCCCCAACAAAACGTCCTCCAATATAGTTTGGTGTAGCCAAACAGGCCAACTTTGCCCCAAGTTTCGGTTAAAATGAACATGAAATCATATAGGCTTATTTTTTTTTTAAATTCAGAAAGTGATGGCCCGATCCCTAGGCAGATTCAATTATTTTTTTAAAAAATGATTTCCTGAAAAAAAAACATGTCTCTAGCCTCCTAACTGGAATGCGCTCGGTCAAATGAGAGCTCACAACCTGAGCTATAATTAAGTTGATGCAAAAAAAAGGATTTTTTTTCAGTTAGACTTGGCTGAGCTTTTTACAGAACTATCTGTTTAACCTACCATTGGATGCAGCCAAAGGTTAACAAATAATTAAATGATTAAAACTACTTCCATTTTCAAAAGTGGGGGTTGCCCCCCCCCCCCCCCCTCCGTGCCACTGTCTGGGTGTCGATAGAAATATTACTGTCAATTGGTAAAATTATTATAAACAAATAAACAAATAAAAAGGAAAAAGGTGGCCATATCCATCGGCCATATCCAAATTACTTCAAACAGAAGTTCTTAACCCAACACCAGAAATCAGTCAAAAGCCAATTTTACGGTTGGAGGTTCTCTCACCATAAAGTTGGCTGTTTTGGGGTGAATCGATATTCTGATCGGACATGCATTTCCGAGTTAAATGGTTAAAGAAAAGCGCATTCGAATGAAAGAAAAGCAGTGATCGTACATATTTACTATTTATTCATGAATATCATATGAAAGAACACGCCAGAAAGTGTATTTTTTAAATACGAGGGCATTATTTTTTCACAACTTTCGAACAACACGTGTTTGAGAAGTCCGACATTTTATCGTTTGAATGTTTTTCGCTCCGTACAGTTCGCCCCGACGGGTTAAATTAAAGTAAAATAACTTAGTATTTTGGTCTGGAGGCTTTGGAACGAATTTGTTGAAATATGTCTCCAGTGTGCTGTAAGTTTTTTTCACAGAACCTGAGCACACTGTGTGAGTGGAAACTCCACTACATGAGTGTTTTTGTCGTAATCAACCAATTTATTTATTGGTGTTTAAGGTCACATATTTCTGCACAATGGCTAATCATGACCATGACAGTTTTACGGGTGGGGGGAAGCCGGAGTACCCAGAGAGAACCACCGAGCAACTGTCAGCTCCACACAAGCAGGGTTAGCAGTGGTTGAAGACCGATGCACCATTGACGTGCAGTACACCTCAGTACACAACGCCACCGTGCCCCACGTGGGCAATGGGGGTGAAGTATCTTGCCCAAGGACACAACGCGGTTGCTGCAGGTGCGATTTGAACCAAGGACCTCTCGGTCTGCAGCCTGCACCTCTACCTACTGAGCCACCGCGCCGGGCCCCAATCATCCAGTACTTATCCCTCTTCTAATCCAAGACATTCAGTGTGTACTATAGGCAAATTGTGGCAATTAAGAATCATGAACATGCACAGTTGAGCACTGCATCAACAATGCTAATGTTGGTGGTTCACGTCACGGTCCTGGTCCAAATCCGAAGTCTTTTTCAGGCACGTAACCTAGAGTCTACAATATCATGTGTAGAAGACCGGGGGGGGGGGGGGGGGGGGGGGGGGGGGGGGGGGGGGGGGGAGGGGGGGTGTACATCCCCTGCAGTTTAATAAATAAAAGTTCCGTCAGAGACTTCGCACTTTCAAAAACAGTGAAGTAGGACTGATCTACAATTTCATCGAAGCTCCACCGGCGGGAAGGCCACACCCACCTCAGGGCTATGAGCATCGGATATGCAGGTGGCATATATCGAGCTGGCTACCCCCCCCTCCCCCCCCCCCACACACACACCGTAAAATCAGGTTTAATCAGAACCACGGAATACATATAGCTCGTTTATGATGGGTGGGGGTGGTGTAAAAAAATTTTTTCAAGAAGCATAGGCACATGAGGCTGGGACGACTACAGCCCTCCGCTGCCAGAGAATCGACGTGGCAGGGGGGGGGGGGGGGGGGGGGGGGGGGGGGGGGGGCAAGGGTAATGCATCACTCGGGAGGGAGGTGTATGTAGGGGGGGGGGGGGGGCTTAAAAGGATTGAATTGACCTGGATGAATATTTTGCTGTTCAATATCCATAACCAAACTGACTACGAATTGACTTGATAACGAATTGGTGCTTTCGCCATTAAAAACCGCCATGTACCCAAAAGTCCGAAAAACTGACGCTTCACATGCTTCTTAAAATACAAATGCGTTCATGTGATGTCAGTCATTTTGATAATTAAAGGGGTAAAATATCGTTTTTTTTTTTATTTTTTAAGATCCCAACAACCAACAAAACTCTTGAATTTCTAACTGAGAGAATAGTTGGACACGACGATATTGTATTCACCCCAAACGACAGATTGTGGTGAAATGCGTGAAACTGAAACGGAAAGTACAAATTAAGTTGAGATTGGAGGGTGCTGTCTACACAATGTCAGATCGGGGGGGCCAACAAAAAGAGAGGGAGTGGTGAAAGACATAGTGGGTGGAGCGAGGGTGTCTGCCTCAAGTCCATGTTTATCGCGATTTTCAAATTCAGATGAATACGATTATGAATTTATGTTACGATTAATGTTGGGGTGTGGGCAATCGCGATATCTGGGAAGTGTTGAATTTGACCATTTTTTTAGAATATATAACAACTCGATACATTGGTTAGGTCTACATGTACATTAACATTGCAAACCGGTTACATTTGTGCACATGCAGTTCGGACTGTTCCCTCGGACAAAATCGCGGCGCTGTCGACGTTCGCGAAAAATCTCGGCGAAAATCCAATCGGCGGAATGGAGATTGTGTTTCGCTTTAGCCGCGCTTCTGTCGATAAGGTTTTTTTCTTGTCTGTCACCTCGATCGCGACCGCGTCGAGAATGCGTCGCGATTTGGTGTCCGCTTTTGTGATCACAGTACTGTAGCTCCCATCTAGAGGTCACCCCAAACAAGCATACCAAGTTTCAAAGCGATCTGACCATAAATGCGACCTGTGAGGTGTGCCAAAGAATATTGTGGACGTACGTACTAACGTACTAACATACTAACGTACGTACATACGCCGACAGACGAGAAGTGATGGCAATAGCTCAGCTTGACTTTGTCAAGTTGAGCTACAAACTGAATGACTGTGAGTCAATGGGAATTACAATAGACTATTGGACGTCTTGTGCAAACCAGGCTTATATGTCTGTAACCGCCCATACCTTAACCGGTGACTTTGAAGTCAATGATATGTGTTTGAATGTGCTGCCAATGCCTCAGCGTCATGCCGCTGAATCCATTTCGTTTGAGTTAATGGACTGCATTAAATCATGGATGCCTGACTATCAAGAGCAGCAAATTCCCATCTATGTTATCTCGGACAATGCTGCAAATGTTCAGGCCGCCATGAAAAAATTACCTTCGCAGTTCAGTAGCCTTAGTTGCTTTGCACATACGCTGCAGTTGTGCATTGAGGATTCCATCAAAGTTTTTTCGGGTCTTGTCAATTTGATAGAAAAGGCAAAGTGTATAGTGAATCATTTTCACCATAGCTCGAAGGCTACGCACAAGCTTGCAGAAATGCAAAAGGCTATGAAACATTCCGAGCACAAAAAGATACTGTCCCACAAGATGGAATAGCACTTATTATCTCATTGAAAGATTAGTTGAACAACAGGCCCCTTTGACGGCCGTTTTGTCAACTATTGACGTGGTTACAAATTTACAAAATCACGAATGGAAAACAGTGACCGTTGGGAGCCGGAGAGCAGGAGAGTGGAAATTCACTCTCCACTTTTAGATTTTACGAGAGTGAAAAATTTTAGGAGAGTGATTTTTAAAATAATGCCTCGGGCCAATTCGCCCCCAGGTGGAATAATTGGTGGTGATTGCTGTTGAGAAATCAGTAGGCCTAATAACGCGCGATTTCCAAAATAATTGGTTTTATGACGTTTCGGCCTTGAGACGTTTCGGCCCTAAGAGGCCAAAACGTCTTAGAAATCACGACCATTTTTGGCAAGTCCCAAGGGTGGTCGCTCATGACCAGGGGTCAGCCTGGCAGCTGATTTTAGGGAGAAGTGACGTCTCCCTTCAGAGACTTTAGGGAGAAGTCAGGACCCAGGAGGGAGAAGTCAGTGGACATGAAGGAGAAATCAGAAAAAAAAAACATAAAACGTATATGACATCGTGACAAAATAAATGAACATAGAGGACACAATTGTGGAGAAAAAAATAAATAAAAGTTTATACAAACACACACAAAACTAAGTCAGATGGTTACATAACAGAATGTAGGTTAAAATCCCCCACCCCAACCTACAAAAAACTGTGTTGTTCATGGTTTCTGAATACCCCCTAACTCTTTGCCTAACAGTGATGACTAAGGTTACCGTGCAGTTGATTTTGTATTTGCCTCAACGATGTGGATTTGAAATTTAGTATGACCCATGGTGAGAGTGTTCTTCTCTGTAACAGAAGGTATATTCTTTTTAAAAAAATATTTAAAGTGTTTAAAATAAATTTCAAGTTCATATAAGAAGCTGGGTCATTCATGGTTTCTGAATACCCTAACTGAGTTGAAAAGCGTAGTTAAAAAAGTTTTCGATATCCTTCGTAAATTAAGCGTTATTAACAATTTGAGTTAATTAATTTCTTTGGTAAATGACAAAACATTTCAGTTGTCTCCCTTCCCGGCTGCACTGGGTAAACTAATAATACACTGTTCAGAAAACTGACAATTTCTGCCAACCATCTTTCACTGACAGTGACACGTGCGATTGGTGCTTTGAAGGTCTGCCATTCTTATCCATCCAAATACCTGTGATTTCTATTGTAGCCTTATTACATTTAACCCCCTTCCAACAAACTTCACAAGTTTTCAAAGAAAAACATTCAATGCAAATTGCGGGGCGAATTTCAATGCAGCCAATTTTTCAGTGGAACAGAGCGTAACCGCAAGCAATTTCGATATGGACGAACTGTCTCCAATACATTTTTTTTTGTTTTGAAACGATGGTTAACTTTAATAAATTCTAATTAACTCGATGCGTGTCTTGTGTGATCCGTTGTTGTCTGGTACTTTGTTTTTAAATAGCCATTTTGTGCTGGTTGCTATCAGTTGGGGCGAATTGTTCGAAAGACTTCGCCATTGCAATTCTTTTCAGAAATATAAAATTGGGCTAGTTTAGGCTATTTTCATAGCCGTGTGACGGACTTTAACAGCAACCGTGTTTACTGTTTTTTGCGGAAGCGTGTGTTTTTAAAAAATAAAACATAAGAAAATACAGTAAACTGCCATGTCTCCCTAGGAAGTTTGGGAGGGCGACTTGAATTTCGCCCCCAGTGTAAGCCAAGGCGACTTCTTCGCCCAAGTCGTCCACTCGGCTGACCCCTGCTCATGACAGGTTCTTCTGTACTTTGCACTTCTCCGACGAAGGCTTTGAACACGACCGGAAGATAAACGTGCGCGACTAATTACTCGCGGAAAACGAAAAAGCGGTGCGCGATGGTGCGCTGGCGCGATCGCTCGCCGTTCCCAACGGTCACTGGGAAAATGGCGGCAAGTTATGTTAAGGCTTTAAGACCATTTGAAGATTTGACAAGAATGTGATAAGTGCTTCTTGATATTCAACAATCAGCATGGTGATACCTGTTCTCAATATTTTAATAGAAAAGATGAAGAGGGTAGAAATGGACCAGTTTGGGGAAAAAGTGAAATCTAGTATAGAGAAGCGCTGCTCTGACTATGAGGGCAATGAAATTTATTCAATTAGTTCTCTGTCGGATCCCAGGTTCAAGGAATACGCATTCTCTAGTGACGATGCAAAAAAAAAAAACGGCCTTGGGTGAGCTTCTCGTTAAAATGATTGGTAACTATGAGCAGTACTCTAAACCTGAATCTAGTAGGTTATTAAAAGGGAAGGGCTCAGAAACGTCAAATCTTCAATGTTCACCTGCGACCAAAGAGAAGTCAGAAGACTCAACTTCCTCAGGTGCTGCATCGGTCAAGTGCTCCGGTGAGAAAACCAGTGATATTTGGAACACGTTCAAGCAGATGGTTTCTGCAAAAACAAAACGTGATTCATCTGGAGAGGAGACAGAAACTGTCATCAAGGCTAAAATGGAGTACGAAATTGAGTTGTACTGCAGAGAGCCACTTTTGGACCCAAGTAGTTCTCCATTTGAGTGGTGTAATTCTCATAAGGGCCAGTTCCCAACCCTTGCACATTCTTACCTTGCAATACCAGCCACTTCTGTGGCAAGTGAGAGGATCTTCAGCAAAGCTGGGCTTACTATCTCTCAATGTCGATCTAGTTTGAGGCCATCAAATGCTGAAACACTGATCTGCTTAAGTCACAACTTACCAATGTGATCACTGATTAGAGAAAATGATCAGATGGATGATCCAGGGTTTTTTTTTGACCGACGAGAGGGGCCGAATATCGGCCCCATTCCCAATCGAAAATAGTCACTTTTTTTCCCAATTTGCTCCCAAAAATTCCCAATTCACGGCAGTTGAGAATTCATTTCTGTGTGACCAGTCGATTATTTTTAAGTGACCAGCACCGAATAATATTTGCCAGTGGACTTCACAGTGTGAATTGTTCCAGTACGAAGGGTAATACATGGCAGTTTACTGTATTTTCTTATGTTTTATTTTTTAAAAACACACGCTTCCGCAAAAAACAGTAAACACGGTTGCTGTTAAAGTCCGTCACACGGCTATGAAAATAGCCTAAACTAGCCCAATTTTATATTTCTGAAAAGAATTGCAATGGCGCAGTCGTTCGAACAATTCGCCCCAACTGATAGCAACCAGCACAAAATGGCTATTTAAAAACAGTACCAGACAAAACAACGAATCACACAAGACACGCATCGAGTTAATTAGAATTTATTAAAGTTAACCACCGTTTCAAAACAAAAAAAATGTATTGGAGACAGTTCGTCCATATCGAAATTGCTTGCGGTTATGCTCTGTTCCACTGAAAAATTGGCTGCATTGAAATTCGCCCCGCAATTTGCATTGAATGTTTTTCTTTGAAAACTTGTGAAGTTTGTTGGAAGGGGTTAAATGTAATAAGGCTACAATAGAAATCACAGGTATTTGGATGGATAAGAATGGCAGACCTTCAAAGCACCAATCGCACGTGTCAATGAAAGATGGTTGGCAGAAATTGTTTTCTGAACAGTGTATTATTACCCAGCGCAGCCGGGAAGGGAGACACCTGAAATGTTTTGTCATTTACCAAAGAAATTAATTAACTCAAATTGTTAATAACGCTTAATTTACGAAGGATATCGAAAACTTTTTTAACTATGCTTTTCAACTCAGTTAGGGTATTCAGAAACCATGAATGACCCAGCTTCTTATATGAACTTGAAATTTATTTTAAACACTTTAAATATTTTTTTAAAAAGAATATACCTTCTGTTACAGAGAAGAACACTCTCACCATGGGTCATACTAAATTTCAAATCCACATCGTTGAGGCAAATACAAAATCAACTGCACGGTAACCTTAGTCATCACTGTTAGGCAAAGAGTTAGGGGGTATTCAGAATCAATCCTTTTTCATCACTAGGATTGATTAATCACCAGTACAATTTAATAATTCTAAGCAGCCAGTGGGTAAATACAATTATACAACAGGTTTTCATTGATTAATAGACTGATTTCTCACAAGGATATGCTAGTAAGTTTATATATTTCTTGTTGATAATCGCTCAGATAAATTCCCAATTTTGGCCTCTGCGACGCTAATTTTCCCCAATTAGAAAGGCCCCTGGACCCTTTCCCAAAAAGGGTAGAAAAATCCCTGTGATCAGATCATTACGAATTTACATCATTAACAAGAGGATATTATTGAGACTGAAATTCTAGTCAATCTAGTGCGATCATGAGAGCACTACACTGTCACTGGAGTATGCACAGCATTCTAATCTACAGTCTGTACTCAAAGTCATAGCTTATCATTCCAATTTCCGAAATTTACTAATGATAAGTTATGGGTATAGTTTCTGCTGTAAAATTTTAGTTTCTAGAGTGACGGTGTTTCAGTATCAGTGATAGTACCCCCCACCATGTACTGTATTACAGTACACTGGTGAGGGTACTATCACCGACACTTAAACACCTGTGATAGAAATTATAGGTTTTTTTTCAGCTAAGGTAAAATTATCGAATGGCATCCAAAGCACGGCAGTTTCTCCTGGTTACTCATAGCAAACACATGCAATGTTTCTGCCAATGGACCTCCGGGTTACCCTGAGGTCCATTGGCTGAAACATTGCTTGTGCACAGGCCATATGTACAGAATTTGATAGCTTTACTTGGGCTATAACGCATACATTAACGCGCATATCAACGTGCTATTTGTGTGCATTTCATGACAGGACTTCTAGTTTTAACTGTATAAAAATTAGGGTTAGTCTTATCTAGCAATGCATTAAATTATATTAAATCTGATAGAATTGAAATAATTTTGCGTTGATTCACTAAGCCTTTCAATGAATATTTACGCAAAATTATTGAGACAAATTTAGATAACAATTAATGTTACAGACTTACCTAGCAATATATTAAATTGAGCAAAATCTGGTAAAAAATGTAATAATTTTTTGCTTATTCGTGGAAAAAGCTGAATGGAGCCATTTCAATGAATAATTACTCAAAATTACTGGAGACAAATATAAATAACAATGTTACAGACTTGTCTAGCAATTTATTAAATTAAATGAAATCAGTAAAAAATCGAATAATTGTAGTTTATTTTAGTCACTGCCAAACAACGAGAAATTCATTTGAGAGAGTGCCGGGGGGTATGCTCCCATTTACTCCAAGCTTCCTTCAGTCGTTTTTCAAGTTTGAGATATGATAGTGGTTTGCTGTTTTTTAACACAAACTGAGTTGCGAAAACCAAACTCAAGAATCATCTATACGGGTGACAGCTTGTCACTGTGTTTAATTATGTACTGAGCTGTGAAAAAAAACCTCTAGAGGTGTAAATGTTGAACTATATTTAAAAATATTTATTGACTCATACGCAAATATTTATTTATTGTGGCCGAAATGACCTGGTAAATGCTTAAAAACTGAGACGTTTCGGCCTCCCAATGTGGGACGTTTCGGCCTTTTATGGGGCCAAAATGTCACAAGGCCGAAACGTCACAAACCCGAAATAATTATATTAAGAACTGCATAAAAAATTTATGTTATATTAAGTTTTAAGTTCCGCAACATGATCTCATAATTTTTGCAATTAATCATTGAAGAGCACCACCGGAGCTTTACAACGAATAATCGCAAATTAGCAAATGTATTTGTATTATAACAATTAATTATATTAAGAAACACATCAAAACTTGTTGTATTAAGTTCTATAACATAATCTTATAATTTTGCAATTATTCATTGAAAAATATTTGCTATTCTATGCTGTTTATAATCTTGTGTACTGAATAAATATCATTATCTCGTGTGATACTGAATAAAAATCATTAATTTTATTTTCCATGTTTTTTATGATATTCGAACCCTTGGCGGACGAATTGGGTAAAATTGCAAGCGGACAAATTAGGCAAAATTGCGTGCGGACGAAATGGGTAAAATTTTAAGAGGACAATTCGGCTTGCGGACGAAACATCCGTATACCTCTTAGTTTACATTTTCGTCACCACATTATCTTGTCGCATAAAGCTGAAAATGCATCGCAAATTGTGATGCAATACCACATATTTCGTGCCCAGATCAAGAAATGAAGGTTGTGATGCACAGAACACAAAAAATATATGAAATCAACTCAGAGTTGTGCTTTTCAAAGTAAAGTAATTATCATTCCTTATAATATAGCACCTTGACTGTTGCTTGCTTCTTTACAGATGCATAACAGGGGAGTCAACTCTTTAACTAAACAATAAATAACAGTTCATTTGTATTAACCTCCACGTTTTGGTGGATGAATTCATGAATTTAATAAACACCTCAATCAAGATATTAATGATCACTCTCGTTTGCAGTAAGTCGTTTTCAAATCATGTCGATTGCAACACAAGCTATCGATCTGTTGGTAACGCTACACGGTAAAAACTAGGCCAACTCCGACAATCTCGCGGACAACTGAACGATCTGCCATTGAATATAAATCAGGAAATGTGCCGAAATTCAGTTGTTCGACGTTTTAGCATTGAAAATGTTTTCTTGCAATATTGGTTCGCCGAATCCCGAGATCGCAATACACGATCCCAAATCTTATGTAGGTGTATACACCGGCAAAGTCAACCTACTTGTAGACAACTGCAATTTGTAGGCCACTTGGCAATATCCCGTTTGACAGCTGCAATATTGATACTTTGAAACAAATTATCACTATACGTACCTGCAGAATTATGTTATCACTCTATATAAACGCTCATTTGAAAATATTTCAGATTTGTTCACGTTAGTCTGGAGGGTGATTGATAAAAACGTGAAAATGCTTCTTCATAATTGCACGAAATTGAATTTCTGCATCAAAGATGGCGTCACTTTCGTTTCCCGCCCAAACATTTGGTTCGAACCTCAACACTTTACAGCCACCAACAAAGTAGTTCGAACAATTCTTGTATTATGCTTTCCAAGACAGCAAAAAATTCTCCAATAACTGATTTTAACTGAAGCTCTGTTCTCACTAAGTTAACCTTTACTTGTAGATTTCATTTTTTATCCTTCATGTGACGAAGTCCCTTCTATGACACTTGCAATGAACAGGTACTTGTTTTATTACTGCACCTAAGGACAGCCCTATCGGTACCCAAGCGAGAAAATAAACAAACAAAATTAACACTCTTGGCCCATTATCCCAAACTTTGAGAAAGTACTTAAACGGATGGCTTAGCAGTTAAACAAACAACCATTCTCATTTTTTGGCCAGAATCTGGTACAAGCGTATGCAAAACTATATTTCATTCGCACACCTTGACCCCAATTATGTCATTAATTTTCCCTTCGTGTTTGTTTGGGAATGACGCATCAGTTATTTCAATCACGTGATTTATCAACTCAACATGGCTGGAAATAGCATTGGATTCCTAAACATTTGTTGCATGAGAAATGGGTTTACATTGCCTGTTGGTGCAATGTCGATTGCTTTCTTGTAAATTAGCAACCTGTGACGAGAATGGAGGATCCGAGCGACATCCCAGATGAAGACAAAGTGAAGGGAGTTGCCGGTAAGGCTATTCACTGTATATTATTTCGAGTGCTGTCTGCCTGTGGCAGTGCAACACTGCAATGCCTGGTATTTGTAGTAACGGCTAAATACCGCAACCATTCATTCACCGGAACGGATAAGCCATCCCAGAGCAAAATCTGACACTTGCCTCTTGGAAATAACCACACACACCGGTTATCGACTATTCTTCTTCTGATAATGGCAAACCATCACGATTACTGATATGCCATGCACTGAGATTAGTGAGAAGCTTTTTTTTTTTTTTTTTTAAAATAAATTTCATTTTTTTGAGATTTGAAAAATGGGGTAAAACTATGTACAGCTGTTGGATCTGGATGTGTACGTTGCAGGGCCTGGTACGGCATCAATGGCAACGGAGGAGAGGCGCCGGCTTGAAGTCAAGTCCAGCGAATGGAGAGCTGTCTTGAAGCCCTCGACTGTCTTAGCGCACATGACACTGGTAGTCTGTTCCGAATTACAGACAACTCGGACCACTTTTGAAGACAACTCGGACCAACTTTGAAGACAAGTTGGGCCAATTCTCAGGACAACTCGGACCACTTTTGAAGACAACTCGGACCAACTTTCAAGACAACTTGGCCCAACTTTTGAAGAAGTCGTCCCAAGTTTCAAGACAAGTCGGACCAACTTTCTAGGCAACTTGGACTGACTCAGTGAATAATTTCGGACCTGAATTGTGGACAAACAAAGTTTTAGGGTTGGTGGGGAAAGACACAGAACAACCAGTGCTCCATGTATGTGTGTCTTGTCATTGAGTGTAGTAAAATTGTCTCCTTCCTGTGTGAATCCTGTCTCACCACAACTGGGTAAGTTGTTGCTTTATCTGCAGTCGACAGAGTTTTTATACGCCCGTTTTGAAAAAAACAGGTCGTATTATGGTATACCGCTGTCTGTCTGCCGGTCCGTCCAGTCACATGTCGTACGATAACTCAAGAACGCTTTGAGTGATTTTTGGGTAGGTGGTGTATATCGATGGAGGGAAGCTCCCTTTCATTTAGCGTCTCCGTTCGATTAGTCATTCCAGAGTCATGGGACTTTATTACTTAGAAAATTGTTGATTTTTTACACGTCGTACCATAACTCGAGAACGCTTTGAGAGATTTTCGTGATTTTGGGGTAGGTGGTATATATCGATGGAGGGAAGCTCCCTTTCGTTTAGTGTCGCCATTCGATTAGTCATTCCAGAGTTATATGACTTTATTACTTAGAAAATTGTTGATTTTTTACACGTACGATAACTCGAGAACGCTTCGAGAGATTTTAACGATTTTTTGGTAGGTGGTTTATGTTGATGGAGGGAAGCTCCCTTTCGTTTAGTGTCGCTGTTCGATTAGTCATTCCAGAGTTATGGGACTTTATTACTTAGAAAATTGTTGATTTTTTACACGTTGTACGATAACTCGAGAATGCTTTGAGAGATTTTCACGATTTTTTGGTAGGTGGTTTATGTTGATGGAAGGAAGCTCCCTTTCGGTTGGTGTCGCTGTTCGGTTAGGCATTCCAGAGTTATGGGACTTTATTTTTCACATGTCGAACAATAACTTGAAAATGCTTAGAGCAATTTTCATGATTTTTTGGTTGCAAGTATATGTTGATAGAAGGAATCTCCCTTTCGATTTGTGTCGCTGTCCGATTTGTCATTCCAGAGTTATGGGTCTTTATTCATCAAAATATAGGCAATTTTCCACATGTTGGACTTTGAGCAATTTTCATGATTTTTTGGTGGCAAGTATATGTAACCTGACAAGTACACATGTATACTCATATTGTGTGGTTCCCTCTTGTAATTAATAACGGGTGTATCATGCACTCATGGCGAAGCTGTTTATTGTTTTGTCTTTTAAATGTAAAGGTAAAACCATCACTGGAAACCAGCTTACGTTTCCCTCTTTGAGTCCCTGTGTCAACCACTCTAAGGTAACCTGTGCCTCGACCTTTGATTCTCCCTGGGATATGTGTGCAACCTCATCTGTCAGTGAACTAGAAAAATGAAAAGAGAAATGATGTTAAAATAGGTACTGAAAAGTCGGTCTGCTTTGCCAGATATTTCTGTAGTTCATTCCACCATGTTTGCATACTTCTAAAGAATTTTGAAATGAATGTATCTGTGAATACAGTGGAAGGAAAGTGATAAGTTATATTATGTAATATTTCAAAATTGTAGTATACTTCATCGTGCTGAGGGTAAAATGAATGTGGCAATGTTACCCAGTCTTTGGGGCTACTTTGCCACATATCGGCTAAAATTCAAACGGATACCAGGTATCTTGTTATTTGGCTTACTAACAAACCTAACCACAGTATCTGATCCTCAAGTGGTTAAATACCATGCATTCTATCATCCATTCATATTCACAGGTACATGTGCTGTGTGCATGTGCATAGTGAAAGAGCAAAGCGGCCTGTCAAATGATTTTCTTGAAAACAGAAACTCCTTCCTCAACCTGGCCCTGTGACACTGTTGGTTTTCTAACTTGTTGTTTAATGTCACTTTCAGCATCTAGGGCTACACTACGCTGCAAGCAACGATTACATGAATCGCTCAGGTCCGAGTTGAGAGAAAAGATTTAAACCTGTCTGATATTACGCCGACTGAGTTAGCAATAATTAAATCCAGTGAGGCATTTCAAGAGAAAAGGATTAGCTCATGTCGCGTAATCTCGGAGATAATTGTGTAAAGGATTAGCGGTAATTAACTTCTGTACATCAACTCCACCTCAAGAAAACAAAGCAGTCTTACAGACACATGCACATTTTATTCTGACAATTTTTGTCGACAATGTCACCTCAAAAATAACATTAATGAGCAATACATTACACTGACAATTCTTCTTGAATTTTTCAATCACCTCACGCTGAATTAACATACAGTTTTCAAATGTTGAGAACAAAATAAGTCATCATAATATTATACGTCAAGTTAATGTCATAGCGAACTCAGTCTCAATTATTTCTATTCAAACTTCGTTGTGACGGTGTTGTTCATTTTAAATAGTTTAGGCTACATGTTTGCCTTCAGTTCTCATTTTTCTGCGTGCGTGCATTGAAAACAGAGGTTAGAGTCGGCTTCTGATTTTCGCTTTTTTTTCCCGTATTGAATCTTCTGATTATCGATGATATCACCATCACGTTGAATGCCAAAACAAACACAGGTACTCAGCACAAGCTTAGAAATTAAAAAAAAAGGATATCTGATAGTATTTTTGGATCGATGCTGTCGTGCCCTTATTAATTATGGGTTATGGAAGCACGGCAGCATCGAGCGCATAGTGATAACAAATTTATCGAACTGTCCCGTTACATCCCATTGCCTTCATTTCTCAGTTTAAATTAGGTTAAATGGGCGTAATAAGAGCCTCCTTTGTAAGTATGTACAAGAAAATGAACCAGTTCAATGTTGTTTATCAGAGCTCAGTGAACTCTTGGCATGGTTAAATGTCCTGTGGATTAAGCCTACTACTGGAACAATTTGCACCTTTCGATTTTTGGATCATAAAAAGTTAAACAGAATTCGTCAAGTCGTCCTCAGTTTTCCGAAAATTACATAACTTATCCAGTAAATTAGCCCAGACTTAATTTACTGAACTCGTTTTGTATATTCCGGGAGCCATCTATTTATCAATTCGGTTTGTGTGTGTGTGTGGGGGGGGGGGTGGGGGGGGGTAGGGATACATCACCCAGGGCCTACCTAGGGACTTAGTAATGAGTACAGTACCATTAAATCTGTTGGATCATTTTGGCAGGGCCATGAAGACCGTACGTTCTTCGAAACTCGCCACATGTGCTGTTGGATGGATGACAGACTCTGCACCGGGCGTGCAGTTGAAACCAAGTTCCATTTAAAATAACCATTCCAAGAGAAGCCTTAGAAGAGTACATACACACACCATGATTTAAATAAATGCACGTTATTGTGGAAACCTTGGAAGCAAAGAGAGCTGATCTACAGATGTAGACATTTATTTACTGCACCAAAGAGATTGCGGGGTAGGGGTGGGCATACTGAAACTTACTCCACAGGCTTATTGTCGAGAGGGCTGCAATATTTTTTTTAAATAATTTAAAAAAAATATTTCGTGAGGGCATTTCAGTGGTGTAGGGGGGGGGGGGGGGGCTGATGGGCACATACCCCTCCCCCATTTCAGTTGTGCCCCCACCCCGGTGATGTGGCCTAATTATTGATGCCTCCTTTCACAACTTATAAATTATGGACACAAGCAGATTCAGTCAAGGAAATTGAGGGTTTTTTTTTCTCGAATTTCTCATTTGTTTCAGGGGCACACCTCTTGTGTTCGCCCCCATCTCGCCGCTACATGAATTGGGTAAAAGGCTCAAACACTTTATTCTTGCCGATGGGTTCCCCTTCCCTCACCACGCTCTCGCAAAATCCTTAGACTCAAAATGATAAGAGTTCGTATTAAGATGCAATGGAATTTCAATATTCAAATGCGTCATGAATTCAAAAAAAGGTAAGGCTGCTATTGAATGTGATGAGAATAAAATGTCACTGTGAGTACACTGAACTTAAGGAATGCAGAGTGTCGGGGAAACAATACACAAGTCGGGAATGGATTAATTGACGCCATTCTCAAAATATTTAATTCAATTTCATGAATACTTATAATTACTTTTCGGGGTGCATTGTGAGATCAGAGCATTGTTTTTGTAAACAATAACTTCAGAAGGCCTGCACAATAAAAGGAAGCCGATTGATTTGTATGCCCTGCACTTAATCCAATTTCTGTGAGTGTCTAATTGCCACCAGTTTAATTACAAAACAAACTACTGTAATTAAGCACCTGTGAACACACGAAAGGGGGACGGTTACCGCTAGTCTAAGAGTGCCTTTTCCATTGTTTTTTTTTCTTCTTTTTATCTGAACTACCCACTATTTGAATGGCAGAACTACCCACTATTTGAATGGCAAAAGGAGATTTGCTGCATTTAAATGATTGACATTTTTTAAAATGTTGCACCCACAGACATTGAAATATTTTGTAATGCACAATATACAGGGGCACCGAAGCCTTTATTAAGTGGTAAATGACATCCGACGTAGCTAAGCGTATTACGGCATCAAGTCATTCAAGAAATCACTGAGGCGATGAATAGAAAGTATTTTTTCTATCAAATTGGAAACTTCAGGGCATTCAATCACCAGAGTTTTAGGGAATGGCGCAATAGAGGGCGGAGAAGTGAAATGGGGTATTCAGAGTTGGTGGGAGGGACAATTGATGCATAACTATGTTCATGTCGTGTTTCTGTCCATAACTTCTATGCCGGCATTTTCGGAGGTGGGGGGGGGGGGGGGGGGGGGGGGTAGGAAACAACGGCTGCGAAGTAGAAAACATTATGTAAAACTATCCAGTAGCAATTTACAGACCTCCCTCTGTCTGTAACTTGTCCTGTACAGTTCAAAAGACATCCGATTGAAAAGTGGATTTTGCCATATATATTATTAACACGGTGTTGGCCGGTGATTTTCAGAAAATCGCCCACCGTGTCAGGTGTTTGAGACAGGATACACTTGGCACGTACTGTATATGATAAGAAACATGGACTGTTGCATGGGGCGAAATGTAAAGGTCCGGATGAGTGAGAACGCTTTTTTTTTTTATTTCGAACTGCCACGTGTATATTATCACTGTATGTGAGCGAATATCAGTTCAAAACGTTTATTTCTTTCATTTTGTTGTGTTGAATAAGTATAAATAAATGAGTATTTGAATCTTCGTTCTGCTCTTTTTAATTATACTGGCAGTACTCCTTGATTGAAAGCTTTTCCCAAGAATGAAAATTATCAATTTACCCCAAACAGCATGTCGGCATTCAGTTGCATAATTGGCACAAAATGGATTGGGGGGGGGGGGGGGGGGGGGGGGGGGGGGCATTGAGGAATCTTTGCACGGCGAAGAGTGATGGCCACTGCAAAACGCGTTACGTGGGAAATTTATGCACTTAGGCCTAGCGTAATGCAGGGGGGGGGGGGGGGGGGGGGCGCTGGATTGACAGTCATTCAACATTAAATTGGCATATTTATAGGGCGGCGGAGGTAAGGGTGGAACAGTATCATGTCATATTTCGAAGGGCTCTGAGCCACTAACGTTGATTTTATTTTTTCGGTTATTGTTTCTCAGCCTATCCAATTCAATTTTTTTAAAAAAATGCAATCTTCGAACATATTAGATTACGCTCTCTGCGAAAAACGCCTATAGAAATATATAAATTTATATGAAATAAGGTTGTGCTTATTTAATATTAATTTATATGTATACATGTAATCTTGTTTTCACAATTATGGGGAAATCGAGTGTTTATTTTGAAATTGTTGTTTAAATGGGTAATAATAATTTGTGAAGCGTTTCGCAACGAGTTAAAAATGGTCGGCGTAACTTGATTTAGTTTTAATATTTTCATAATTTCTTTTTGCAACTTGAGAGAAAAGTTGTTCAAATCTAATGTCAATAATAATTGTGAAGCTTAATCTTTTTCACAGCACGGTCCGAGAAACCAATCAAGTCGATAATCCATTTGTCTCGTACTGTCCGAGTTTTTAATCAAATGTCGGACACAGATCACAGACATACTCTCCGACAATCGTCGGCAATTTGTGAGTGATCTTGAGACACAGTTCCTCGGACCTGGGAGATTCATGTAATCGTCGCTTGCAGCGTAGTGTATATCACAGTTGCCAAACAAGTATAAAGGCAAGTTGAGCCAATTGTTTATATTTGGCAATTTTGTATTGGTGCTCATCAGAGGCGGGCAACTCATTGGGAGTGAGTCCAGGGGGCCCCAGCCTTAGAGGGCCCTATAAATGCAAATGAAAAAAATGCAGAACTGCATATAATGTGGAACCCCGACATGGGAGCGCCTATTGCGCTCAAGTGTCTGGGTTCCACTATCCCACATTATACACAGTTCTGCATTAATTTTTATGCCCCACCACTTTGAAAATGCAAATCCTGCCCCTGGGGGGAGGTGTTAATGACTATATAGTAGTGCAAACATTTTTATGACAAATTATGAACTGAATCACTCTTGTCAGTCTAAAGGCCTCTAGAAGGCAAAAATTTGCACCTTTTTGCTTTTAATTTTATCTAGGGCCCCTCACTTAAGTATGTCCAGTGGGTCCCCGATAACCATGGACCACCACTGGTGTCCATTTATTGGTTTTACAGAACTACCTCGACTGGCCTTTGTTACTGAGTCCTATTACGGTATACAAGTAAACCAGAACGTGCTACCACAGGTAAATGCATTGCCACACTTCCAGAGGGTTCCCAAAGGACAGGCTCAAAAGGTGACTGTGTTCAGAAACCATGATTTTAAATTTAACCATTTACCCAACGTACATATTATAACAGCCCAAACCGACCAGTGCTATTTACAAAAATTGACTTTCACAGGCTTGGCAATTTCAGGAGAGCGATTTTTTAGCTCTCCTTACTGCCCTCCTGAAAGAATTAAGGAGAGCGAAAAATTGCCCTCCTAAATATTTTGGTCTGGGATGATTGAGATTACATGTATTATGCTCACATTAAATTTTTATTGTAAAGCAAAAATGTAATTTAACTTCGAAGTCACATAACATCATGTAATTTCATTTTAAAAGTGGTTTAGTGGTAAAAGGTAATGGCTGCAACCATACCCAAACACAGTTGCAATCATTTGAAGCAAAATGGGTCACAGCAATATTTTTTTTTCTGTCAGTTTCAAGTTCAACAACTGACATCATAGTTTGAGGGGTAATTATTCAAGGAATATTGACACTATAATATACTACCATTACTACTATCCTGTCACTTGAAGCACTTGCACCAGGATGTGACTGTAGTTTCAAGCAGACCTGTTGTCCAAGAAAGTCATACGCCTACCACTACCACCTTCAACCCCCCCCCCCCCCCCCCCCCTTGGGGTTTCATGGTGACATATCCACATGTCCAAAAAAAAAAAAAAATCTGGTCTGGACAATTACTCCTTATTTATAGTACATAAATTGGACCTTGAGGTCAAGGTCACATGAAGGTCATGATTACATGTGACATGCAGTCTAATTGCGATACATCCACATGTCAAATATCTAAGTCCTAGGTCAAAAAAACAAAAAAGTTCTGCTCTGGATAATTATTCCCTATTTGAAGTACATAAATTTGACCTTAAGGTCAGAGGTCAAGGTCACATGAAGGTCATTGAGTGCCGGGCCTGGTATTGGTTTTAAAACGTTAAAGAATTTTTGTTAAAACAGTAGTGTGCATTAATTGAATATGATGTTTGTTTTTTCTTAACACATTCCCCCTCTATGGGTATGTTCCTGTTTTAACCCTTTACCCAAATGCGGAGAGCAGGCAATTCTTGAAAACAAAAGTGTGGTAAATACAAAATTTCATTTTTTGTCACAAAAACACAGCTCATGACCTCTCATTGGAATGAGCTCAACAAGCCCGTTCCAATGAATGGCCACAAGCTATATTTTTTAGACAAAATTTGAAAACATCATCATTATAAAATTTGAAAGCAGGCCTGGCATTCTGAAAAATGCAGGAGGGCAAAACATCGCTCTCCTCAATCAGCTTAGGAGAGCAATTAGCTTTACACAGCATTTTAAGTATCCAGTTGAACGAACTCATTGAAACTGAAACCAACAGACTACATCAGTGATTTTATTAACTTTACTAAGGTAAAGCGAAATCTCTTAGACATCTGGATGTCTCACTCAACAACCGAACACACACTTGACAAGACCTGTGTGTGTACCCAGACCTGTTGTCCAAGAGAACAAGTGTTTCTGAGTGCGGTCCAAAATTCAAGATGGCTGCCAGTGGCCATTTTGTACCGAAATTAGGTCCATTCAGTTTTTTGTCACAACTTCTATACAGCTCGTATTTATGAACTGATCTTCACGAAACTTATTGGGTACCTTTGTTTTCACCTTGGGATAGGAATGAGTGTGTTTTGGGGTGCCTTTGTTATCACTGTGCTATGAGAACAAATATTTTGGGGTTCAGTCAGACCCACTCTGGGACTCAAAGATCTCTTTCTATTTATCATCTGACTGTCACCCACCTTTACAATACTTTACCTATACATTTGTTAAAGGCTATGGCCAGTATTTATGTACAGACCGTTACAATACTTTATATGTACATTTGTTATCAGGTCATTACCTAGATGTTTGTCATTGCTGTGTCACATACTATACATGTACATGTCTTGACAAGTTGAGCTACAGTGTCATTGACACTTTCATTCAATTAACAGGAGTTTACTCAAAAACCTATATTCAATTAACAGGTAAAATTTGTACTGGAGGTATGGTAAATGGTTTTGTGTTGGAAAATTATATTCAGTTAACAGGGATATACAATTAAGAGATATCCAATTAAGTGGGCTTCACTATAATATTTTTGGAATCCCTATTTCTGCGCACCACTAGAGTGCGCGATATGCAGATGTTAATTGATGTTTTTAGCTCACCTGAGCGAAGCTCAAGGGGAGCTTTACTAATCACTTTCTGTCCAGCGTCCGTCGTCCGGCGTCCGTCGTCGCCCGTCCGGCGTTAACTTTACATTATCGACTTCTCCTCCTAAACCGCTAGCCCAATTTTATTCAAATGTTGGCTAAATGTTTATTACCTAATGCCAATTCATATTTGTTCAAATGAAGCTGCCCCTCCTCCTGGGTGGTGCCACGCCCCCAAGGGGAACCAAAATCTTTGTAAATCTTCTTATGAACCAGCAGTAGCAGAGACTTGATATTTGGTGTGCAGCTTCCTTTTGAGGTGTAGACTCAGATTTGTTCAAGAGAAGTTTGTGGGGCTATACTTGGCGTCGTTATGAGAGGGGCAAAATTTTTTGCCCCGCCCAAAATTTCTATTTTCCAAACCGAGAGGCTGATTTGAACCAAATTTTATGTGAGGGCTTATTGGGTCATGAGTACTTGATTTATGCAAAAAAAATTTTCCCGCAGCCCCGTGGGAACCGCAGGAGCTAAAAGTAGAAAAAAATTAAAACGCCCATATCTCCAAAACTGCACGGCACTGAGAATTTTTATTTGGTGTGCAGCTTCCTTAGGACCAACAGAAAGGATTGGTAAAAAAAAATTGCCATCGGTTTTATCATAGGGTACAGTTTCGGGACTTTGAAAAAGTGCTGAGTCAGCACTTTTTAACACTGTAGGCAATGGGAAAAACATTAAAAAATCTTCTTCTCCAGATCCAGCAGGCAGAATCTTTTGATATTTGGTATGCAACATTGTAGGGTGGATCTGATTCAAGTTTGTTCAAATCGGCCCCCTGGGTTCATATTTGGGCTCAGTATAGGAGCCCGATTTCGAACTTAGTGCATTTCAGGCAAATTTCTTAAAAAATCTTCTTCTCCAGAACCAGCAGGCAGAATCTTTTGATATTTGGTATGCAACATTGTGGGGTGGATCTGATTCAAGTTTGTTCAAATCGGCTCCCTAGATTCATATTTGGGCTCACTATAGGAGCTCGAATTCGAATTTAGTGCATTTCAGGCAAATGTCTTCAAAAATCTTCTTCTCCAGATCCAGCAGGCAGAATCTTTTGATATTTGGTATGCAACGTTGCGGGGTAGATCTGATTCAAGTTTGTTCAAATCGGCCCCCTGGATTCATATTTAGGCTTACTATAGAAGCCCGAATTCGAACTTAGTGCATTTCAGGCAAATTTCTTAAAAAATCTTCTTCTCCAGATCCAGCAGGCAGAATGTTTTCATATTTGGTAAGCAACATTGTGGGGTGGATCTGATTCAAGATTGTTCAAATCGGCCCCCTGGGTTAATATTTGGGCTCAGTATAGGAGCCCGATTTCGAACTTAGTGCATTTCAGGCAAATTTCTTAAAAAATCTTCTTCTCCAGATCCAGCAGGCAGAATCTTTTGATATTTGGTATGCAACATTGTAGGGTGGATCTGATTCAAGTTTGTTCAAATTGGCCCCCTGGGTTCATATTTGGGCTCAGTATAGGAGCCCGATTTCGAACTTAGTGCATTTAGGCAAATTTCTTAAAAAATCTTCTTCTCCAGATCCAGAAGGCAGAATCTTTTGATATTTGGTATGCAACATTGTGGGGTGGATCTGATTCAAGTTTGTTCAAATCGGCTTCCTAGATTCATATTTGGGCTCACTATAGAAGCTCGAATTTGAACTTTGTGCATTTCATGCAAATTTCTTAAAAAATCTTCTTCTCCAGATCCAGCAGGCAGAATCTTTTCATATTTGGTAAGCAACATTGTGGGGTGGATCTGATTCAAGTTTGTTCAAATCGGCCCCCTGGGTTTATATTTGGGCTCAGTATAGGAGCCCAAATTTGAACTTAGTGCATTTCAAGCAAATTTATTAAAAAATCTTCTTCTCCAGATCCAGCAGGCAGAATCTTTTGATATTTGGTATGCAATGTTGTGGGGTGGATCTGATTCAAGTTTGTTCAAATCGGCTTCCTAGATTCATATTTGGGCTCACTATAGAAGCTCGAATTCGAACATAGTGCATTTCAGGCAAATTTCTTAAAAAATTTTCTTCTCCAGATCCAGCAGGCAGAATCTTTTGATATTTGGTATGCAACATTGTGGGATGGATCTGATGCAAATTTGTTTGAATCGGCTCCCTAGATTCATATTTGGGCTTCCTATAGAAGCTCGAATTCGAACTTAGTGCATTTCAGGCAAATTTCTTAAAAAATCATCTTCTGCAGATCCAGCAGGCAGAATCTTTTGATACTTGGTATGCAACATTGCGGGGTGGATCTGATTCAAGTTTGTTCAAATCGGCCCCCTGGATTCATATTTGGGCTCACTATAGAAGCCCGAATTCAAACTTAGTGCATTTCGGGCAAATTTCTTCAAAAATCTTCTTCTCCAGATCCAGCAGGCAGAATCTTTTGATATTTGGTATGCAACATTGCGGGGTGGATCTGATTCAAGTTTGTTCAAATCGGCCCCCTGGATTCATATTTGGGCTTAATATAGAAGCCCGAATTCGCACTTAGTGCATTTCGGGCAAATTTATTAAAAAATCTTCTCCAGATCCAGCAGGCAGAATCTTTTGATATTTGGTATGCAACATTGTGGGGTGGATCTGATTCAAGTTTGTTCAAATCGGCTTCCTAGATCCATATTTGGGCCCACTATAGAAGCTCGAATTCGAACTTAGTGCATTTCAGGCAAATTTCTTAAAAAATCATCTTCTCCAGATCCAGCAGGCAGAATCTTTTGATATTTGGTATGCAACATTGCGGGGTGGATCTGATTCAAGTTTGTTCAAATCGGCCCCCTGGATTCATATTTGGGCTCACTATAGAAGCTCGAATTCAAACTTAGTGCATTTCGGGCAAATTTCTTCAAAAATCTTCTTCTCCAGATCCAGCAAGCAGAATCTTTTGATATTTGGTATGCAACATTGCGGGGTGGATCTGATTCAAGTTTGTTCAAATCGGCCCCCTGGATTCATATTTGGGCTAAATATAGAAGCCCGAATTCGCACTTAGTGCATTTCGGGCAAATTTATTAAAAAATCTTCTTCTCCAGATCCAGCAGGCAGAATCTTTTGATATTTGGTATGCAACATTGTGGGGTGGATCTGATTGTGATTCATGAACGTATTTATTTGTAAAGTTGATAGAATCTTAGACAAAATTTGCAGAAAAGATCTACTACAGAAGGGGTGGTATCCAGGGTGAACCGTTTACCCAAATCTAGCAGTACTAATGCATTATTCACACAAATCTCCGTTCAAATTTTATGACCCCTCATTGGAACACACGCATTCAGCTCATTCCAACAAAGGTCATATGCCATGTTTTCGAGACAAAGGAATAAAAATTTTAGTTATTCATGAAATTTTTAGGCAACTGTTGTCTATTATTCACATTGCTTCATGAAATTTCAGTACTTTTAGAAGTTAGCTCAGTAATCAAGGGTTAATTCCCCTTAATTAAATGTCGCCTCTAAAAAACAACCACTTTGCATATCTTACCTTTTTACCAGCATAACTGCCAAAACTTGTCTGCATTCTTCGCAAAAATCGCTATTCAAATTTTAATTTTTGTCTCTTAAACATACATGTACTTATCGCTTGTAAATACCCCATTGGAATGAGCTTTTTGAGCTCATTCCAATGAGAGGTCGCACACCATGCTTTTTGAGTCAAAAAAGCAATTTTTTTAGTTATTCCAGAATTTCGTACGTAAAACACAGCTTTATGACTTCACATTAAAATGAGCTCTCTAAGCTTGTTCCAATCAACATTCACGCACTATGTCTTTCACACAAAAAATAAAATTTTCCATTTATTCAGGAATTTTGTTTGCAAGAACACTCTTACCCCCCCCCCCCCCCCACACACACACAAACACACACACACACACACACACAAACACAGACACACACATCTAAAAGTTCGTCAGCAAAAAAACAGTTACTTCAGTTTTTAAATGCATTATAGGAACAACTTGCCTAATCAAATTTAAATACTTTTGCATCATTCTGTATCTAGAACAAACCATTTACCATATCTTTACGCAAAATTCTCCAGCATCATTCACAAAAAAACACCATTATTTATATATTCACATTTCTGTCTTAAAAATATACCTGATCTTCCCATACCCCTATTGGAATAAGCTGTTTGAGCTTGTTCCAATGATGATAAAAAAACTAATATTTTGGAAAATTTGTGAAAATTTTTGTTTTCTTGCATGCAAATATATACATGTAGCACATGGAAGATATCCACAGTTGGGGAGAGATGTCCAAGGCTATCTCTTCACATTCCTTGTTTGTGCTTCATGCTAAACCAGTTTGTCTGCAGAGATAAATTTGCTTTATTAAAAATCATTGGAGATTGGCCACACACCAATGATTTTAAATAAAACTAATTTTAGGTAACAAATGTTGAACTTCAAACAAAATCTATCACTCAACCAGTTAATGTTGATGAGGCATGACATGGTGAAGGTGACCTAAAATACTTCTTAGAGTCACTTTGTCAGGTGAGCGATTAAGGCCACGTGGGGCCTCTTGTTTCTGTTACCGGGACTCAACAATAAAGTTGAAATGACATGTAGAAGTTCTGTCACAATTAGTGCAGAAAATGCTTGTTAGTTAATGCGCTCTTTACTGCAAAAGAGTGAAGTAGTCTGAAATACACAAGAGCATTTGTGCTGTGCAAGGCTAAATGTAATATGCTACATGTATTTGCGAGGTCGGTAGTGAAATCACGAACTAAACTGATCAAACAGAAAAGTATTGAGACTACAGTATGTAGGGGGTGGATTACTCCTAAATCACTGTGGGATAGATTTTTAGCTTAACTTGACATAGTCAAGTTAAGCTATTGCCATCACGCGTGTGGAAGTCTGTGACGTCTGTTCACATTTTCCTTTAGCACGGGCTACACCCCGCAGTTCTTGTCTGATCGTCACGAAATTTCATATGCAGGTTTGGGGTCATGTCTAGATGAGAACGTCCCCTTTTGGTCGCGATCGGGCAACCGGTATGGCTGCCTGAGCCCAAAACCCGAAAACCATTAGCTCAGTCTACAGGTCGTATTTATGAAGGGATTTCATTGTAACTTGGTAGGATGCCTCTGTATAGTGCCTAGATGAGAACGTCCCCTTTTGGGCATGATCTATCAACCGTGATGGCTGCCCAAGCCCGAAACCCAAAAACTTTTAGCACAGTCTGCAGGTCATGTTTATTGTGGAGGGATTTCATTGTAACTTGGTAGGATGACTCCTTATGATGTCTAGATGCGAATTTCCCCATTTGGGCATGATCTGCCAACCGTGACGACTGCCCGAGCCCAAAACCCGAAAACCTTTAGCACAGTCTACAGGTCATATTTATTGAGGAATTTCATTGTAACTTGGTGGGTTGACTTCATACAATGTCTAGATGAGAAAGTCCCCCTTTGGACGTGATTGGGCAACTGTGGCGGCTACAGGAGCCCAAAGCCCGAAACCCTTTAGCACAGTCTAGAGGTCATATTTATGAAACGATTTCATTGTAACTTGGCAGGATGACTCCAAATAATGTCTAGATGAGAATGTCCCATTTTGATCGCGATCATGCAGCCTTGATGGGTGCCCGAGCCCAAAAACCTTTAGCATAGGCAAAAGGTCATATTTATGGAAGGATTTCATTGTAACCTGTTAGGTTGACTCCATATAATGCCCAGATGATGACATCCCCTTTCGGTCGTGATTGGTCAGTTGTGATGGCTACAAGTGCCCGAAGCCCGAAAACCTTGAGCACAGTCTACAGGTCATATTTATGAAGGGATTTCATTGTAACTTCTTAGGATCACTCCAGATGATGCTCAGATGAGATTGTCCCCTATGGTTGCGATCATTCACCCATGATGGCTGCCCGAGCCCGAAGCCCGAAAACCTTTAGCACAGTCTACAGGTCATATTTATGAAGGGATTTCATTGTAACTTGGTAGGTTAACTTCATATAATGTCTAGATGAGAACGTGCGATCGTTCACCCATGATGGCTGCCCAAGCCCGAAAACCTTTAGCACAGTCTACAGGTCATATTTATGAAGAGATTTCATTGTAACTTGGTAGGTTAACTTCATATAATGTCTAGATGAGAACGTCCCCTTTTGGGCATGATTGGGCAACTGTTTTTAGGTCATGTCTAGATGAGAACATACCCTTTTGATCATGATCGGTCAACCTGTATGGCTGCCCAAGCCCAAAACCCGAAAACCATTACCACAGTCTACAGGTCATATTTATGAGGGGATTTCATTGTAACTTGGTAGGATGACTCCAAATAATGTCTAGATGAGAACGTCCCCTTTTGATCGCGATCATTCAGCCTTGATAGGTGCCCGAGCCCAAAAACCTTTAGCATAGGTAAAAGGTCATATTTATGGAAGGATTTCATTGTAACCTATTAGGTTGACTCCATATAATGCCTAGATGATGACATCCCCTTTTGGTCGTATTTGGTCAGCTGTGTTGGCTACAAGTGCCCGAAGCCCAAAAACCTTGAGCACAGTCTACAGGCCATATTTAAGAAGGGATTTCATTGTAACTTCATAGGATCATTCCAGATGATGCCCAGATGAGATTGTCCCCTTTGGTTGCGATTATTCAACCATGATGGCTGCCCGAACCCGAAGCCCGAAAACCTTAAGCACAGTCTACAAGTCATATTTGTGAAGGGATTTCATTGTAACTTGGTAGGTTGACTTCGTATAATGCCTAGATGAGAACGTCCCCTTTTGGACATGTTTGGGCAACTTTGACGGCTGAAGGTGCCCGAAGCCCAAAAACCTTTAGCACTGTCTACAGGTCATATTTATGAAGGGATTTCATTGTAACTTGGTAGGTTGACTCCAAATAAGGTCAAGATGAGAACGTCCCATTTTGGCCGTGATCATTCAGCCTTGATGGGTGCCCGAGCCCAAAAACCTTTAGCATAGGCAAAAGGTTATATTTATAGAAGGATTTCATTGTAACATTGTTAGGTTGACTCCATATAATGCCTAGATGATGACATCCCCTTTTGGTCGTGATTGGTCAACTGTGATAGCTACAGGTGCACGAAGCCCGAAAACCTTGAACACAGTCTACAGGTCATATTTATGAAGGGATTTCATTGTAACTTCGCAGGATCACTCCAGATGATGCCCAGATGAGATTGTCCCCTTTGGTTGCGATCATTCAACCATGATGGCTGCCCGAGCCCGAAGCCCGAAAACCTTCAGCACAGTCTAAGGTCATATTTATGAAGGGATTTCATTGTAACTTGGTAGGTTGACTTCATATAATGTCTAGATGAGAACGTCCCCTTTTGGACACGAGTGGGCAACTGTGACGGCTTCAGGGGCTCAAAGCCCGAAAACCTTTAGAACAGTCTACAGGTCATAATAATGAAGGGATTTTATTGTAGCATGGTAGGATGACTCCAAATAGTGTCCAGATGAGAACGTCCCCTTTTGGTCATGATCATTCAGCCTTGACGGCTGCCCGAGCCCAAAAACCTTTAGCATGTCTGTAGGTCGTATTTATGGAAGGATTTCATTGTAACTGGTTAGGTTGACTCCATATAATGCCTAGATGATGACATCCCCTTTTGGTCGTGGTTGGTCAGCTGTGATGTCTACAGGTGCCTGAAGCCCGAAAACCTTTAGCACGGTCTACAGGTCGTATTTATGGAGGGATTTCATTGTAACTTGGTAGGTTGACTTCATATAATGTCTAGATGAGAACGTCCCCTTTGGACGCAATTGGGAAACTGACGGCTACAGGGGCCCGAAAACCTTTAGCACAATCTACAGGCCATATTTATGAAGGGATTTTAATGTAACTTGATAGGATGACTCATTTTGGAATAATTTCATTGTAATTTTGTTGATATATGTTAACTGTGAGGGCCACATATATTAACTGTGAGGTCATATTAACCCACCCCTCAGATCTTTAGTACAGTGTACACCTCATATTATTTTTATCATAAACAAAGCATACAGGGAACAGAAATGAACATATTCCCAATTATCACAATTCTTGTCTTATTTCATAATCCTTTCATAAACATTGAACATTATCCTTTTCATCAAACACAACACACAAGTTAAGCTACAGTGTCATTGACACTTTCATTCACTTAACCCTTTGATCCCTAGCGGCTGCTATTTCGGATGGCTGTTCACTACAGTTAAAACTAGAAGTCCTGTCACGAATAGTGCGCTTATCTAGGCTTAATTGCGCGTTGGAATTGCGCGCAATTGCCATATCGAATGGCATCCAAAGCACGGCAGGTTCTCTTGGTTACTCATAGCAAACACATGCAATGTTTCTGCCAATGGACCTCCGGGTTACCCGGAGGTCCATTGGCTGAAACATTGCGTGTGTACAGGCCATATGTACATACATGTAATATGGTAGCTTTAATTGGGTCATAACGCGCACATTAACGCGCATATCAACGTGCTATTTGTGCGCATTTCATGACAGGACTTCTAGTTTTAACTGTAAATGTGTGGGGTAGATCAATCAATATTTTCAACATGCAGTCCCGAGGCTGCACTTTGAAAATATTGATTGGTCTACCCCAAATAATGAATATGGACTCTTCTAACTGCCGCCATTGAAGTGGCATGGAAGATACCACCTTTTCAAAGGGTTAATGATTATTTACAATGTCTGAGGACGAAACACAAGAAACAGTTGCAAACTTTCATCCCATGGACCTCTGGATGAAACCTGGTGGTCCATGTGATGAAAGTTTGCAAGTGTTTCTTGTGTTGCTGCTATGAACAGTTAGTATAGTATAGAGTTGGGGGACGCTGTTTTTCTACAGGAATAGATGCAGTTTGACAGGGACAGAAGTGAACTTACTCAGTGCATTATTACTTCAAAATAGTGCATAATACAGTCACAGAACTTTTAGTTTGAACTGTAGCATGAGACACTTCAAATGGTAATGAACAGTATACATCATGCCTCCCATTTTCAAAATCAAAAGATAGGTTTGTGTTTTTGTGTTATAGTAGAGCTAGGCCCACCCTTTCTGTATGGGTGTCTTCAGTTTGCTTGGAAAATTCAAATATTCAGTGTTCTTGTATACATGTAGATGTGTTACACTTGTAATTAGTGTTAATGTACAGTTAAAACTAGAAGTCCTGTCATGAATAGTGCGCTTATGTATTCTAGGCTTAATTGCGCGTTGGAATTGCGTGCAATTGCCATACCGAATGGCATCCAAAAGCACGGTAGGTTCTCCTGGTTACTCATAGCAAACACATGCAATGTTTCTGCCATTGGACCTCCGGGTCACCCGGTGGTCCATTGGCTGAAACATTGCTTGTGCACAGGCCATATGTACAAAATTTGATAGCTTTACTTGGTCCATAACGCATACATTAACGCGCATATCAACGTGCTATTTGTGCGCATTTCATGACAGGACTTCTAATTTTAACTGTAGGACAAAAAGCCAGACATTCACTCCAAGAACATGGCACGTAAAACAGTGTCCTTTGTTATTCAAGGACATTCACAGTTGGTAAATCGCATGCTATCATCAATGCGTTGCATGAGAAGTAGCTCCATGGTTATACTGGTGTTGGAACGAATCTGTGATTTTGGAGTCGAGTAGTCAACATCCAAAAGTACATGTAGAGTCAAAGTGGACTACTCAGCACCCCACTTTCTGCCGCCAAGATTCTCAGCAATACCTCTGCAGTTGAATATTTTTCTCAACTTGTACACCTTACTGATGCCGGTTCAAGGGTCATACATGGGCATGATGGAATCTATAATATAAATTTTATTGTATGGAGAGAATTTCAAATAACTATGGCCTTAAAAACCCTTTATCCAACACAGACGATATCAGAATTTATAATTTTAAATATAATTTTTTTAAATTTTTCAAAAAATTTCAACAAAACCATATGATGTGACCCCTCATTGGAATGAGCTCCATGAGCTTGTTCCAATGAGGGGTCACGTGATATAGTCTTTTTTAAATATTTTGAAAAATTTAATTTTTTCAACTACTCAATTTGCATATTACGCGGATGGATGCAGGCGATACTTTAGGTAAAGGGTTAAGGCACATGCAGTATGACCACTGTCAGCGAGTTCAAAAGAGCTGATGCAACACAGTTAACTTTCAGATTTTCACTCACATGAGAACCAGCAAACTTTTCATCATGGTATTTATTGTTACAGAATTTATTTCTGAATTTGAAAGCTCTCCTAGTTTGGCCCTTTTAGTATCTCTTAAAAGGAAAGTTTTTTCCAACTGGCTCAGTATCATAAATTACCTGCCACACTCAATCTGAACAAACATGAACTTAAACAGCTCATTGTTATTTATTATATTGAGGAAGGTCTTTTGCTTCAGCCTGAAATTCACCTCTCTGAACCACAACCTACAGACGTCCCTGAGCTCAGAAAGTTAGAATTGGAATTAATAAGATTATAAATGCAACGAGAAATGAGAAGGCAAGGAAATGAAATGAAAATGAAAGAATTAGAAGCTAAAAAAAAGGGAACAAATTCAGGTTCAAAAAGAAAAAGAAGAACGAGAAAATTAAATTAAATTAAAGAAGTTGAATTTTAATATCTATTTACGATATTTCATGTGCAGTACGTGGAGAGTGGTTTGTAACAAAACCACCCTTGGAGTGTACTTTGCTTGTGCTTGTTATGCTTTGCAACAAGTTTGCAGTTCTTGCTCAGGTGGAATCTCCACTCTGTGGGTTATTTTGTGATGATACCCTCTACATGTACTGTACATGTATCCCAGTAGAGGTTAGGAATGATGTTAATGATCTCTATTTACTGGTATAGCATTGAACATAGTTGGGTTTACTGTTTTTCTACATAAATTGATCTACACAGATGGTGCAGTTTCATAGGGACAAAAGTGCACCTACTCAGCGTGCTATTACATGTACTTCAAAATAGTGCACAATATAGTTACAGGTCTTCTAGTTTCAACTGTATATGAAGAGTTTCCTCCAGGGCTGGGAGCGATTAAATTGTCCATTTTACTGGTTAACCGGTTAATTAAAATTGTTTAACCGGTTAAAATCGGTTAATAGTAAATTCAAGCTAAAACCAGAAAAAAATAAGAGATGATTAGATATCTATCTTCTATAAGAGCCAGAGTTTTATTTCACAAATTTCCACTATCTACAGTTAAAACTAGAAGTCCTGTCACGAACTGTGCACTTATCTAGGCTTAATTGCATGTAGGAATTGTGCGCAGTTGCCATATCGAATGGCCTCCAAAGCACGGCAAGTTCTCCAGGTTACTCATAGAAAACACAGGCAATATTTCTGCCAATGGACCTCCGGGTTATCTGGAGGTCCATTGACTGAAACATTACTTGTGCACAGGCCATACATAAAGAATTTGATAGCCTTACTACGGTCATAACGCGTTAACGTGCAGATCGACGTACAATTTGTGCGTATTTCATGACAGGACTTCCAGTTTTAACTGTACTTTTTACTTTTACACCTAATATCGCATAAGTATCATATTATAACCTAGTGTCGTACATATTCCTGTAAAAAAGTGGTCTGTTAATCTATGCTAGTCTATACTTTATAGTCCATTTTCATGTAGAATAATTGTAGCCGATGCCGTTTCTTTCAGCAGAGACATGCGGCACTGCTCATAAACCAACCCAAATGCTGAAAAAAAGTTTTTCGGACGATGCCGACGTCGCTTGCACGTTCAGAGATAACGTTTTGCTAACCGGCTCATGCAAGGAAATCGAGCTTCGCGTTCTTTCCACCATTGGTACGGGCAGTTTATCTATTCTGCAACCTCTCTCAGAAATGTAATCTGAGAGTTCGCGTTCTACAATCTCAGCCGGCGACCCGACGTTGATTCGGCGTTTGAAGCATCATCCTGATCCTGTCCAAGCAAAGTTGCCAGGAAGGATTTGGCTGGCTGATAAGAAGCGGCAGGAGCATCAACGACAGTAGCTGTAGCTGTAAATTTAGCAGCGCTTGACGGACGGTGACTTTTATTTCATCTTGGACAGTATGACTCGTAAACTTTAGTTTCCTGAATCGCGGGTCGAGGAATGACGTGATTGTATGGACGCTCAAGGAGGCAAGAAATTCTTCGTCCATTGACAGGTGTTCAACAGTGTTTGAGATTAGGCTTTTATGAAAAATCTCACCATCTTTACAAAGTTTATCCTTGTTTCTCAGGCCGAACACGACAGAGTAGGCGATTGAACTGGTAACTCGCTTATCGGCTTGCCATTGGTCAGTGGTTTTGCGCAGAGGATCAAGTAACCTTATTATGTCACTGACTAGCGCAATTTCTTGAGGCGAGAAGAAGTATTTCTACTTATCTTCAGTCGTGCATGTATTTTTGACAGCTAGATCCACTGCCGTGTGCAGACACATGAAACTCTGTAACATTATGACTGTTGAATTCCAGCGTGTGGGGACATCAGGCTGCAACTGGCGGTTTACTTTAGCCATTTCAGACAGAAGTTTGTCACGAAACTTTTGTACTTCTCTACTGAAATTCTCGGATTTTCGACCATGATTGATGACGTCACACGTACCTTGAGAATGAAGTCTTCAACACTCCCACATCTTTGTTTCATGGCATCATTTATAGCCAGTTGGAAAATGTGAGCCAGTCACCCTGTGTCGTACTTTACCAGATCAGTAAGTCTCAAGGCAGAATTCATTTTCACCACGGTATCGTGTGTACAACAGAATACTTTTATCAGCCAATCCTCTAGTATTTCACTGGCGAATTTTGTGATGTTAGTCCCAGTGTGTCTGCCGCCTCATCTGTGCTTGGAGATGCGAGGTTGAACCTTTGTGGAACCCAGTCATCATTGATGAAATGGATCATAATGGAAAAAAGTCCTTCCATTTGACTATTGGTCCACCCACCCACCCATCACAGGTCATGGATACCTCATTGTTTTTCAGCACGGCCATCAATATTATTTTACGGGACTTGTACTGGATCATCAGATGTGTTTTCACAGTTCTATGGCAGGGCGGCTTGAAGTTGGGCTCCATGTAGAGTAGTAATTCTCGCATGCCTTGGTCCTTGCAGAATGATAATGCAGGGTTTCCGCTATACCGGTACAGCGGCCGTCAAACCAAACGGCTGCATTCCCCTGCCAGGTCACCTTCCCGACATAACAGAATTTTTGAAATTGAAATTAGCATTAATCTGCCAGTCCTCCGAGAATACATTTAGTTCCTAGCTTGTAGAATTGCCCTTTCTAAACTTCTTTTGCCAATTTCCGTACACATATTTCATTGAAAACAAAACGCATGTCCGTTTCACCGTTTTGTCGCAGCACCTGGAGAGTAATTGGTTTCACAGCGGTTTTCCAACATCAAAGACATCAGACAATAGTACATTGTAATATCTAGTATTGTTGTAGAATTGCTATATAATCCCACTCGCGTGATGTCATCAGAGACAATCTGTGAACCAGGAAAGACTTCCAGAACTCTCCGGAACCTGTTCCAGCTGTGAAGACGAATTTCACCACTCTGAGGCCTCATGTGACCAGGATTAACCAATTGGAATCAGAGATCACAGAAGAAGACCAGTCTCTGTCTTTTTTCTACTTGACCGCGAGAATCAGGAGTTCAGAAATTCTGCACAGATTTGAATTTGGTGTGTTTGTCGGGAAAAATTGGTAAGATCCTCGCTATTTTACCCACAATGTTTTTCTAAAGTAGAGATTTATCGAACCCAAGTCTACTTTAGTATTCATTTTCACAGTGGCCGCAAACGTCCGAATTTTTACCATGCACGTGCAATGCAATTTGTGCGCAGTGCTTGTGTCTGCTAAAATATCTCACAAGCGTCGTTTCGCCCCTAATTTAAAATTGAATTTTTAAGTTATGGGCGAATCTACCCTTCCTACTCACACTTTCTATTCGCCCTGGACGTTTAGTCTCAATGAAAATGCCAAGGCTTGACAGTTTTATTGGGACGAAATGCCCTGGGCAAATAGAAAGTCACGTATACTATGAATTATTTTTTGGTTGAGCAACCATTTTCTCTTATTTACGTCTCATTCATTGGAAATTACTGATCGTCAGTGTGTAAAATCGGAGAGATATATCTCCGTGAAAAGACTCAAAATATCCTCTCAGATGCAAGGAAATGGGGGTTTTGGGATTCCGGAATTCAAAATTTTACTACCATGGTCATTGGTCGAACACGTGGACGGTCTTATTCTCTTTCCTCCTAGCGGAAACCCCGATAATGGTTGTAAATTGCATACCGCATGGTGGGCGCCCCCCCCCCCCCCCCCTGCTCATACCCCCCCCCCCCCCCCCCCCCCCCCCAATCTGGGTGAGTTGGCCTGCTCGGGCTGAAGAACATGGTCGAGTTGAAGATGCAGAGACCCATTGGGTTATTTGCCCTTCAGCAGCAATCCCAACTGCTGCCTTCTGTTTTACGGTACTAGTTGTGATTTGTCAGCCTGACACATCACAACATGATATGTCGATGCCAACAGTTTGGGGGGCTTGTACAGATGTTCCAGGAATTTGAATAGATGTCTTTAGCATGTTGAATTGCAGAACTGTGCGATCCGGGGTAGGGCACACAACAAATGACATTTTTGCAAATGGTACAGAAGAGCTCCGTTACCACCTGTAATGCTAGTTTACTATGGTAAACAAGTTCTGCTTTACTGGTAAAATGGGACCTTGAACAAACACCTGATTTGGAAGTCCTCTATTTCAAGTGGGCAGTATTGGTATAAATGATTGGCTAAACTTGACTTCATACCCATATTGTGATCATGATATAGTTATAATAGATGCTGGAAGTGACCCTAAACACCAATAAAAAAAATAATAAATCACAGCCTCTGGGCAGTTGGTTAACACCCCAGAAATGGTATTTTCTCAAATTTTGAAAACCTGAAATGCTTTTTCCTGCATTCTATTCACACCATTATAATACCTTTTATATTCAACTAGTGATTGAACAATTTAATCGTTTACCTAAGGAATTCCTTCACGGAAACCCGGGAAGTGAGGCAGTGCTTCTTTTCTGTGGTAAACAATCTCCTTTACAGTTAAAATCAAACCCTGTCACCAATGCGTGTTATGGAATTCCTCTAAAATGAGCAACATGGGTATAAATAATTGACTAAACTTGACTTTATCTCCATGTTGTCACGAATAGCCGTTGTGCAGAAAAAGTGGCCTTAACTCCTTGCATGCTGCTGGCGGATTTTCATGTCCAGGATATTAATTCTCTGGCAACTAAAGTAAGAATAATTTGGGCACATTTAATGTAATTTTCCCCGTCAAAATTGAATAGAGTTTTTCACCAATGATTTTAGATGAATTTTTCATGAAATCTAGTCATGGCTGCTTCAGAGCAGCCATGACTAGATTTGATGAAAAATATCTTGAAAATACTCGGCGGGTTAAGAGTTGAACACAAATAAATAAATAAATACGGTAAGGAATTGGCGACATCTGGTCACCTAATTTACAAATTGAGTAGCTGGAAAAAAATCTCTTTTCAAATTTTTATCACAAAACCATATCATGTGTCCTCTCATTGAAATGTGCTAATTGGAAGGAGGGAGCGACATGACAGTTTTGTTCCCAAAAATGTTCTTGATTTTTAAAAAATTGTTTAACTTAATAAATTTTTTTATTGCATGTGTTGGGTAAAGGATTAACCCTCTGAACACTAATATCAATTTACAAAATGCCAAAATTTCAAGCGGCACCTTTTCTCCATAATTCAACTATGAATTTAATCTGTTCACTTTTGTTATCCCTCACCAAAACAAAGTTTGCAGGGATATAGAAATGGGGTCCATCTGTTTGTTTGTCCGTCCATCCATCCATCTGTCTGTAACAACTTTGAACCTTCATATTTCAGTCAGTGGCTGTTGGATTTAAATGATCTTTGGTCTGCAGATAGACCACTATGGGGGAAAGGATATTCCAAGTAACAGGTTTTGTCCATTTTTTTTCTCGACTTATAGGTATTTTTCCACCTTTTTAACTTTTCAAACAAAACTCAATAGATTAAATCCCTTGTAGTTTGTAATTTCACATCAGTGTAGTGATTGATGGCACAGAGGGTTAAAGTTAAATTCTCCAAAAGCACCAACCCTGGTCACTGTAGTTTTCTTGTGGATGGGGTGACACCTCCTTTGCCAATGTCAGTTGCCAAACCTATAGTTAAAACTAGAAGTCCTATCATGAAATGCACACAAATAGCACGTCGATCTGCACATTAATCTATGCGTTATGATCACAGTGAGGCAATCAAATTTTGTACATATGGCCTGTGCACAAGCAGTGTTTCAGCCAATGGACCTAGGGTAACCCGGAGGTCCATTGACAGAAACATTGCCTGTGTTTGCTGTAGTAACCAGGAGAACCTGCCGTGCTTTGCATGCCATTCAATATGGCAATTGTGCGCAATTCTAACGCGTAATTAAGCCTAGATAAGCGCACAGTTTGTGACAGGACTTCTAGTTTTAACTGTAATTTCATATTTTCGGTGTCATGATATTTCAGCATATGCTGCAAACTGGCATTTAACTTTAATAAATAACTGGAGGGTAGTCTATTAACTAGTTGAGTACTAGAAGCCTCTATTACGACTCAATTGAATAGTGCTGAAAGCCACTATGGTGGTTTTACACTATTTGTATAGGCTTCTTGTTTTCTTAGCAAGAGATTTATTTATTTATTTATTTATTTATTGGTGTTTAAGGTCACATGCTTATGCACAATGGCTAATCATGACCGTGACAGTTTTAGGGGTGGAGGAAGCCGGAATACCCGGAGAGAACCACCGAGCAACGATGAGCAGCTGCCAGCTCTCCAACATCGTAACTCCGCACTGCAGCACAGGCAGGGTTAGATTGGTTGAAGACATGCACATCATTGACGTGCAGTACGCCTTAGTACACAGTGTCATTGTGCCCCCATGTGGACAATGGGGGTTAAGTGCCTTGCCCAAGGACACTGCGCTGAAGTCCGAATTGATCGCTCAGACGTCACCCATCCGAGGACGAACCGGGCTCGAAGTTGCTTAACTTCGGTGATCTGTCGAGAACCGAATACCGCAACGCCATCATGCCCCCTCTTAGCAAGAGAAACTAAATGTTTATATAGAATTGTTTTGTTACAATGTATTACTCTCCAATAAATTGTAACAAAACAATTGTTCATGAACAAAGACTTTCTAAACTAAGGCTTCCCTTGCTGGTTGTATGGATTCTTTGAAAAAAAAATACTCATGCTTCAAATCACTTTTGAAAAATAATTTAGCACTCAACCAGTTAACAGGTGTAATGAATTGACTGCTTGCAGTAGATAAGTGTATATTTATTTTTGTTGAAGAAGAATTATTTTCAAAATTAGGCCAAATAGCTGTTTGACTGCCTTTTGAATTCTGGGGCAAAATAAATCTTCTGAAGAGAATTGATGGATTCTTCTTTTTATCCATGAAATGCCGATTTGATAATTTTACCTGTTGAACTGTGTAAAATTATAATTATGTGGTCTACTGCTTTTGGTGGTTGACAGCTGATCGACTTGATGCAACTCTCCATTCATGGTTGGATATCCATTCATCTAACCACACGTTATCATGTGTTACTAAGAATAGGTATTATGTGATATTGATAATTTATGTCGAGGACAGTTATGCTTGTTTTGACACTTCAGCATCAATTAAAAGTTTGCCTTGAATTCAGTTGTTATGTGCCCGGCAATCTGGATTATCAGATATATATAACTTCTGTTCTTGAAATGAATTAAACATTGACTATGGAGGGATTACCTATTGTATTTAATTGTTTATGGGCTTCATCAATTTCTTGATTAGTTGTGTGACATCAATGAGGCATAGAGTTGATTTGATTGGTGCAAAGTTCTATTTTGGATAATCATATGGCGATGACAGACAGTGCTGATGAAGCAGGTGAAAACTTAGCAGATATTAAAATGTTTTTTCTTGACGTCTGTTTTCTTGTTCAAATTTAGGGCTTAGACAGATTTTTCTGCCTGGAAAAAGTAATACTATAATAGCACTATAATAGCAAGCATATGTATAATCTAAAAACTTTTCTTGATATGGGAATTGTGAGATGACCACGCCTGTTACTGCATGTCTTACAATGAATATAAATGATCAGATAATATCCATACTAATAATTGGACCTGGTTATTAGTGATTTAAAAACAAAATTATCAAATGAAGTTATAAACTTGAGGCTCATTTATAGCAGCCTTGATTATTGACTTGATTTTATGAATTTAACCCCTAGCACGGGGGTGCGGTGGCTCAGTTGGTAGTGGTGCAGGCTGCAAGCTGAGAGGTCCTCGGTTCAAATCCCACCTGTGGCAAACGCTTTGTGTCCAAGACACTTCACCCCAATTGCCCGTGTATGGACATGGTGGCATTGTGTACTAAGGCATACTGCATGTCGATGGTGCATTTGTCTTCAACCAATGCTAACCCTGCTTCTGTGGAGATAGTATGTTGAGGTACCTGACAATTGCGCTGTGTTTCTTTCTGGGTACTCCAGCTTCCCCACCCGTAAAACTGTCGGACACGAGGTGACCTTGGCTGTCAAAAGTGTCATAACCCCCATCAAATAAATAAATATATAACCCTTAGCACTCTGGTAGTGCAACAGAATTTTCTTCAATCACTGTTTTTCTCTTATTTGTTGTCCCCTGAAAAAAATTTCGGGGACTATAGAAATCAGCGGTGTCCGTCCAAAGTCTGTCCTTGGTGTCCCCATGATAACTCCAGTTTGGATCATTTGATTGGAACCAATTTTGGTATGCTACCTTCTTAACCCAAACCACAGGTCAAGTTCGAATATGGGTTCGGCCAGCTTATTAGCTCAACTTTGGCAAAACGAAATTTGAGCTTTTGTCATGGCCCGTCGTCCGTCTGTCTGTCCGTACGTCAGCAATTGGATACGGCTCGAGCTAGAGGCCGTATTTATGAACCGATCTTTACGAAACTTCTTGGGTACCTTTGTTATGACTGTGGGACGAGAACGAGTGTTTTGGGGTGGGGTCCAAAATTCAAGATGGCTGCCAGCTGCCATTTTGTACCAACGATGCAGAAATCTGTTTTTTGTACAGAACTTCCATATGAAAGCTCTGATTTGAATAATTTTTTGTACGAATGTTTAGTACCATGAGATACATTACATATCATACAGGTTTTTTTCTCGTGCTTAAATTATGCAAATTAGACTAACTTTGATTTATTTAGTGTTACTTTCAGCACTGTCAGTGCAAATGCCAATACGGCTTGGGCTAGAGGTCGCATTTATGAACCGATCTTTACGAAACTTCTTGGGTACCTTTGTTATCACCGTGGGACGAGAACGAGTGTTTCTGAGTGCGGTCCAAAATTCAAGATGGCTGCCAGTGTCCATTTTGTACCGAAATTAGGGGCAGCCATTTTGTTCAAAATTAGGGGCAATCAGTTTTTTGCGCAGAACTTCCTCATGAAAGCTCTGATTTGAATAATTTTTTGTATGAACGTTTAGTACCATGGGATTTTTTCTCGTGCAGAAATTATGCAAATTAGATGAACTTTGATTTTTTCAGTGCTACTAACACACAGTAAGTACACATGTCAATAATACGGCTTGGGCTAGAGGCTGTATTTATCAACCGATCTTCACGAAACTTTTTGGGTACCTCTGTTATCACCTTGGGACGAGAACGAGTGTTTCTGAGTGCGGTCCAAAATTCAAGATGGCTGCCAGTAGCCATTTTGTACCGAAATTAGGTCTAATCAGTTTTTTGTACACAACTTCTATACAGCTCAGGCTAGAGCCTAGAGGCCGTATTTATGAACCAATCTTTACGAAACTTCTTGGGTACCTTTGTTATCACCGTGGGATGAGAACGGGTATTTTTGGGTGTGGTTCGAAATTCAAGATGGCCACCAGCAGCCATTTTGTACCAAAATTAGTGCAATCAGTCTTTTGTACAGAACTTCTGTATGAAAGTTCTGATTTGAATAAATTTTTGTATGAATGTTTAGTAACATGGAATACATCACATATAGTATGGGTTTTTTTCTCATGCAGAAATTATGCAAATTAGACGAACTTTGATTTATTCAGTGCTACTTATACACTGTTAGTGCAAATGTCAATACGGCTCGGGCTAGAGGCTGTATTTATGAACCAATCTTCACAAAACTTCTTGGGTACCTTTGTTATCACCTTGGGACGAGAATGAGTGTTTCTGGGTGCGGTCCAAAATTCAAGATCGCTGCCAGTGTCCATTTTGTACCAAAATTAGGTCCAATCAGTTTTTATGTGTACCCATACTATGTATGGCACACACAATGCCGGCATCCGGGGTGGCCATCTGTCGTTCGTCCATCCTTTATCCATCCGTCTGTCTGTCCATCTTTCCATCCGGCGTCCGTATCCATTTCTTTGGCATTCGATAACTTGAAAAATATTGCTTGGATTGTCAAGTTACTTTATATTTGTGTTCAGGTTACTGATGTGCCGAGCTGTATAGTTTTTGGTGTAAATCTGTTAGATTGATCCTGAGATATTAACCCTTTATCCTTCAAATTGAAAATTCCTCCAATCCCTTTGGCATTCGATAACTTGAAAAATATTGCTTGGATTGTCAAGTTACTTTATATTTGTGTTCAGGTTACTGATTTTCCGAGCTGTATAGTTTTTGGTGTAAATCTGATAATTTAATCCTGCGATATTAACCCTTTATCCTTCAAATTGAAAATTCCTCCAATCCCTTTGGCATTCGATAACTTGAAAGTGAAGCAGTGCTTGTTTACTGTGGTAATCAAGTTCTGTTTCACTGGTAAAATAGGACCCAGTCACTAATGCTTGGGGTGCGAGTCCTCTAAAATAGGCAACATGGGGTATAAACGATTCACTGACCTTGACTTTATCTCCATGTTGTGGTCATGATTAGCCATTGTGCAGAAGTATGTGACCCTAAACAACAATAAATAAATATAACTTGAAAAATATTGCTTGGATTGTCAAGTTACTTTATTTTTGTGTTCAGGTTACTGATGTACCGAGCTGTATAGTTTTTGGTGTAAATCTGATAATTTGATCCTGAGATATTAACCCTTTATCCTTCAAATTGAAAATTCCTCCAATCCCTTTGGCATGAGATAACTCAAGAAATATCAGTCCGATTGTCATGCTACTCTATATATTTATTCACGTTACTGATGTGCTGTGCTGTATAGTTTTTTAATGTAAATCTGATAATTTGATCTGGAGATATTAACCCTTTATCCATCAAATTAGACACTGCTCCAATCCATTTCTATTTGTACTATGTATGGTGTACATAATGTCGGCATCCGTGGTGGCCCTCCGTCATACAGCTTTCTACTAGTTGCGCGTATGGGTACACATCTGACGATTTCATTGGCTTATTTTTAACTCATCTTGACAAAGTCAAGCTGAGCTAATCTCATCGCTCTTCGTCCGTCGTCCGTCAACACCATGTTTTGGTCCTCTCCTGCAAAGCCTCTGGGCCAATTCAAGTGAAAGTTTGTGTGAGTGATGGTCCCAAAGGGGCATTTCATTTTTGTTAGCTCAACTTTGACGAAGTCAAATTTGAGCTATTGTCATGGCCCGTCGTCCGTCTGTCCGTCTGGCCGTCTGTCCGTACGTCAACAATTGGCTATGGCTCGGGCTAGATGTCGTATTTATGAACCGATCTTTACGAAACTTCTTGTGTACCTTTGTTATGACCCTGGGACGGGAACAAGTGTTTTTAGGTGTGGTCCGAAATTCAAGATGGCTGCCAGTGGCCATTTTGTACCGATGATGCAAAAATCAGTTTTTTGTACAGAACTTCTGTATGAAAGTTCTGATTTGAATAAAGTTTTGTATAAATGTTTAGTACCATGGGATACATCACATATAATACGGGTTTTTTTCTCGTGCGTAAATTATGCAAATTAGACTGACTTTGATTTATTTAGTGTTACTTTCAGAGCTGTACATGTAAGTGCCAAGCTGCTATGGCTCGGGCTAGAGGCCGTATTTATGAACCGATCTTTACTAAACTTCTTGGGTACCTTTGTTATGACCGTGGGACGAGAACGAGTGTTTTTGGGTGCGGTCCGAAATTCAAGATGGCTGCCAGCCGCCATTTTGTACCGACGATGCAGAAATCTGTTTTTTGTACAGAACTTCCATATGAAAGCTCTGATTTGAATAATTTTTTGTATGAATGTTTAGTACCATGGGATACATCACATATAATACGGGTTTTTTTCTCGTACGTAAATTGTGCAAATTAGACTAATTTTTATGTTTTTTGGGGTTACTTTCAGCACTGTAAGTGCAAATGCCAATACGGCTCGGGCTAGAGGCCGTATTTATGAACCGATCTTTACGAAACTTCTTGGGTACCTTTGGTATCACCGTGGGACGAGAACGAGTGTTTTTGGGTCTGGTCCGAAATTCAAGATGGCCGATGGCAGCCATTTTGTACAAAATTAGGTGCAATCAGATTTTTGCACAGAACTTCCATATGAAAGCCCTGATTTGAATAATTATTTTGTGTGAATGTTTAGTACCATGGGATGCATCACATATAATACGGGTTTTTTTCTCGTGCAGAAATTATGCAAATTAGATGAACTTTGATTTTTTCAGTGCGACTTACACACAGTAAGTACACATGTCAATACGGCTCAGACTAGAGTTTGTATTTATGAACTGATCTTCACGAAATGTCTTGGGTACCTTTGTTATCACCTTGGGACGAGAACGAGTGTTTCTGGGTGCGGTCTAAAATTCAAGATGGCTGCCAGTGGCCATTTTGTACCGAAATTAGGTCTAATCAGTTTTTAGCTCACCTGACTTTCAGTCAGGAGAGCTATAGTGATCACTCACCGTCCGTCGTCCGTCGTCCTGCGTCCGTCGTCCGTGAACATGGTGTTTGCGTCTTCTCCTCCCAAACCGCTGAACCAATTTAATTGATATTTGAGATAATAGTTTGTTATGACATCGCAATTTGATTTTGTTCAAATCAAGTTGCCCCGCCCGTGGGTAGGGCCACACCCAAAAAGTGTGCTGAAATCTTAAAAAATCTTCTTCTCATGAACCAGCAGTAGCAGAGACTTGATATTTGGTGTGCAGCTTCCTTTTGAGGTGTAGACTCAGATTTGTTCAAGAGAAGTTTGTGGGGCTATACTTGGCGTCGTTATGGGAGGGGCAAAATTTTTGGCCCCACCCAAAATTTCTATTTTCCAAACCGAGAGGCTGATTTGAACCAAATTTTATGTGAGGGCTTATTGGGTCATAAGTAACTAATTTATGCTGATTTTTTTTTTCCCGTAGCCCCATGGGAACCGCAGGAGCTAAAAATAGAAAAAAATTAAAACGCCCATATCTCCAAAACTGCACGGCACCGAGAATTTTTATTTGGTGTGAAGCTTCCTTAGGACCAACAGAAAGAATTGGTAAAAAAAAATTGCCATCGGTTTTATCATAGGGTACAGTTTCGGGACATTGAAAAAGTGCTGAGTCAGCACTTTTTAACACTGTAGGCAATGGGAAAAACATTAAAAAATCTTCTTCTCCAGATCCAGCAGGCAGAATCTTTTGATATTTGGTATGCAACATTGGAGGGTGGATCTGATTCAGGTTTGTTCAAATCGGCCCCCTGGGTTCATATTTGGGCTCAGTATAGGAGCCCGATTTCGAACTTAGTGCATTTCAGGCAAATTTCTTAAAAAATCTTCTTCTCCAGATCCAGCAGGCAGAATCTTTTGATATTTGGTATGCAACATTGTGGGGTGGATCTGATTCAAGTTTGTTCAAATCGGCCCCCTGGGTTTATATTTGGGCTCAGTATAGGAGCCCAAATTTGAACTTACTGCATTTCAGGCAAATTTCTTTGAAAATCTTCTCCAGATCCAGCAGGCAGAATCTTTTGATATTTGGTATGCAACATTGTGGGGTGGATCTGATTCAAGTTTGTTCAAATCGGCCCCTTGGGTTTATATTTGGGCTCTGTATAGGAGCCCAAATTTGAACTTAGTGCATTTCAGGCAAATTTCTTTGAAAATCTTCTTCTCAAGATTCAGCAGGCAGAATCTTTTGATATTGGGTATGCAACATTGTGGGGTGGATCTGATTCAAGTTTGTTCAAATCGGCCCCTTGGGTTTATATTTGGGCTCAGTATAGGAGCCAAAATTTGAACTTAGTGCATTTCAGGCAAATTTCTTAAAAAATCTTCTTCTCCAGATCCAGCAGACAGAATCTTTTGATATTTGGTATGCAACATTGTGGGGTGGATCTGATTCTATTTTGTTCAAATCGGCTCCCTAGATTCATATTTGGGCTCACTATAGAAGCTCGAATTTGAACTTAGTGCATTTCAGGCAAATTTCTTCAAAAATCTTCTTCTCCAGATCCTGCAGGCAGAATCTTTTGATATTTGGTATGCAACATTGTGGGGTGGATCTGATTCCAGTTTGTTCAAATCGGCCACCTGGATTCATATTTGGGCTCACTATAGAAGCCCAAATTCGAACTTAGTGCATTTCAGGCAAATTTCTTTGAAAATCTTCTTCTCAAGATCCAGCAGGCAGAATCTTGTGATATTTGGTATGCAGCATCCTTAGGGGGGTGAGATTCAAGTTTGTTCAAGCCATGTCCCTAGGTCCATATTTGGGCTCAATGTGGGAGCTTGAATTGTAACTTTGTTCGAAATGAGGAATTTCCTTAAAAAATCTTCTTCTTCATGCAGATCCAGCAGTCGGAATGGTTTGATATGTGGTGAGTAGCGTCCTTGGGGGGGAGGGGGGATTCAAGTGTGTTAAAGCCAAGTCCATGGGTCCATATTTGGGCTCCCTGTGGGAGCCCAAATTATAACTTAGTCAATATGAGGAATTTTTCTTTAAAAATCTTCTTCTTCAGATTCAGCAGTTGGAATGTTTTGATATTTGGCATGGAGCAACCTTAGGGGGCTGAGATTCAAGTTTGTTCAAGCCAAGTCCCTTGGTTCATATTTAGGCTCACTATGGGAGCCTGAATGACAACTTAGTTCAAAATGAGGAATTTTATTTAAAAATCTTCAGATCCAGCAGATGAATGCTTTTGATATTTTTTATGCAGCATCCTTAGGGGGTAAGATTCAAGTTTGTTCAAGCCATGTCCCTAGGTCCATATTTGGGCTGATTGTGGGAGCTCGAATTGTAACTTGGTTCAAAATGAGGAATTTTCTTTAAAAATCTTCTTCAGAACCAGCAGTCGGAATGTTTTGATATTTGGTGTGCAGAATCCTTAGGGGTGTGAGATTCAGGTTTGTTAAAGCCAAGTCTCTGGGTTCATATATGGGCTTCCTGTGGGAGCCCGAATTATGACTTAGTTCAGTATGAGGAATATTCTTTAAAAATCTTTTTTTAGATCCACTGGTCAGAATATTTGGATATTTGGTTTCAGCTTTTCTTAGGAGGAGCAGATGCAACTTGTGGAAATCAATTCTCTGGGTTGCTATTTAGGCTACCATGTCAGGTGAGCGCCCTCAGGCCCCCTGGGGCCTCTTGTTTGTACACATCTTCTATACAGCTCAGACTAGAGGCCATATTTATGAACCAATCTTTACGAAACTTCTTGGGTACCTTTGTTATCACCGTGGGATGAGAGCGAGTGTTTTTTGGGTGTGTTCCGAAATTCAAGATGGCCACCAGCAGCCATTTTGTACCAAAATTAGTGCAATCAGTCTTTTGTATAGAACTTCTGTATGAAAGTTCTGATTTGAATAAATTTTTGTATGAATGTTTAGTAACATGGAATACATCACATATTGTAAGGGTTTTTTTTTTCGTGCCGAAATTATGCAAATTAGATGAACTTTGATTTATTCAGTGCTACTTACACAATGTAAGCACACATGTCAGTACGGCTCAGGGTAGAGGCTGTATTTATGAACCGATCTTCACAAAACTTCTTGGGTACCTTTGTTATCTCCTTGGGATGAGAATGAGTGTTTCTGGGTACGGTCCAAAATTCAAGATGGCTGCCAGTGGCCATTTTGTACCGAAATTAGGTCCAATCAGTTTTTTGTCACAAGTTCTATACAGATCGTATTTATGAACTGATCTTCACAAAACTTCTTCGAGTACTTTTGTTTTCACCTTGGGACAGGAACGAGTGTGTTTTGGGGTGCCTTTGTTATCACTGTGCTATGAGAACAAATATTTTGGGGTTCAGTCAGACCCACTCTGGGACTCAAAGATTTTTTCTAGTTCAGCATCTGACTGTCACCCACCTTTACAATACTTTACTTATACATTTGTTACAGGCAACGGTCAGTATTCATGTACAGACCGTTACAATACTTTATATGTACCTTTGTTATCAGGTCATTACCTAGATGTTTGTCATTGCTGTGTCACATACTATACATGTACATGTCTTTGTCTTGACAAGTTGAGCTACAGTGTCATTGACACTTTCATTCAACTCAGCATGCCCAGCCCCATAGAGAGGGAGTGGGGGAAAATGCTCCAAAAGATTTTAAAAATCTTCTTCTCAAGAACCAGTATGTACAATGACTTGATATTTGCTATGGAGCTTCCATATGAGGTGTAGAATCAAGTTTGTTCAAATGAAGTTCGTGAAGTAATATTTGGCTTTGTAATCAGAGGGGTAAAATTTTTGGCCCCGCCCAAAACTTCTATTTTCTGACCCGATGGTCCGGTATGAACCAAATTTGGTTTGTGGTATTATTGGGTCATAAGTACTTGACCCATGCAAAAAAAAAATTCCTGCATCCCCATGGGAACCCTGGGAGCTAAAAATAGAAATATTTTCAAACGCCCATATTTTTCCAAACCACACAGAACAGAGAGCTGTTATTTGGTATGAAGTATCCTTAGGACCAGTAGAATTGAATGGTAAAAAAGAATTGCCATCGGTTATGTTAGGGTGTTCTGTAATGGGGCATCAAAAAAATGCTGAGTCAGCATATTTGCAAAAATTTTTTAAAATCTTTTCTCCAGAACCAATCCTCAGAATCTTTTGAATATTTGGTATACAGCATTCATAGGGGGGTCAGATAAAAGTTTGTTGAAATAAAGATCATTTGTTCATATTTGGGCTCTCTGCAGGAGTCTGAATCCCCGTGGGAACCCCGAGCAGTAAGCAGCACTTGTTTACTGTGGTAAACCAGTTCTGCTTTGCTAGTGAAATAGGACCCAGTCACCAATGCTTGGGGTGAAAGTCCTCTAAAATGGGCAACATGTAGATCAACGATTGACTAAACTTGACTTCATCTCCATGTTGTGTCATGATTAGCTATGGTGCATAAATATGTGACGTTAACCACCACCAACAAACAAACAAACAAACAAACAAACAAACAGGAGCCCGAAGTTTTAACATAGGGTAATATGGGGAATATTCTTTAAAAATCTTCTTCTTCAGAAACACCGGTCAGAATCTTTTAATGTTTGGTATACATCTTTGTTATCAGGGTCAGATTCAAGATTGTTCAAACCAAGTCCCTAGGTTAATATTTGGGCTTCCTACGGAAGCCCAAATTTTATCTTTGTTCAATATGGAGGGTAATTTAAAAAAATCTTTTTCAGATCCACCAGTCAGAATGCTTTGATATTTGGTGTGCAACATCTCTAAGGGGGTCAGATTCAAGTTTGTTCAAATCAGATCCCTAGGTATATATTTGGGCTCACTATGGTAGTCCAAATTTTTACTTAGTGCAATATGAGCGAATGTCTTTAAAAATCTGCTTCTTCAGATCCACCAGTCGGAATGCTTTTATATTTGGTATACAACATCTCTAGGGGGGTCAGATTCCAGGTTGTTCAATTCGAGTGCCTAGGTTAATATTTGGGCTCCATATGGGGACATGAAATTTAACTTTTTCAGATCCACCAGTCAGAATGCTTTGATATTTGGTGTGCAACGTCTCTAAGGGGGTCAGATTTAAGTTTGTTCAAGTCAGATCCCTAGGTATATATTTGGGCTCACTATGGTAGCCCAAATTTTTACTTAATACAACACGAGGGAATTTCTTCAAAAATCTTCTTCTTCAGATCCACTCGTCAGAATGCTTTCACACTTGGTATACAACATCTCTAGGGGGGGGGGGGGGGGGTGGGGGAGGGGGGTCAGATTCAAGTTTGTTCAAATCGGATCCATAGGTTAATATTTGGGCTCGCTATGGTAGCCCAAATTTGAACTTAGTGCATTTCAAAGAAATTTCTTTACAATTTCTCTTCTTCAGATCCAACAGTCAGAATGCTTTCATATTTGGTGCACAACATTTCTAGGGAAGTCAGATTCAACTGTGTTCAAATCAAGAGCCTGGGTTAATATTTGGGCTATCTATGGGAGCCGGAATTGGCCATTTTGCTGAAGAATTAAAAAATTTTGTATTCAGTACCCTCTGAAGGTGTGTAACTAAGATTAACCCACATTGGTTGTATCAAGGGGCTTCATAGGAGAGCTCTACATTTTACTTTATGATCAACTGAAGAAAAGGCATGATGCCCAGATTATTTTTGTCAATCCTGAGGGCCTCAAGGATTGACAGTGTACCCTATGGAGATGGCTTGCTTAATGTAGACTCATTCTTGGACTCTGTTTAAATTGTGTTCTGTTCAAGATGAGCACTTCAGGCCCTGTGGGGCCTCTTGTTTGTACACAACTTCTATACGGCTCAGGCTAAAGGCCGTATTTATGAACCGTCGTCTTTACGAAACTTCTTGAGTACCTTTGTTATCACCGTGGGACGAAAACAAGTGTTTTTGGGGTGCGGTCCAAAATTCAAGATGGCCACCAGCAACCTTTTTGTACCAAAATTAGTGCAATCAGTTTTTTGTACAGAACTTCTGTATTCAAGTTCTGATTTGAATAAATTTTTGTAGGAATGTTTAGTAACATGGAATACATCACATATAATACAGATTTGTTTCTCGTGCAGAAATTATGCATATTAGATGAACTTTGATTTGTTCAGTGCTACTTATACACAGTAAGTGTACGTGTCAATACAGCTCGGGCTAGAGTCTGTATTTATGAACTGATCTTCATGAAACTTCTTGGGGTACCTTTGTAATCACCTTGTGACAGGAACGAGTGTTTTTGGGTGCCTTTGTTATCACTGTGCTATGAGAACAAATATTTTTGTGTTCAGTCAGACCCACTCTGGGACTCAAAGATTTCTTTTCTAGTTTAGCATCTAACTGTCGGCCACCTTTACAATACTTTACCTACACATTTGTTACAGGCTACGGTCAGCATTTATGTACAGACCGTTACAATACTTTATATGTACCTTTGTTATCAGGTCATTGCCTAGATGTTTGTCATTGCTGTGGCACATACTATACATGTACATGTCTTAAACAAGTTGAGCTACAGTGTCATTGTCACTTTCATTTTTAAAGTTTGCATTGGTTATAAAAAGAGAGCATGCCAAAGGGATCATGCAGGAGGGCCTGAGAAACAAATTTTTAACTTTTTTTAGGCCTTACTGCTGTTAGGTAAATTGGTGAGGCCTGAACACTCCAAGTGACAGATGGGCAGACTTGTTCTCTCTATTGAAAATGAACATAGTTTGTTTGAACCCAAGAATTATAAACAATTTACATTTTTCAAAGCTGGATTGCTTGTTAATGCAGAAAGTGGGTCTGTAAAGGAACAAAGTAGCTTGTGGCAAAAAGCCAGAAAAGTGGTGGTGAGGGTTGTTGTGATCCAGGACAAGTTATGTTGAAATAGGTCACAATATTGATTGATAGATAGCAGCAAGTGAAGACTTTGTGTGGGTGGGTGTGGTGATGATTTCTCGTGGGATTTCATAATATGGTAACCCTCAAGTCAAGATGGCTTCGGAAGGGGATACAGGTAAGTTGATAAATTGATGCTGAATACCTGTAATTACTTTTCAATCCATGTTTTTTATGTGACAACATACTGTGTCGTGATTATTGCTTGTTAAACTGTGAATTCTTTCACAACAGGATGTATTTTGCACTCACATGACTTGTTGCCCTTTTCTTATCATCATTGAGAATTTACTGTTCAGGTGTTTTCACTGAAACTGAAATTATTTGTGAATATTATTTCACCATATATGCATCATCCATGGGTGTCACTCGGCTTTTAACCCATGGGCTTAATTCTCTCCTTGATAACTTTTTAATGCAATGGAACAGGTGCCCCAACATGCATTGTTTTGGTCAACTCAAAACTTGTTTTCTAAGTACCTTGTCATTTGTTTCTAGGCAAGTCTTGGCTGCCTCTGTAGGCAGCCAAGACTTGACTAGAAACAACTACAAAGCTACTGGAGGTAGGCTTTCAAAGTATAGTGAAAATGTATAAAAATCTCCGGGCCCATACTTGTTGAGCTTGTCTCAATGAACACGATATCAGAATTTCCTCTTTCAAATATTTTTGTTTTCAAAGACGTATTCCAAAATTTCAACAAACCCATATCATGTTACCCCCACCCCCCTCCCCACCCCCACTGGAACGAGCTCTATGAGCTCCTTCCAATGAGGAGTCACATGATATGGTTTTGTTGAAATATTTTAAAAAATGAGGGTTTTTTCAGCTGCTTAGTTTGTAAATAATGCATGCAGATGCAATAGTTTTGTTCGTCAAATTGTTAAAAAAGAGTGTGTTATAATTGAAGCAGCCTGGTTGGAAAACCATCCGAAAGAAATTTTTGATTTTTGATAAAAAACTGCAAAACCACCTCTAAATATTCAGCTAATGGAAAACTGGGTGTCATCTGATAGTCACTAACCCTTTGAACCTGGTGGTATCTTCCATATTAGTTCAATGACAGCAACTGGAAGAGTCCATGTTCATTATTTAGGGGTGCACTAATTAATATTTTCAACATGCAGCCTTGGGGCTGCACGTTGAAAATATTGATTGCTCTACCACACACATGCACTTAGCATCCATTCTATATAATGAAATTATGACGTATCATGTTCCTGGATGGGAAAACAACCGCTAGGGTTCAAAGGGTTAATAGCTGAATGTTAGCAAATTTATTCTGCTGATATTTCTTTGACACTGTAAGTATATGTGTGTCCATGTGTTTATATATGTGTGTTCCTGAAAGTCCCAATTTTCTGTTCTGCACGCAATACTATAAAATCTCACTTGTCAAAAAAGAAATGCAAAACTAGATGAAGTGATTGTGCCTGCACAATACACAGGATTTTCCTCGTATTTTCAGTTCCTGGGCTTTTTCGTCTCAAAATTGAGAAGAACGCAGAAAAACGGATTTTTGATGAGCCTAACATACTGACGGTATATAGAAGATATAATGTAATTGCAAGACCTCTATGCAGTATGCCAGCTCCCAGAGGTCGCATCTAATGAAATTCTGTACTGACCGCCAAGGCTCCATACATTGGAACAACCATAGCCATTCCAAACTGCGCATAATTACTATGTCGACCTCATTAAATGTCAACGAGTGGACGACATTTGCCAGTAAATCCATGTCAGTTGTAATTCCTATTCAGAAGTCCAAAACAACTGCCTTCGTAAATGTTTCAATGAAGGTTACTTTTGAAGATTTGCAAATGCTTTTGCATCCGATTCTTATGCGTCGGGGCGGAAACACTACATGATGGGCAGTGATGTCATGGTTCCTCACGATTGCAGAAGAATATCTAGAGTTCAGAAAAAAAAAAACGAGCACGTAATTGGGTGGGAGTGGGGGGGGGGGGGGGGGGGTTCGGGTGGGAGCTGACAAATCAGTATGAGGAGTGTTAGTTTATGTCATTTCTTAATAAGTTCTACTTCTCCTTCAATAAACCTGATGGATTTGATTTGTACGACCACAACAAGTACAGGCCGAAAGTCAAGATTAAACACTTATGTATACTGTTGTCCACTTCAGAGGAATTCCACCAGGTATTGGTCATATTGCCACAACCCTTCCTGTTGCTTCTTATCTACATGTACGTTGCAGGGTCTTCGGGTAGATGAATAATTCTCAGTTATTTATCTATGCCATGAGCTTTTATGGTGAAAGCCTGAAATTGAAACGCGGGTACCAGAAGGCAACTTCCCAGGCTCGAAGTCAGCAGTATTTAAAAATCTGACGTGTGGGGGGGGGGGGGGGGGGGGGGGGGGGGGGGGGGGCATATGTATACCTAAAGCTAATTCAAACTTGGACCCAAAGTCCGTAACATATTAGGCATATCCAAAGTGCACAGCCCCGAGATGTGGGAAGGTATTTGAGGGGGGGGGGGGGGGGGGGGGCTCCCCTTCCCGACTTTTTTAAATAAGAGGCTCTGATAACAATTCTCATTTGAGGCTTGTCATGGCTCTGCGTAATGGTGTGTGACATTTCTAAATCCCGCACATTCCGGTCTCGGTTCTGGTCTGGTGTTGGGAAATCTCCTTGCCGACTTGAATAATGAGTTCTTTGACAATCATGATATTCTAAAAGTTATATAGGAGGTCATTGGACAATTGTTAGCTTCGTCGGCTGCTGGCTCTGAGTCTATGCCTCACTGGTCAAAAATTATTTTCCGACAGAATGTGTAAATTTTCGACAGAGATGTTTTTGGGGTCGTGGTTCGCCACTGTCCCACACCCACCTTTTTTTTTGGGGGGGGGGGGTTGCAGAGTTTCCCAGTCCTCAATCTGGCTACAGCAACTAATTCCAGGCCTTCGTGGTGCTCTATTACTTTTGGCTTCCATGTCAGAATGTTAGGAAGCAAATGGATAGTTGCAGGTAAGTAATTGTCGGGATATTTCTTGTAATTAGACACCCTTAATGTTTCAATGATTTTTCACTCAAAACGTAAAATGACACTTAACGCCTACACTATACAATCTAAAAGCGCATATTCTTCTGAATATATTACAAATTACAACAAATCATTTGAATTGGTATTCTATCCGCAAGGACTGATTAAGTAATACTAAATATTTAAAAGAAATGCGAATACCAATGTTTGCGGGTTTTCCTGAAAATTTTGATTTCAAATTATGTACAGCGTTCACTGAAGTTGAGGTCGCCGGGTGCAAAATGATCAATGTTTTTCAGACGTATTTCCTGGCATGGACGCCCGAGATGTAGAGTCCAACTAATGGGTGTTTGTGTTGGGTGGGGGTTTGGCAGTCGCGTCGGATAATTTTACAGGTGGAGGAAGAGCCTCGACATCCAAATTCTGAATTACGGCCACTTTAATCCGTCTCGTAGTACAGTTTCGTCAGATCAAAGTGGCGATTCAAAGAAAGAAGTTTGGTTTTTGATCCAACATTTTCAGTCCCAACCGGACCAAAAAATTTCCAGGTAACAAAAAAATATTTTTTTGTCTCAAAATTGACCACAACGCATAGAAAACCGAAAAACAAAATCCGATTTTTGTTCAAAAGTTTCCAAGTCCGAACCGGAGTGGTAGTTCTCCAGCCATCAGAAGCCAAGTGGAATAAAACCCTATTCCCATGGGATGGGGAAAGGTTTAAAGAGACTGTGACTGTTGCCATTTCAACCACGGAAGCCTTATACGATTCAAGAACGTTGATTATTCTCATGCCAAAACGAGGGTGTACGGACCGTTGGGAGGCCGAGAGTGTACATTTGGCGACCACCCGAAGCCAAATGCAACAGGATTGTGCTTCCACACTCCGGGGAATCTTTTTATCTATATACGGGCTACAGATTTTCAATCACCACCGCTTTTAACCCACTCCGGTAGCAAAGTATAATGAGGTCATAGTACCTGTCCGAAGACCCAACCAAAAACTTCCAGGTATAAAAACAATTTTTTTCGTCTCAAACTTGACCAAAACGCGTAGAAAACCAAAAAAAAAAAAATCCCATTTTTGTTGAAAATTTTCCAAGTCCGAACCGGAGTGGTAGTTTTCCAGCGATCAGAACCCAAATGAAATAAAATCCTATTCCCATGGGGTGGGGGGGAACGGTTTAAAGAGACGGCGAATGTTGCCATTTCAATCACGGAAGCCTTATATGATTCAAGAACGTCGAGTATTTTCATGCCAAAAAGAGGGTGTTCGCATGGTTGAGAGGCCGAGAGTGTACATTTGGTGACCGCCCGAATCCAAATGCAACAAGGTTGTGCTTCCACACTATGGGGAATCTTCTTGTCTATATACGGGCTACACATTTTTCAATCACCACCGCTTTTAACCCACTCCGGTAGTAAAATATAATCAGGTCGTAGTAGCTGACCGAAGACCGGACCAAAAACTTCCAGGTAAAAATTTTTTTTTCATTTCAAAATTTACCAAAACGCACAGAAAACTGAAAAAAAATTCCGTTTTTTGTTCAAAATTTTTCAAGTCCGAACCGGAGCGGTAGTTCTCCAGCCATCAGAAGCCAAGTGAAATAAAACCCTATTCCCCTGGGGCGAGGAAAAGTTTAAAGAGACCGTGAATGTTGCCATTTCGATCACAGAAACCTTAACGATTCAAGAACGCCGAGTATTCTCATGCCGAAAGGAGGGTGTACGGACCGTTGAGAGGCCGAGAGTGTATTTTGGCGACCGCCCTAAGCCAAACTGAACAAAATTGTGCTTCCAAACTACGGGGAATCTTTTTACCTATATATGGGCTACACATTCTCAATCACCGCCGCTTTTAACCCACTCCGGTAGTACAGTACAATTAGGTCAAAGTACCAGTCTGAAGACCGATTTTTTGTTTTTTTGGTGTAGTGTAAAAAAAAATAAATTTGTTTTCGTCTCAAAATTGAACAAAACACATAAAAAATAAAGACAAACATTTCCGGATCTTGGTCGAAAAGTCCGAACCGGAGTGGTAGTTCTCCAGCCATCAGAAGCCAAGTGAAACAAAACCTTATTCCCATGGGGTGGGGAAAGGTTTAAGGAGACCGTGAATGTTGCCATTTGAATCACGGAAGCCTTATACGAGTCAAGAACGCTGAGTATTCTCATACCAAAAAGAGGGTGTACAGACCGTTGAGAGGCCGAGAGTGTACATTTGGCGACCGCCCGAAGGCAAACGCAACAAAATTGTGCTTCCAAACTATGGGGAATCTTTTTACCTATATATGCTCTACACATTCGCAATCACCGCCGCTTTTAACCCACTCCGGAAGTACAGTATAATTAGGTCAAAGTACCAGTTTGAAGACCAATTTTTGTTTTTTGGTGGTGTAGTGTAAAAAAAAAAAAAAAAAAAAAATTTCGTCTCAAAATTGAACAAAACACGTAAAAAACAAAAACAAAAATTTCCGAATTTTGGTCGAAAATTTCGGAAGTCCAAACCGGACCGAAAATTTTCAGTGCAAAAAAATTTTTTTTTTGTGTGTCAAAATTGAACAAAACACATAAAAAACGAAAAAAAAAATTTCGATTTTTTGGCCGCCATTTTGGATTAATGAAAAATCGAAACGAAATTCTTACGATTTTTTTTATAAAGCGATATTATTTCCTTCAATTTGGAACCCCTTTAGAGGGCTCTTTATATTTAAATCTCGATATTTCAATCCAAAATGGCCGATTTTTGAGATAACTTTCCGTTTTGTGAAAAATTTTGGCAGAAAACATAAAAAATGGAAAAAAATACCGATTATATTTGTTTTAGACAAGAGTAATTCTGACAAGTCTGTCAAAAAATTAAGTCGATAGCTTTTTTCTTTCATGAGATATTGGCCTACGAAGCTTTGGGCGTTTTTGCCCACCAAGAAACATTTTTCCCCAAATACTGATGGTTTTATTTATTAGAATTCATGGCCGTCATTGATCGTGCAAAGTTTGAAAAAAATCTTAAAGACCGTTTTCGAGAAAACTCTTTCCCCGATGTGTTGGAAAAAAAAAAAAAAAAAAAGAATAATAATCTTGGCAATAACAAATAGATTTTCCTTTCAGGAAAATCCAAAAAATGCAAAAGATATTGCATCTCTGATAGATGCAATTTTTTCGTTTGTTTTTCATAATTTTGGAATACTTTATGCAGGCAGCCTTCATCCAGTTGTATTTTGTTGCAGCCAGTTGCAATCTCATCGAGGAAAAGAACTTGTTTGTGATTATGGTACTGATTATGTATTAGTATGTTTGCATGTTTTCAGTACGGTACTTCTTGGTTATTGGATGTCCCAAGTGATCTCTTGATATTTTTTTTAATACCTAGAAGTTTGCAGTCGAGTGCACTTACCTCCGATGTGGTATGTACAAGCTCACTTGAACTGAATAATAGTGGCTATGGTAATAATTATTTTTTGAATGGCAGCAGAAAATTGAATAATTTTTATATTTTTCATGTGCAAAGGATATGAAGGGGTTGGATTAACCGAGTTAGTCTGTATTTGTGCGTTTGTTTTCTTTATTGAAAATGGCACGCATTTATGCCAGCTTGGGGATTGCTGCCACTGCAATGAGGCAGGCCATAAAATTTGAGAGGAACGATTTTATCGTTTCTCTGCTGGTTATCTGAATGAAAAAACAGATAACCAAAAAGTTGTTCGTCTGGAACTACAAACAGTTCGTCAAAAAGTTATCACCTTATTTGATAGCACTGTTTTTAAATGTTCTTGTGTGAAGAACCCTCTCTTCAATGTTCAAACTCCCTAAGACAGCTGACGCCCCTTGTGCTTGAAACAGATACTTTCAAAATCTGTGAACTGTCATACAATAGGGCCATCATGGACGGGTCAAAATTTATGGGCTGTTATTTCTTATCAACCTACCTTACAATTGTTTACTACAGGCTTGCACTGCAGTGGAAGACCCTAACTTGGATAAAATACTGTCTATTTTAATCTTTCCCAAGTGATTTGGGAAAGAACAGTGGTGTAAAAAAACAAGGAAAAATAATAAGCCAAAACTGGGTCGAGCGCCATCGGCACACTCCAAGTAGGGGACGCTCTTTCCTTAGTACAATTCCATGACTTCCGTTAACCAGTGCGCAAGCAGTCATCAGTTAATCATTCTTTTTTTGTCCGCGACACGTGGAGGATGTGTCGCCATTTTGCATTACAAAACAGTGATAATTCAACTCGTCGATAATGGTTTTCCTGTGACTGGAATTATGGATCTGAAGATCATATAATAACAGGACTGTGTTTTATATATTCTCATTAATATTTTCAACCACATTTTCATTGAATTTTATTTATATTTTCCCATTTCGCGCATGATTTTCGAAAACGTTTCCGCAAGGTTCGGACATAAAATTTTTCGGTTGAAAAATTTTAATCTTATTATTGGAGTTAGGTGTCTATTAGGGACTGTTTAGACAGGATTTCTTCACTCTGTTGAGGGCTGAATTTCTGATTTTAGCTTAACTTGACAAAGTCAAGATAAGCTATTGCCATCACGCGTGTGGAAGTCTGTTAGTCTGTTCACATTTTCCTTTAGCACGGGCTACACCTCGCAGTTCTTGTCCGATCGTCACAAAATTTCATATGCAGGTTTGGGGTCATGTCTAGATGAGAACATCCTCTTTTGGTCGCGATCAGTCAACCGGTATGGCTGCCCGAGCCCAAAACCCAAAAACCATTAGCACAGTCTACAGGTCGTATTCATGAAGGGATTTTATTGTAACTTGGTAGGATGCCTCTGTATAATGCCTAGATGAGAACGTCCACTTTTGGGCATGATCTGTCAACCATGATGGCTGCCCAAGCCCGAAACCCCAAAACTTTTAGCACAGTCTGCAGGTCATGTTTAATATGGAGGGATTTCATTGTAACTTGGTAGGATGACTCCTTATGATGTCTAGATGAGAATTTCCCCATTTGGGCATGATCTGCCAACTGTGATGACTCCTGTTACGGTGTGGAATTATTAATGATATTGGTAACAGAAAGAAATCTGAGAATCAGCAACAAAACTATGAATTTAACTATTCTGAAATTTAATTAAAAAAAATTGATATAAAAAAAAAATGATACAAAGATCTTTTACACTAATTGGGTTACAGAAAATAAAAAAAACAATGGTACTTATCAATTATAGAATTAGTCCAAAGTACAGTTTGACAGAATCCAGTAATCCAGTGGCGAAGTATCTTCTGAAGAAAGTTACCAGCTGGTAGATGTAGTATTAAATCCAAGAATGTCTCTTCAGAAACAGTATCCCGTAGATTTATAATAAAATTTTCACTTAGAGATTTCAGCAGTCTCCAATAAAATATAATAAAACGCTCTGCAAAATTCAAATGGAGTAAAAATCCAAGAAGTATTGGCGCCACAGGTAGTTTCCAAATAATCCAGTAGAATCCTGGCTTTTCACAAAATAATATTATTCTGTTTCACATAAAGTATAAATTCTCTTTTCCAAGACGAATAGATTCTCTTCAAAATTCTCTTTTGGAATCAATCTTCCAAAATCACAAAGAAGCACTGCTTCTATAATAAATGCACTGCTCTGAAACAATAATAATCTCCAATGGAAACAATTGAAGTTAGTCTTTCTGAAATGGTTTTCTAAAATGAGTTTTTGAATTCTGTTGACAAACCTTTATATAGTAACCAGATAGAATGTCCCAGAAGAGGAAGTTTCTGCAATGTTCTATTTGTTTCTGGGGGATTCTGTTAAAGTTCAAGTAAACAAGGTCATTGACCTATTTAAACAATTAAACAATCAACAGCTATATGTACAATATATCAGTGTAACAAAGATGTAAACAAGGTCACTGAGTGCAAAAGAGTTAGACCAGTCAGAAAATGCAGAAATAAAAAAAAAAAAATCTTTCTCACATAATTATCAACTTAAGGATATATCAATCTCAATATAATATGGGGGCTATAACACACCCCGCCTTAAAAGAAAAAGTTTGAAGGTACTGAAAACTTTTTACATAATTTTAGCAGACTCTGACTGGTTTACAATACACACACACCATAATCTTCACAATTTTATTTTTTTTTTTTTTAATAAACATATATACACTTGAAGTGAATAGAGACCGATCATATCATTTTAAATTAGGATATTCTGTAAAGAGCATCAGCTACAACATTATCTCTTCCCGAAATATGCCTAATCTCTAAATTATATTCTTGAAGGGCTAAACTCCACCGCAATAATCTTTGATTCTTGTTTTTCATTTTATTGATAAAAGTTAAGGGGTTATGATCGGTGTAAACTGTAATTGGACATTGGGTGGTTCCTAGATACACATCAAAATGGGTTAATGCCAAAAATAGAGCCAAAGTTTCTTTTTCTACTGTAGAGTAATTCTTTTGATGTTTGAGAAATTTTCTGGAAAAATAACATACAGGGTGATCAATACCTTGGGAATCTTCCTGGGCAATATACCCACCTGCTCCATTGTCACTTGCATCTATGAATAATTTGAAGGGCTTTTCATAATTGGGACTGGCCAGGACAGGGGAATTATTTAATAAAGTTTTTATTCTGTTAAAGGATTTCTGACATTCCTCAGTCCAAACAAACTTAACCCTTTTGCTCAATAAAGTGGTCAAAGGGGAAACAACATCTGAAAAATTTAAACAAAATTTTCTATAATATCCAGCCATGCCTAAGAATCTCATGAGCTCTTTTTTAGAGCTTGGTACTGGAAAATTTACAATGGCATCAACTTTCGCCGCAATCGGCCTCACCTGCCCCTGCCCCACAACATGACCTAAATAATTTACAGTTGCTTTGCCAAATTCTGATTTTACCAAGTTAATAGTTAGGTTGGCTTGGGTCACTTTGTTAAAAAATTCTTGATTATGCTTTAGATGATCAGCCCAATTTGTATCTGTGTGTATAATAACATCATCAATATAAGCTTCACTGTGATCTAGGTCTGCAATTAAGTGGTTAACCATGCGCTGGAATGTTGCCGGAGAGTTTTTCATGCCAAAAGGGGTAACTTTATATTGATACAATCCAAATGGTGTAACAAAAGCAGATATTTCTTTTGCTTTTTCTGTTAAAGGGACTTGCCAATAACCCTTTAACAAGTCAAATTTTGTCACAAATTTAGCATGGCCAAGTTTGTCAATGCAGTCATCAATTCTAGGAATTGGATAATTGTCTGTTTTGGTGAGGCTGTTCACCTTTTGGTAATCCGTACAAAATCGGTAACTGCCATCAGGTTTTGGGACGAGTATACAGGGCGAACTCCAGTTGCTATGGCTAGGTTCTATGATATCATTGTCCAGCATATACTGTATTTCCTTTCGCATGATCTCAGCTTTGAAAGGGTTCAATCTATATGGATGCTGTTTGATGGGATTTGCCTCTCCTACATCAACATCATGAAAAATAACAGATGTCCTACTAGGCACATCGGGAAATAAGTGTTGATATTTGAAAATTAAATCAACTAAATCCTTTCTTTGGTCAGGCAGTAAATAATCAGTTTTATTTTGTTGATCTATCAGGACATCTGAGTTCTGTAACTTTAGAGGTACATTTTCGCCGCCTTCATGAATATCCTCTACAGGATTTTCCAGCTCATCCATGTGGGTGACTGTTGAGACTGGTAGAGAGTTTGGTTCTCTCTCATAATATGTTTTCAACATATTTATATGGCACAGCTGAGTATTTTTGAGTCCATCGGGAGTCTCAACAACAAAATCAGTATCACTGATCTTGTGCTTAACAATATAAGGGCCTGAATATCTTGCTTGTAAAGCATTGCCCTTTAAAGGGAATAATATTAACACCTTGTCCCCAGGTTTAAAGGTGCGAAATTTTGCCTTTTTGTCATACCAGGTCTTCATATGACTCTGGGCTTTCTGTAAATGTTTATTTGCCATTTCTCTGGCCTGGTGCAATTTTTCCTTAAAAGTGGACACATAGTCCAGGAGAGAAATTTCAGGTGGCTCGTCCTCGAGCAATTTCTCCTTCAAAGCAGTGAGTGGACCCCTCACTGAGTGTCCAAACACTAATTCAAAAGGGCTGAACCCCAGAGATTCCTGTACCGTTTCACAGACAGCAAATAAAAGGAGATGTACTCCTTCATCCCAATCCTTCTCATTATTCTCCCCATAGGCCTTTATCATGGTCTTCAGTGTTTGATGAAAGCGTTCTAGAGCTCCTTGACTTTCGGGATGATAGGCACTTGATGTGTACTGCTTAATTTTGAGCTCATACATCACCTGCTGAAAAATGTTTGACATAAAATTTGAGCCTTGGTCCTATTGCACTGACCTGGGTAGACCGAAAGTCGTGAAAAATTTTATCAAGGCCTTAACTATAGTCTTAGTTTTAATATTTCTTAGAGGAATAGCCTCAGGAAATCGTGTAGAAGCACACATGATGGTAAGAAGATATTCATTTCCAGATCTTGTTCTAGGCAATGGGCCAACACAATCAATAATAATTCTACTAAATGGCTCCTCAAAAGCAGGGATTGGTTGAAGGGGAGCAGGAGGAATCTTCTGGTTGGGTTTTCCTACAATTTGACAGGTGTGGCAGGTTTTACAAAATTCAACAACATCCTGTCGAAGCTTGGGCCAGTAAAAACATTGTTGAATACGAGAGTAGGTTTTCCTAACTCCCAAATGTCCAGCCATTGGATTTTCATGAGCCAGGCTTATTATTTCATTCCGGTATTTAGTGGGGACAACTATTTGATAAATAACCTCCCAATCACTATTGGAGGGTACTTCTGGTGCTCGCCATTTCCTCATAAGTACACCAGATTTTCTGAAATAACCGACAGGGGAGTTTTGGGCTTCAGCCTGTGTTAGAGCCTTTTCACGTGGCTCGGCAAGGTCAGGATCACTTTCCTGTTCCTGAATTAAAGATGTCCGGGAAATGACATTCAAGGAGGTCCCCCTATCACTCTCAGGTGTAGTGGCCTCTTTACAATGTCTGGACGAGTCATCACTTTGACTCAAAAAAGTCTGAGTCAAATCAATGTCTTCAGAATCCGTAATTCTGTGACAGTTCTTATCCTCAGCTTTGCTGTTTAAATCAACACAATTGAGGTTGTTATCAACCTCAGTTTTCTTTGCCATGGACCGAGTCACAGCACATGCTGGAAAGGCAAAAGGAAAACATTCCTTCAAATTAATAATACTTTCATCTGTGCTCGGCTTATCCACCACTTGAGGTTCTACAGTGACTTTGTCACCAGCTAAGTCATTTCCCAATAATAAAGAAATACCTTTTACAGGTAGAGTAGGTCTGATTCCTACTGTCACAGTCCCATTTACTAAGCTACTTCTTAAATTTATTTTATGAAGTGGGACATTTAAAGAGTTTGACTCAATACCTGATATTAGAACTTGTGCCCCTGTAGCACTTTCTTCAGAAAATGGCAAAATGCCTTCTAACATTAATGACTGAGTAGCCCCTGTGTCTCTCAGTATTTTTATTGGTAAGGAACAGTGCTTATCCCCATCAAGGGAAACAAAGCCTTCAGAAATGAATGGCTTATAATTTTCTAAAGCATCTTGCTTTATAACATAATTTTCAGGGCATGGAGCACATGCTAGTGCATTCTGTGAAGTTGAGGACTCATTTTTCCTTTTTAACAGCCAGCAATCAGATAATAAATGACCTGGTTTCTTACAATAATTACAAGTTTTACTTGAACTGTTGGGTCGTAATGGTGTGGGACTGGCATTAGATGACTTATTCTCATTAGGCTTCCTATTAAATTTGGGTGGTGAAAAGTTTGGAGGATTGGAAGGATGATTAGAAGGATGAGTTTTATCTGAAGTAGGTCTAGGTCCACTTTGGAAAGAATTCTTGTGAAGCCAAAAATTTGTAGAGTTACGACTCATTTTATGAGTTAAGGCATAGTCATCTGCTAGTACTGCTGCTCTATTTAATGTGTCAACTTTTTGTTCATCCAGGTGGGCCTTTATATCTGAATGTATCTTTCCTTTAAACTCCTCAATCAGCATCATTTCCTTTAATTTTGTAAAATCTTTCCCTATTTCTTTTGAGTGGCACCACCTGTCAAATAAATTTTGCTTTTCTCTGGCAAATTCCACATGAGTTTGATTTTCATTTTTATAATAATTTCTGAATTTCTGCCTATAGGCCTCTGAAACAAGTTCATATGCCTTAAGTATTGCCTCTTTAACAGCGTCATAATTGTTGCTTTGCTCAGAAGATAGAGCGGAATAGATTTCTTGGGCCTTCCCTTTCAAAACACTTTGCAATAGCAAACTCCAGACATCCCTTGGCCATTCTAAACTTGTTGCCACTTTTTCAAAATGTAAAAAATATTTATCGACTTCTTTTTCTTGAAAGGGGGGAACTAGCCTAACATGTTTAGTTGCATCAAATCTACTTGGGGAAATTACATTTGAGCCTTGACGCTGTGATTCTAATTCTTTTATTTTTATTTCCTTTTGAATTTCTAATTCTTTTAAGTGCATTTCTTTTTGAGTTTCTATTTCCCTTAATTTTAATTCCCTATCCTCCTTTTCTTTTTGAGCCTGAATTTGTATTTGTTCCCTTTCTTTTTGAGCTTCTAATTCTTTTAATTTTAATTCCCTGTCTTCTTTTTCTTTTTGAGCCTGAATTTGAATTTGTTCCATTTCTTTTTGAGCTTCTAATTCTTTTAATTTCATTTCATTTTCCTGCCTTTTCATTTCTTGTTGCATTTCTAATCTCTTTAGTTCCAATTCTAACTTTTTAAGTTCAAGAGCATCAGTAGGTTGTGGTTCAGCGACAGGTGACCCAGACTGAGGCAAAAGACCCTCCTCAATATAATGATTAACAATGAGCTGTTTAAGTTTATGCTTGTTCAGACCAGGGGTGGCAGGTAATTTTAGATACTGAGCAAGTTGAAATAAATCCTCCTTCTTAAGAGATTCTAAAAGGGCCAAACTAGGAGATCTTTCAAATTCAGAAATAAATTCTGTCACAATAAATACCATGATGAAAAGGTTTGCTGGCTCTCAGATTATATAAATAATAATACTGAAATTTTCTAAGAAAATTTAGATGTTTCGACTATGAGCCAAACTAATAATTGCAATATGCAAATAAAGCTTTCTCGTTATCTTATATTCAATCTCGGCAACGAGCCCCCAATTTCTGTTATGGTGTGGAATTATTAATGATATTGGTAACAGAAAGAAATCTGAGAATCAGCAACAAAACTATGAATTTAACTATTCTGAAATTTAATTAAAAAAAATTGATATAAAAAAAAAATGATACAAAGATCTTTTACACTAATTGGGTTACAGAAAATAAAAAAAACAATGGTACTTATCAATTATAGAATTAGTCCAAAGTACAGTTTGACAGAATCCAGTAATCCAGTGGCGAAGTATCTTCTGAAGAAAGTTACCAGCTGGTAGATGTAGTATTAAATCCAAGAATGTCTCTTCAGAAACAGTATCCCGTAGATTTATAATAAAATTTTCATTTAGAAATTTCAGCAGTCTCCAATAAAATATAATAAAACGCTCTGCAGAATTCAAATGGAGTAAAAATCCAAGAAGTATTGGCGCCACAGGTAATTTCCAAATAATCCAGTGGAATCCTGGCTTTTCACAAAATAATATTATTCTGTTTCACATAAAGTATAAATTCTCTTTTCCAAGACGAATAGATTCTCTTCAAAATTCTCTTTTGGAATCAATCTTCCAAAATCACAAAGAAGCACTGCTTCTATAATGAATGCACTGCTCGGAAACAATAATAATCTCCAATGGAAACAATTGAAGTTAGTCTTTCTGAAATGGTTTTCTAAAATGAGTTTTTGAATTCTGTTGACAAACCTTTATATAGTAACCAGATAGAATGTCCCAGAAGAGGAAGTTTCTGCAATGTTCTATTTGTTTCTGGGGGATTCTGTTAAAGTTCAAGTAAACAAGGTCATTGACCTATTTAAACAATTAAACAATCAACAGCTATATGTACAATATATCAGTGTAACAAAGATGTAAACAAGGTCACTGAGTGCAAAAGAGTTAGACCAGTCAGAAAATGCAGAAATAAAAAAAAAAAATATTTCTCACATAATTATCAACTTAAGGATATATCAATCTCAATATAATATGGGGGCTATAACACTCCCCAAGCCCAAAACCCCAAAACCTTTAGCACAGTCTACAGGTCATATTTATTGAGGAATTTCATTGTAACTTGGTGGGTTTACTTCATATAATGTCTAGATGAGAAAGTCCCCTTTTGGACATGATTGGGCAACTGTGACGGCTACAGGGCCCCGAAGCCCAAAAACTTTTAGCACTGTCTACAGGTCATATTTATGAAGGGATTTCATTGTAACTTGGTAGGATGACTCCAAATAATGTCTAGATGAGAACGTCCCATTTTGATCATGATCATTCAGCCTTGATGGGTGCCCGACCCAAAAAATATTTAGCATAGGCAAAAGGTCATATTGATGAAAGGATTTCATTGTAACCTGTTAGGTTGACTCCATATAATGCCTAGATGATGACATCTCCTTTTGGTCGTGATTGGTCAACTGTGATGGCTACAGCTGCCCGAACCCCGAAAACCTTGAGCACAGTCTACAGGTCATATTTATGAAGGGATTTCATTGTAACTTTGTAGGATCACTCCAGATGATGCCCAGATGAGATTGTCCCCTTTGGTTGCGATCATTCAACCATGATGGCTGCCCGAGCCCAATGCCTGAAAACCTTTAGCACAGTCTACAGGTCATATTTATGAAGGGATTTCATTGTATACTTGGTAGGTTGACTTCATATAATGTCTAGATGAGAATTCCTCTTTTGGACACGATTGGGCAACTGTGACGGCTACAGGGGCCCGAAGCCCGAAAACCTTTAGAACACTCTACAGGTCATAATTATGAAGGGATTTCATTGTAGCTTGGTAGGATGACTCCAAATAATGTCTAGATGAGAACGTCCCCTTTTGGATGCAATCGTTCAACTGTGACGGCTGCCCGAGTCCAAAACCTGAAAACTTTTAGCACAGGCTACACCCCGTAGTTCTTGTCCGATGGTCACAAAATGTCGTATGTACGGTTGGGGACATGTCTAGATGAGAACAACCCATTTTGGTCGCGATCTGTCAACCGTGATGGCTGCCCGAGCCCAAAACCTGAAAACCTTTAGCACAGTCTACAGGTCGTATGTATGAAGGGATTTCACTGTAACTTGGTAGGATGACTTTGTATAAAGTGTAGTTGAGAACACCCCCTTTTGATCATGATCTATCAACTGTTATGGCTGTCCAAGCCCAAAACCTAAAAACTTTTAGCACAGTCTGCAGGTCATTTTTAATATGGAGGGATTTCATTGTTACTTGGTAGGATGACTGTATGATGTCTAGATGAGAATTTCCCCATTTGGTCGCGATATGTCAACCTACTGACGGCTGCCCGAGCCCAAAACCTGAAAACCTTTAGCACAGTCTGCAGGTCATATTTATGGAGAGATTTCATTGTAACTTGGTAGGATGAATCCATATAATGTATAGATGAGAACGTCCCCTTTTGGTCGCGATTGGTTAACTGTGATGGCTACAGGGGCCTGAAGCCCAAAAACCTTGAGCACTGACTACAGGTCGTATTTATGAAGGGATTTAGGAGTGCGGTGGCTCAGTGGTAGACTGTTGGACTTCTCTGCTATAGGTCCCGAGTTCGATCCCCGTCCGGGATGACCCGTGTTGTGTCCTTGGGCAAGGCACTTTATCCTGATTGCCTACATGGGGGCACGATGACGCTGTGTACTAAGGCATAATGCACGTCGATGGTGCACATGCATACAGGGAATAGAAATTAACATATTCTCAATTATCTCAATTCTTGTTGTATTTCATAATCCTTTCATAAATATTGCAAAAGTCTTGGTTTTTAGCTCACCTGACTGAAAGTCAGGGTGAGCTTTTCTTATCACTCTTCGTACGTCGTCCTGCGTGAAGGTGGTGTTTGAGCCTCTTTCTCCTAAACCACTGGCCACATTTTAATTAAATTTCATTTAAGTAGTGGTTATATAGGGGCATTTTGATTTTTATGCAAATTAGGTTTTGGCTCATATTGAGCAGAGGTGTGGAGAAAAAATGGCCAAATTTTTTGAAAATCTTGTAATGAACCACCAGTAGCAGAGACTTGATATGTGGTATACAGAGTCCTTTTGAGGTTTAGAATCAAGTTTGTTCAAGAGAAGTTTGTCGGGCATTATTTGCCTTCGTTATGGGAGGGGCAAGAATTTTTGCCACTCCCAAAATTTCTATTTTCCAAACCGGGAGGCAGATTTGAACCAAATTTGATATGAGGGCTTATTGGGTCATAAGTACTTAATTTATGCCCAAATTTTTTTCCCTGTCGCCCCATGGGAACCGCAGGAGCTAAAAATAGAAGAAAATATAGCTTCTGATTGGTGGCTGGGGGAATCTCGGTTGTGTCGAACCGGAATGTCTTGGACTCACATTTACATATTTCTGCTACATGTAAACACGTGTCACGTGAAACTGAAAGTACAATATGTCATTTTTCATGTGTTCTAGAGGACACACACAATGATAATATAGAATATAATTAAATGAATTTGTAGATATATTAAAGATGGGATCAACCCAAATCATAGAAATAGGTTTTTAGCTCATCTTGACAAAGTCAAGCTGAGCTAATCTAATCGCTTCCCGTCCGTCGTCCGTCAACACCATGTTTTGGTCTTCTCCTCCAAAGCCACTGGGCCATTTCAAGTGAAAGTTTGTGTGAGTGATGGTCCCAAAGGGGCATTTCATTTTTGTTCGACTCAGTATGCCCAGCCCCATAGGGAGGGAGTGGGGGAAAATGCTCCAAAATATTTTAAAAATCAAGTTTGTTCAGACGAAGTTCGTAAAGTAATATTTGGCTTTGTAATAGGAGGGGTAAGATTTTTGGCCCCGCCCAAAATTTCTATTTTCTGAACCGATGGTCCGGTATGAACCAAATTTGGTTTGTGGTAGTATTGGGTCATAAGTACTTGACCCATGCAAAAAAAAAAATTCCCGCATCCCCATGGGAACCCTGGGAGCTAAAAATAGAAATATTCTCAAATGCCCATATTTCCCAAACCCCACGGAACAGAGAGCTTTTATTTGGTATGAAGTATCCTTATGACCAGTAGAACTGAATGGTAAAAAAAAATTGCTATCGGTTATGTTAGGGTGTTCTGTAATGGGCATCGAAAAAATGCTGAGTCAGCATATTTGCAAAAATTTTAAAAAATCTTTTCTCCAGAACCAATCATCAGAATCTTTTGATATTTGGTGTACAGCATTCATAGGGGGGTCAGATAAAAGTTTGTTGAAATAAAGCTCATTGGTTCATATTTGGGCTCTCTACAGGAGCCCGAAGTTTTAACATAGGGTAATATGGGGAATATTCTTTAAAAATCTTCTTCTTCAGAACCACCAGTCAGAATCTTTTAATATTTGGTATACATCATTGTTATGAGGGTCAGATTCTAGATTGTTCAAACCAAGCCCCTAGGTTAATATTTGGGCTTCCTACGGAAGCCCAAATTTTATCTTTGTTCAATATGGAGGGTAATTTAAAAAAATCTTCTTCTTCAGATCCATCAGTCAGAATGCTTTGATATTTGGTATGCAACATCTCTATGGGGGTCAGATTCAAGTTTGTTCAAAGCAAATCCCTAGGTATATATTTGGGTTCACTATGGTAGCCCAAATTTTTACTTAGTGCAATATGAGAAAATTTCTTTAAAAATCTTCTTCTTCAGATCCACCAGTCGGAATGCTTTTATATTTGGTATACAACATCTCTAGGGGGGTCAGATTCCAGGTTGTTCAATTTGAGTGTCTAGGTTAATATCTGGGCTCCATATGGGAATATGAAAATTAACTTAGTACAATATGAGGGAATTTCTTCAAAAATCTTCTTCTTCAGATTCACTTGTCAGAATGCTTTCACATTTGGTATACAACATCTCTAGGGGGGTCAGATTCAAGTTTGTTCAAATCGGATCCATAGGTCAATATTTGGGCTCGCTTTGGTAGCCCAAAATTGAACTTAGTGCAATTCGAAGAAATTTCTTTACAATTTCTCTTCTTCAGATCCAACAGTCAGAATGCTTTCATATTCGGTACACAACATCTCTAGGGAAGTCAGATTTAACTGTGTTCAAATCAGGAGCCTGAGTTAATATTTGGGCTCTCTATGGGAGCCGGAATTGACCATTTTGCTGAAGAATTAAAAAATTTTGTATTCAGTACCCTCTAGAGGTACTAAGATTAATCCACATAGGTTGTATCAAGGGGCTTCATAGGGGGAGCTCTACATTTTACTTATGATCAACTGAAGAAAAGGCATGATGCCCAGATTATTTTTGTCACTCCTGAGGGACTCAAGGATTGACAGTGTAGCCTATGGAGATGGCTTGCTTAATGTAAACTCATTCTTGGACTCTGTTTAAATTGTGTTCTGTACAAGATGAGCGCTTCAGGCCCCGTGGGGCCTCTTGTTTACCTATTCTCCTCGAGCACTTGAATACTATAGTGAGTTATAGAATAAAATAATTTCTCTTCATTCACTTGTAAAATTGAGTTTCAAAGTAAGACTAAGTTACAAGTAGGTTGCGACTTTTAAGACCAAGTTTGGACTATAATCCCAGATGCCAGGAAATTATGTCTTTCAGGTCAAGTTTTTAAAATTTTCTCACTCTGGATTGACTCATGGTTGGCCCAGAGGGACCATGCACCCTCAACCTGGTCTACAAAAAAGTTGCTAATCAATTTTCGTAAAACAAATCGAGGCCTGATCTTTCCACTCTTTTTGCCGACAGTATGATAGAATCTTGTCTGTTAGAAGACAAAAACTGTGTGACTCACTTCATTGAATGTTGGATGCTATTTTCATTTTTTTTTGGTGATGTGCTTTTGATTTTGGAATATTTTATTTAGGAAATATCTATCCACTAAGGTAAAAGTGTGTCATGACTTGATCACGACCTGATCAAGAAAAATACCATTTTTAGCTCAACTTGACAAAGTCAAGCTGAGCTATTGCCATCACTTCTCGTCCGTTGGCGTACGTACGTTAGTACGTACGTATGTATGTGCGTACGTACGTACATACGTACGTCCATAATTTCCTTTGGCACACCCCACAGGTCGCATTTATGGTCAGATCGCTTTGAAACTTGGTATGCTTGTTTGGGGTGACCTCTAGATGGGAGCTATCGATTTTCTTTAATTTCCATCAAAAAATGTTGCCAAGGCCAACATTCTCAGAACTTAGTTTAGTCAGACCTCAATATTTCCCTTTGGCACACCCTACAGGGCACATTTGTGATCGGATTGCTTTGAAACCTGGCATGCTTGTTTGGGGTGACCTCTAGATGGGAGCTATCGATTTTCTTCCATTTCCATCAAAAAATGTTGCTGCGGCCGATGTTCTTAGAACTTAGTTTAGTCAGACCTCAATATTTCCCTTTGGAACACCCTACAGGGCACATTTATGATCGGATTGCTTTGAAACCTGGCATGCTTGTTTGGGGTGACCTCTAGATGGGAGCTATCGATTTTCTTCCATTTCCGTCCGTCAAAAAATGTTGCCGCTGGCAACGATCTTTGAACTTAGTTTAGTCAGCCATCAATATAATCCTTTGGCATGCCCTACAGGGCACATTTATGATCAGATCAGTTTGAAACTTTGTATGCTTGTTTGGGGTTACCTCTAGATAGGAGCTATCGATTTTCTTCGATTTCCAACAAAAAATGTTGCCACTGGCAATGACCATCCATGAACTTAGTAAAAAACTTAGTGCAGTTAAGCATCAATATTTCCCTTTGACACACCCTGCAGTGCACATTTATGATTGGATCGTTTGCAAACTTGGTGAGGTTGTGTGGGGTGACATCTATATGGGAGCTGTCAATTTTCTTCCATTTCTGTCAAAAAATGTTGCTGCTGACCTTTGAACATAGTTTAGTCAGACCTCAATATTTACCTTTAACACACCCTTCACTGCACATTTATGATTGGATCACTTTGAAACTTGGTATGTGTGTTCGGGGTGACCTCTAGATGTGAGCTATTGCTTTTTTTCATTTCCATAAAAAATTATTGTCGTTATCACGAGCCTTCGAACTTACTGCATTTGTGCATCAACTTATCCTTTTTGCACTCTCTGCAGGGTATTTCTTATCAACCTACTCACAATTGTTTACTTCAGGCTCGCACTACAGTGGAAGTCCCTAACTCGGATAAAATACTCTCTATTTTTGTCTTTCCCAAGCAAGTCGGGAAAGAAAAGTGGTGCAAAAGCACCAATAAAAAAATAAGCCAAAACTGGGTCGAGTGCAACCGGCGCAGACCCAGTACGGGACGCTCTCTCCCAAGTACAACTCCACGACTTCCGTTGCCAGTGCGCATGTACCGTCTCTAAAGACTCATTCTTTTTATAATCCGCTTCGTGTCGAGATGTTTTTGCACGCTTATCAGTGTTCCACGAGCTCGATGTTTGATGATATTCCTGATTCATTGTACCACAGTGTATCCTTTGTATTCTCAGGAACAGTGTTTTTTTTAGCTCAACTTTGACGAAGTCAAATTTGAGCTATTGTCATGGCCCGTCGTCCGTCTGGCCGTCTGTCCGTCTGGCCGTCTGTCTGTACGTCAACAATTGGCTATGGCTCGGGCTAGAGGTCGTATTTATGAACCAATCTTTACGAAACTTCTTGTGTACCTTTGTTATGACCCTGGGACGGGAACGAGTGTTTTTAGGTGTGGTCCAAAATTCAAGATGGCTGCCAGTGGCCATTTTGTACCGATGATGCAAAAATCAGTTTTTTGTACAGAACTTCTGTATGAAAGTTCTGATTTGAATAAAGTTTTGTATAAATGTTTAGTACCATGGGATACATCACATATAATACGGGTTTTTTTCTCGTGCGTAAATTATGCAAATTAGACTGACTTTGATTTATTTAGTGTTACTTTCAGAGCTGTAAGTGCCAAGCTGCTATGGCTCGGGCTAGAGGCCGTATTTATGAACCGATCTTTACGAAACTTCTTGGGTACCTTTGTTATGACCGTGGGACGAGAACGAGTGTTTTTGGGTGCGGTCCAAAATTCAAGATGGCTGCCAGCCGCCATTTTGTACCGACGATGCAGAAATCTGTTTTTTGTACAGAACTTCCATATGAAAGCTCTGATTTGAATAATTTTTTGTATGAATGTTTAGTACCATGGGATACATCACATATAATACAGGTTTTTTTCTCGTACGTAAATTGTGCAAATTAGACTAATTTTGATGTTTTTTGGGGTTACTTTCAGCACTGTAAGTGCAAATGCCAATACGGCTCGGGCTAGAGGCCGTATTTATGAACCGATCTTTACGAAACTTCTTGGGTACCTTTGGTATCACCGTGGGACGAGAACGAGTGTTTTGGGGTCCGGTCCGAAATTCAAGATGGCCGATGGCAGCCATTTTGTACAAAATTAGGTGCAATCAGATTTTTGCACAGAACTTCCATATGAAAGCCCTGATTTGAATAATTTTTTTGTGTGAATGTTTAGTACCATGGGATGCATCACATATAATACGGGTTTTTTTCTCGTGCAGAAATTATGCAAATTAGATGAACTTTGATTTTTTCAGTGCGACTTACACACAGTAAGTACACATGTCAATACGGCTCAGACTAGAGTCTGTATTTATGAACTGATCTTCACGAAATGTCTTGGGTACCTTTGTTATCACCTTGGGACGAGAACGAGTGTTTCTGGGTGCGGTCTAAAATTCAAGATGGCTGCCAGTGGCCATTTTGTACCGAAATTAGGTCTAATCAGTTTTTTTGTACACATCTTCTGTACAGCTCAGACTAGAGGCCATATTTATGAACCAATCTTTACGAAACTTCTTGGGTACCTTTGTTATCACCGTGGGATGAGAGCGAGTGTTTTTGGGTGTGGTCTGAAATTCAAGATGGCCACCAGCAGCCATTTTGTACCAAAATTAGTGCAATCAGTCTTTTGTACAGAACTTCTGTATGAAAGTTCTGATTTGAATAAATTTTTGTATGAATGTTTAGTAACATGGAATACATCACATATTGTAAGGGGGTTTTTTTTGTGCAGAAATTATGCAAATTAGATGATTTATTCAGTGCTACTTACACAATGTAAGCACACATGTCAATACTGCTCAGGGTAGAGGCTGTATTTATGAACCGATCTTCACAAAACTTCTTGGGTACCTTTGTTATCTCCTTGGGATGAGAATGAGTGTTTCTGGGTATGGTCCAAAATTCAAGATGGCTGCCAGTGGCCATTTTGTACAGAAATTAGATCCAATCAGTTTTTTGTCACAAGTTCTATACAGCTCGTATTTATGAACTGATCTTCACAAAACTTCTTGAGTACTTTTGTTTTCACCTTGGGACAGGAACGAGTGTGTTTTGGGGTGCCTTTGTTATCACTGTGCTATGAGAACAAATATTTTGGGGTTCAGTCAGACCCACTCTGGGACTCAAAGATTTTTTCTAGTTCAGCATCTGACTGTCACCCACCTTTACAATACTTTACCTGTACATTTGTTACATGCAACGGTCAGTATTTATGTACAGACCGTTACAATACTTTATATGTACCTTTATTATCAGGTCATTACCTAGATGTTTGTCATTGCTGTGTCACATACTATACATGTACATGTCTTTGTCTTGACAAGTTGAGCTACAGTGTCATTGACACTTTCATTATATTTACTTCAGGTTTCAGGCAGTGGATCCCTCACCTGTCGAATCGCCAGGTCCTTCTACTATCCGACAATTCGACAGTGGTTGCTTACATTCGGAACCAGGGCGGCACGCACTCGGTTCCGATGTACGAGTTAGCTCGGGATCTTCTACTGCTCGCTCAGGATGTTCACGTCGGAGTGGTTGTTCGTCACGTTCCCGGTCGTCTGAACGTCCTAGCCGACTCCCTGTCCCGACAGGGCAGGGTTATTTCCACCGAGTGGATGCTTCAAAGGGCAGTGTTCCAGTCGCTTTGCGATCTCTGGGGACGTCCCCACATCGATCTCTTTGCGACTCGTTGGAACCATCAGGTGGACACTTTCGTGCCTCCGTGTCCAGATCCTCTGGCTTTTGCCGTGGACGCTCTGTCACTCGATTGGAACGGTCTAGTCGGCTACGCCTTCCCGCCGGTTCCGATTCTTCCTCAAGTTCTCGCCAAAATTCGAACCTGCAGTTGTCGAATCATTCTGATCGCTCCCCTGTCGCCTCAGCGGGTGTGGATCAATCAGCTCCGCTCACTGATGGCGGCGGTTCCGGCACGTCTCCCGCTACGTTGCGACCTTCTTTGTCAAGGTCGCCCGAGGAGGTTTCATGTCGACCCGACTTCGTTGTGCCTTCACACATATCTTTTGTCAGGTCCTGTCTCCTCCGTAGAGGTTTTTCGAGACGAGCAGTGGAGTGCATTTCTTCTTCAAGGAGGCACTCCACTGGTTTAGCTTATGCAGCTAAATGGAAGGTCTTCTGTCGACGGTGTACTGATCACTCTGTTGATTATGCCAATCCTTCGATTTCACAGATTGCGGAGTTTCTGGTAGATCTGTTTGATTCTCGGGGTCTCCAGCCTGTTACCATCAAGGGTTACAGGTCTATGCTTTCAGAGACTTTTTCTTATGTGGGGAAGCGTCGTATCGGCACTAATCCTTACCTCTCCAAGCTTGTTCGGCACTTTTCTTTGAAAAGGCCTCGGACTTTGCAGCTTACTCCACGATGGAATCTTTCGTGGGTGCTGCTTTGCTTGGGGGGGGGGGGGGGGAGGGAGGGGGGGAGTTCGAACCTTTATCTCAGGTGGATATGCTTTTTCTCACATATAAGACGGCTTTTCTGATGGCATTTGCTTCGGCCAGACGGGTTAGTGAGCTTCACGCCCTCTCGGTTGACCCGGCCTTTTTTAAGAGCTCTCCCAACAGTGTTACTTTTACCACTGATTGCTCCTTTTTGGCCAAGAATCAGTTACCAGATACTACTCCTCCTCCTATCTGTATCAGGGCTCTTCCTTCTGTTGAGGGTAATCGCCCTTTGCTCTGTCCGGTCCGTGCTATTCACATTTATCTTGATCGGACACGCTTCATACGGAAAGGCAGGAAACGTTTTTTTCTGTCTCTCATTCCGGGTCGGCAGAAGATCTCTCCTCAATCCATTTCTCGATGGATTTGTCTTGCTATTCGTACGGCTTATGGGGTCCTCTTTCTTCTGCTCAGGCTGTTGTCTGCCATAGCCATTAGGCTTCTTGAAGGTCAGTTTCAGCCTTGTGCTGTTACTGCCCTTTTTCTGTCTGTGTGTCACACAGGCTCATATGTCTCTTTTCATTGTCCTTTACCAATGATTGTGACATTATGGTTGATAAGCCTCGGGACCTCTTCTTTCTGCTTCACGGTTCCAGTGCACTGGGGTTATGTGTGGGTTGGTTATGCGATTCCCTCCAGCCTTTTGTCTATTCAGCCTGAAGTAAACAATTGTGAGTAGGTTGATAAGAAATCTAAACTTTATAGTAAATTTCCTTTCTTATTATACCTACCACAATTGTTTACATGGAGGCCCTCCCGTCTTCTTTACGGGTAAAGAATCTTTCCTCCCCGCTGATCACATAACTCTAACGTTGACAGATTCAAAAAGAATGAGTCTTTAGAGACGGTACATGCGCACTGGCAACGGAAGTCGTGGAGTTGTACCTGGGAGAGAGCATCCCGTACTGGGTCTGCGCCGGTTGCACTCGACCCAGTTTTGGCTTATTTTTTTATTGGTGCTTTTGCACCACTTTTCTTTCCCGACTTGCTTGGGAAAGACAAAAATAGAGAGTATTTTATCCGAGTTAGGGTCTTCCACTGTAGTGCAAGCCTGAAGTAAACAATTGTGAGTAGGTTGATAAGAAATACCTTGCAGAGAGTGCAAAAGGGATAAGTTGATGCACAAATGCAGTAAGTTCGAAGGCTGGTGATAACGACAATAATTTTTTATGGAAATGAAAAAAAGCAATAGCTCACATCTTGAGGTCACCCCGAACACACATACCAAGTTTCAAAGTGATCCGATCATAAATGTGCGGTGAAGGGTGTGTTAAAGGTAAATGTTGAGGTCTGACTAAACTATGTTCAAAGGTCAGCAGCAACATTTTTTGACAGAAATGGAAGAAAATTGACAGCTCCCATATAGATGTCACCCCACACAACCTCACCAAGTTTGCAAACGATCCAATCATAAATGTGCCCTGCAGGGTGTGTCAAAGGGAAATATTGATGCTTAACTGCACTAAGTTTTTTACTAAGTTCATGGATGGTCATTGCCAGTGGCAACATTTTTTGTCGGAAATCGAAGAAAATCGATAGCTCCTATCTAGAGGTAACCCCCAAACAAGCATAGAAAGACAAAAATAGAGAGTATTTTATCCGTGTTAGGGACTTCCACTGTAGTGCAAGCCTGAAGTAAACAATTGTGGTAGGTATAATAAGAAAGGAAATTTACTATAAAATTTAGATATTTATGAATTTCCATAACCATACCCTACCCCCCCCCCCCCCCCACCCAAAAAAAAAAAAAAAAAAAAAAAAACATTACCACAAGCAGTGACCTTCTACTTAGTGCATTTGTGCATTAACATCTTCCTTTGGCATGCTTCAGAGGGCACATTCTTTATTAGGTTGTTTTGAAACTTTGTAATGCTTATGCAGGGTGACAAAGATAGAAGCTATTGATTTTCTTTTCATTTCCATCAAAAACTGTTGCTGTTAGCAACAATCTTTGAATTCATTGCATTTGTACATCAACATTCTTTGACATGGCCTACAGGCCACATTTATCATAGGATTGTTTTTGAACTTGGTGTGCTCATTAGGCAAGAACTTTAGATAAGAGCTATTGATTAGCATTCATTTCTGTGAAAAAAGTTGCCATTTACAATAACCTCTGAACATACTGCATTTGTGTATCAACATTCTTCCTTTAGCCAGTCTTACAGTTAACATTTAAAAATGCATGGATTATTCTGACGTTGTGCACACACAATGCTGTTATGTTGAAATTTCATCAAATAACATTGGTACCAATGATCTTCAGTTTTGCCATTTCATTTATAACTTACCAAGTTCAAGTTTGTCAAGTTGAGCTACAGTGTCATTGACACTTTCATTGTGATCACAGTACTGCACTCGAATGTACTAGATCAAAGGTTACTGTGTACAAAGAGCCTGAGGTGAAGAGCTGAAACGGTTAACTGATTATTTGTGTATTTATTTATTTATTTATTGGTGTTTAAGGTCACATATTTCTGCACAGTGGCTACCACAACAGTTTTATGGGTAGAGTAAGCCGGAGTACCAGGACAGAGCCATCGAGCAATGGCAAGCAACTGTCACCTGCCCAACATACTAACTCCATACAAGTAGGGTTAGCATTGGTTGAAGACAAGTGCACCATCGATGTGCACTATGCCTTAGTACATAATGCCACCATGCCTGCCCCCACATGGGCAATGGAGGAGAAGTGTCTTGCCCAGGGACACAACATGGTTGCCGCAGGTGGGATTCGAACCAAGGACCTCTCGGCTTGCAGCCTGCACCACTACCTACTGAGCCACCACACACCCGCTTAATCAATTAACCAATGATCAATGTGTTGATTGATCAAAAAAGTAATTCATTGATTAACCTTTACTTTTGAACTCCTGTGTTATATGGGTCAACAAAGGAACAAACTTGCTCCAAAACAGGCAAACATTGTCACACTGACTCACATCAATTATATGAGACAGAGAAAAGCATGCAAGTTACTTGCTGACATACTTGTTCACTTGCATGATCATAAAACTATATCTGTAGCTGGAAATGGTCATTCCTAACACTTTACCCAATGTGAGTAGCAGATGATACTTGCAAAATAAATTCTAAATAGATTACTATAATTTCACTTTTTGTCTCAAAAATGGAGCTTATGACCCCTCATTGGAATGAGCTCAATGAGCTTATTCCAATGAGAGGTCATAAGCTATGTCTTTGAGACAAAAATTTAAAACATAATAAAATTTGAATGGAGATTTTTGTATATACATGTAGCGCTGGCCGTTTTTGTCCGTTACACTGGGTAAAGGGTTAATGCTGTAAATCATCAATGGTACAGCAATTATTCATCTGCCTATTAAGACAAGTTCGGTTTGAATCCCACCTGCGGCAACCGCGTTGTGTCCTTGGGCAAGACACTTCATCTCCATTGCCCGCGTGGGGGCACGTTGACGCCCTGTACTATGGCGTACTGCACGTCGATGGTGCGCATGTCTCCAACCAATCTAACGCGAGTTACGATGTTGGGGAGCTGGCAGCTGCTCGTCGTTGCTCGGTGGTTCTCTCCGGGTACTCCGGCTTCCTCCACCCGTAAAACTGTCACGGTCATGATTAGCCATTGTGCATAAATATGTGACCTTAAACATCAATAAATAAATAAATAAATTAAGACAAGTGATTAATCAGTTAACCAAGGTTAATCCATGTGATTAGTTGGTCAAGAAAACCCTTTAACCATTTCAGCTCTACCACAGTACAAGTCAAAATAAGTTGTAGCATAACTACAATAAACGAAGTAAACTGCTGCTCCTACACTGATAAGATCAGAATCTGACATCATTTTCTGGAAAGCTCTCAGTGAGAGCTTTCCAGAAAATGATGTCAGCTTCTGGTCTTATCAGTGGAGGAAGAGAAAGATACATAGTTTATAGTGGTTATCCTACAACCTGTTCTGACTGTAAGGTGTAGGAGACTGTGTATCCTTTAATTACTGTTTGTGCTGGGTTAGGAAGTTCGAGACAGTTAATCGCCATTGCTTGATTGTTTTCTTCGGGTATTTGAACAAGATAGATTACAAGTCAACATTGCAAGCACTTGAACTTGATTCAGTCACTTTTTACCTGCATCACATTTTATTTTCAAGATAGTAAGTTGATGTTCACCTGCATATATACATGTACTACACTTTGAACTCCCATACATGCATCTGGGTACATGTACAGTACAAGTCAAAATAAGTTGTTGCATCCCTGCTGTAACCCCGGGAAGTGAAGCAGTGCCTGTTCACTGTTGTAAACAGGCTCTGTGTTGCTGGTAAGATAGGACCCAGTCACCAATGCTTGGGAGGTGCAAACCCTCTCTAAAATGGGCAACGTGGCTTATTAACACTCACTCTTGGTCTTGAGTGGATACTCATGTTGTGGTCATGATTAGCCATTGTGCAAAAATGATAAGATCAGAATCTGATATCATTTTCTGGTAAGCTCTCAGCGAGAGCTTTCCAGAAGATGATATCAGATTCTGATCTTATCAGTGTTGGAAGAGAAAGACACATAGTTTATAGTGGTTATCCTACAACTTATTTTGACCTGTACTGTATATATCATAATAGAATCTTAAATCTTGTAGAAATTGTTTATCTCTTGTGCTTCATGTCCTTTTTTTTTTTAAAGAATTATACATGACAGTTGGATAGACAATTCAATCCCACAGTGTTTTATTGTTAATCCACTTTACCCATACTATACACATTTGGTGCAAGATTCTGTTCTTAAATCAACATGAAGTTGCACCTGACATATATATGTCGGCCACATGTATAATATTTCAGTACATTTCGGTTGAACGACAGTGCAGTTGTCTGAATCACTGATTAATACTTCAGTATACCTGTTCCCCATGGGACCCCCAGGAAGTGAAGCAGTGCTTGTTTACTATGGTAAACACGCTCAGTTTTACTGGTAAAATTGGACCCAATCGCCAATACCTTGGGTGCAAGTCCTCTAACATGGACAGCATGGGTATAAATGAATGGCTGTACATGATTTTATAGCCCATGTTGTGGTCATGATTAGCCATTGTGTAGATAAATAAAAAGATAAACATGATAAATAAATAATACACGTGTTCCAGGCATTTATTTATTTATTTATTTATTTATTTATTTATTTATTTATTTATTTTATTTATTTGTGTTTGAGGTGACATATTTCTGTACAGTGGCTAATCCTGACCACTAAATTTTATTTACTTATAACATTGCTGATGACTAGGTCCTATAGTAAACAAGCACTTCCTGGGCTTCCTATGGCGACAGGCATTCATTAACCATTGACCTTAACTAACATAAGGACCTGGGAACCAAATCCTGGGTTGGATGTTCTCTGAAGTGACACAGCAAACATGAAGCTGTAAACTACAGACTAAACTAACTTCATACCTACATTATGTTATGATCATGATATAGCAGTAGATGCTAGAAGTGCCCTTAACCCCTAACTCGCTGAGTACTTTAACCCTTTACCCAACGCAGACGATATCAAAATTTATTATTTTAAATGTCATTTTTTAAACTTTTAAAAAAAAATTCAACAAAACCATATCATGTGACCCCTCGTTGGAACGAGCTCGTTCCAACGAGGGGTCACATGATACTGCTTTTCTAAAAAATAATCTTTTTTCTACTGTTGAATTTGCATATTATGCGGGCGGATGTGGCTGATTCGTTGGGTAAAGAGTTAAAAGTATTTTTCATCAAATTTAGTCATGGCTATGTTGAAGCAGTGATGACTGAATTTGATGAAAAATTCAGTATAGTTTAATTCAAGAAATCACTGAACAGAAAGTTGATAAAATATACTGGGTAAAATGTGGTTAAAAGTGCCCAATTTATTTTTATTTCAGTGGCAAGAGATTTTCTGTCCCTGGTTGAGATATCCACCAACAGCATGTAAGGAGTTAAACACCGCTAAGTGAATAAATGGACCCAATACAAATAAGACATGACACTTCTAAAAAAAACATTAACTCTTAACCTATTGAATATTTTTTAAGATATATTCATCACATCTAGTTATGGAGGCTGTAAAGCAGTCATGACTACATTTGATGAAAAACTCATGAAAATTTAACTCAAGAATTGATTGGTCAAAATGTTGATCCAATTTACAGGGAAAAATTAGCTTAACCCTTGCCCAGTGCACAGGATGTTCAAATATGTTATTAGCTCACCTTGACGAAGTCAAACTGAGCTTATCAAATCACTCTCCGTCCGTCACCACCTTGTTTTGGTCTTCTCCAAAGCCAACGGGCCAATTCAGGTGAAAGTTTGTGTGAGTGATGGCTCCAAAGGGGCATTGCATTTTTGTTCAGCTCAACATGCCCTGCCCCATAGAGAAGGGGGTGGGGTAAAATGCTCCAAAATATTTTTAAAATCTTCTTCTCATGAACCAGTGGGTACAATGACTGGATATTTGGAAAAGAGCTTCCTTTTGAGGTGCAGTTTCAAGTTTGTTCAAACAAAGTTCGTGAAGCAATATTTGCCTTTGTCATGGGAGGGGGAAGATTTTTGGCCTCGCCCAAAATTTTTATTTTCTGAACCGATGGTTTGATTTGAACCAAATTTGGTATGTGGTATTATTGGGTCATAAGTACTTGTCTCCTGCAAAAATAATTTTCCTGTGTCCCCGTGGGAACTCCAGGAGCAAAAAATAGAAATATTTTCAAAAGCCCATATTTCCCAAACCACACAACAGAGAACTATTATTTGGTATGAAGCATGAAGCATCCTTAAGACCAGTAGAATTGAATGGTAAAAAAAAATTGCCATTGGTTATGTCAGGGTGTTCACTGGAGGGAGTGGGGGGGGGGGGGGGGGGTGTCGAAAAAATGTGAGTCAGCATATTAGCAAAAAGTTTTTAAAGAAAATTTCTCAAGAACCATTGGTCAGAATCTTTTGATATTTGGTATACAGCATTCATAGGAGGGGGGGGGGGGGTAGGTAAAGGTTTGTTAAAATGAAGCCATTTGGTTCATATTTGGACTCTGCAGGAGCCCAATTTTTTTTAGCTTAGGGCAATATGGGGAATAATCTTTAAAAATCTTCTTCCGAACCACCATTCATAATCTTTTAATGTTCGGTATACATCATTGTTATGAGGGTCAGATTCAATATTGTTCAAACCAAGTCCCTAGGTTAATATTTAGGCTTCCGATGGAAGCCCAAATTGTAACTTAGTGCAATATGGGGGATAATTTTTAAAAATTATCTTCTTCAGATCCACAAGTCAGAATCCTTTCATAATTGGTATACAACATCTCTAGGGGGATCAGATTCAAGTTTGTTCAAATTGACTCCCTAGGTTAATATTTGGGCTCGCTATGGTGGCCTAGGTTTTCACTTGGTGCAGTAGGAGGAAATTTCTTTAAAAATATGCTTCTTGAGATCCACCAGTCAGAATGCTTTCATATTTGGTATTCAACATCGCTGGAGAGAGGCAGGGGGATAGATTCAACTTTGTTTAAATGGAGTATCTGGGTTGATATTTGAGCTCCTTATATATAGGAGGGAATTTCTTCAATATCAGGGAATTTCTTCAAAAATCTTCTTCAGATTCGCCAGTCACAATGCTTTCATATTTGGTTTACAACATCTCTAGGGGAGTCAGATTCAAGTTTGTTCAAAATGGGTCTCTTGGTAAATATTTGGGCTGCCAGTGGTAGACCGAATTTTAACTTAGTGCAATATGAGGACATTTCTTTAAAAATCTGCTTCAGATCCACCAGTCATAATGCTTTCATATTTGGTACAACATCTGTAAGGGGGGTAAGATTCAAGTTTGTTCAAATCGTGTACCTGGGTTAATATTTGGGCTCGCTATGGTAGCCCAAATTTGAACTTAGTGCAATATGAGGATATTTCTTTAAAAAATTTCATCTTCAGATCCACCAGTCAGAATGCTTTGAAATTTGGTATACAACATGTCTAGTGTGGTGAGATTCAAGTTTGTTCAAATCAAGTGCCTGGGTTAATATTGGGGCTCCCTATGGGAGCCAGAATGGGCCATGAAGCTGAAGAATTAGAAATCTTTTATTATTAAGTACCCTCCAGAGGTGTGGAACTAAGATTAATTCATATAGGTTGTATCAAGGGGTTCCATGGGGAGCTCCACTTTTTACATTATGATCAACTGAAAGGCATGATGCTTGGACTATTTTAGTCACTCCTGAGGGGCTCAAGGATTGACAATTTAGATTGATTGCTTAATATAGATTCATTCTTGGACTCTGTGTATATTGTGTTCTGTTCAAGCTGAGTGCTGAACTCCCCATGGGGCCTCTTTCATTTTTCAGTTTTTCAAAAAATTTCAACAAAATCATATTAGGTGACCCGGTTTTGGGAAATCTCGTTCCAATGAGGGGTTACATGATATGGTTTTCTTGACATTTTTTTCTTGTACCCATTTTGTAAATTATGCAGGGTTAACAGCATCCAAAATTATATTTCTTCTATTTTCAAGAGATTTCCTATTCTCTGTTGGAATACCAATCAGCAGCCTGCAGGGAGCTGAACAACTGAAAACTTCAATTTTTGCTTCAAAGATAGTTTATGGTCATAGATATGTTATGGGAATAAAAAATGAAACTTGATTTTAGCTGCAACGAGCAGTTGTATATGTGGCAATATTGGCCTGTATGTTGGTCAGTCTGTTTGCCAGTCGGTCTGTGACCAACAAATTTTTAAACTGTGTGACTTTTAAAATGGATTGACATATAGTTGAAACGAGAAGTCTTATGTCTTATGTATGCATTGGTGTTTAAGGTCACATATTTCTGCACAATGGCTAATCATGATCATGACAGTTTTACGGGTGGAGGAAGCCAGAGAGAACCACCGAGCAACGGCGAGCAACTGTCAGCTCCCCAACATACTAACTCCACACTAGCAGGGTTAGCATTGGTTGAAGACAGGTGCACCATCGACGTGCAGTACGCCTTAGAACACAACGCCACCATGCCCCCACGTGGGCAATGGGGGTGAAGTGTCTTGCCCAAGGACACAACGCAGTTGCCGCAGGTGGGATTCGAACCAAGGACCTCTTGGCTTGCAGCTTGCACCTCTACCTACTGAGCCACCGCGTCCCCCAAACTAGAAGTCATGTCACAGTGCTGAAAATGCTTGTTAGTTAATGTGCTCCTTACTGCAGAAGAATGAAGTTCTTTGAAACACACATGAACTTTTGTGCTATGCAGTGTAGAAAATAAAGTGCTATTAGCAAGGTTGGTAGTGAAATCACGAACTAAACCGATCAAACAAAGAAAATATTGAGACAACAGTATGTGGAGGGTTAATTACTACTAAATCGATGTGGGCTAGATATTTCACTCAGTAATTATTTACAGTTTCTGGGGACAAAACACAAGGACCCGCACACTTTCATCACATGGATCACAGGATTGCACCTGGTTGTCCCATGAAAGTGTGCAAGTGTTTCTTGTGCTTTTATGAACATTTATAAATACGTTTCGAGTGGAGAATAAATGGCACTGCTATTAAGTAATAATCCTCTCTCTTCATTCTGTATATACTGTCAAATCTATCTATTTGCATCATTACATGCATACCAGTAGAGGTTAGGAATGATGTTAATTTATCTCTGTTAGGGCTCAAAATAAGTGGTCTTGCAGCGCTATTTGCTATGCAAAACATGCTAAAAGCTACACAATTTTCAATTATGTATAGCATTTTGCGATACAATATATTCAACTGCAGCCTAAAACAGTATGGCATAACTCCGATATACAACAACTGCTATGCAATTTGAACAAAATGCTTTTTCGGAAATGTGTAGCATTTTGCTACGCATAGAAAAAAGGTATTTTGAGCCCGGATCTCTGTTTACTAGTATAGAATTGTACAGATTTGGGAACGCTGTTTTTGGTTGAACTTGACAAAGTCAAGATAAGCTATTGGCATCACACATGTGGAAGTCTGTCAGTCTGTTCACATTTTCCTTTAGCACAGGCTACACCCCATAGTTGTTGTCTGATCATCTCGAAATTTCATGTGCAGGTATGAGGTCATGTCTAGATGAGAACGTCCCCTTTTGGTCACGATCAGTCAACTGTAATGGCTGCCCAAGCCCAAAACCTGAAAACCTTTAGCACAGTCTGCAGGTCGTATTTATGAAGGGATTTCATTATAATGTCTAGATGAGAGCGTCCCCTTTTGGTTGCGATCTGTCATCTGTGCTGGTGACAGGAGCCCGACGTCCGAAAACTTTTAACACAGTCTACAGGTCGTATTATAAAGAGAGATTTCATTGTAACTTGGTAGGATGACTCCGTATAATGTCTAGATGCTATTGGTCATCCATGACAGCTGCCCAAGCCCAAAACCTGAAAGCCTTTAGCACAGACTACAGGTTGTATTTATGAAGGAATTTCATTGTAACTTCATAGGATGATTCAGTAAAATGTCCAGATGAGACAATTTTGGTCGTGATCAGTCAACCTTGATGGCCACACAGGCCTGTGACCTAGATTTGTTTAACACAGTCTATAGTTCATATTTATGAAGTGATTTCATTGTAACATGGATGGATAATGATGGATATGATGTCTAGATGAGACTTTCCTTTTTTGGTCATGATCAGTTGGCCGGTCTTGCTACCTGGATTCATTTAGTACTGTCCACAGGTTCTTTTTTAAGGGATTTAATTTGTAACTTGGTGGGATAACTTGGATGAGACTGTCGTATTTTGGTCATGATCGGTCAACCGTGACTGCTGAGCCTCCATGTTTCCAAGATTCCTTTAGCAAAGTCTACAAGTTATATTTATGAAACGATTTCATTGTAACTTGATAGGATGACTCATTTTGGAATAATTTCAATGTAACTTGGTAACTTTGATTGACATACATTAACTGTGAGGGCCGCATTAACCCACCCCTCAATTGTTTAGTATAGTCTACACCTCAAATTATTTTTATTGAAAACATAGTATACAGGGAACAGAAATTAACATATTCTCAATTATCACAATTCTTGGCTTATTTCAAAATCCTTTCATAAACATTGAACATTATCCTTTTCATCAAACACTACACATAGCCAAGTTAAGCTACAGTGTCATTGACACTTTCATTATTGTTTGGAGCTAATCACTGCTGTGCTAAAAATAGCCCAATATACCGGCACATTGACTGATATATATTCTCCAGAACTAGTCAAGAATACCACTGTCCTCTGTGGACGATTAGAGATTACACACTGTAGACTGGGAGTACATAGAACAAGCATTGTATAATCGGCGTGCTGCATGCCTACAAGTCAGTAGTGTTACTTCATTATTGGCACACCGATATGTCACGAAAAGGTTAACACTATTTTGAAATTTTTGAAAAAGTATGGACATTTTTTGTCAGTCTGGAAAAGGACTTGTAAACTACGAAAAAAAATGTCCATCAAACCTTGAGGGTATTGCAAAAGTATGGAAATTCATTTTTTGAACAAACTTTAACCCTCTCCATACCAATGTTAAAATATCAGAATTTTGACCTGCAAATATTGCCCACAATACAGCTAGGAATCTAACTAATTTAATCTTGTTTGACAGAGCTCAAGAAGCTCTGTCAAACAAGATTGAATTGGTTAAATTCCTAGTAGCATCGTGGAAAAATTTGCCACTTGGAATTTATGTATTTTGACACAAGACCAAAAAGAAAAAATATGTACAGTTAAAACTAGAAGTCCTGTCATGAAATCTGCACAAATAGCACATCGATCTGTGCGTTAGTCTACGCACTATGTCCCTAGTAAGACTATCAAATTCTGTACATATGTCCTGAGCACAGGCAATGTTTCAGCCAATGGACCTCTCGGTAACCTGGAGGCCCATTGCCAGAAACATTGCCTGTGTTTGCTATGAGTAACCAGTAGAACCTGCTGTGCTTTGGATGCCAAATTAATTACGCGCAATTAAGCCTAGATAAGCGCGCAGTTCATGACAGGATTTCTAGTTTTAACCGTAGGTTTCCGATATGTTGCCTGAAAATTTACAGATCAGTTGATACGGAATTATAAGGAGAGGGGGGATTATTTTAAAGTGTAATATCAGCAGTTGAGTAAGTATCATGTAGGAGATACTGTATCTGAACAAACACCCATATTCACACTAGTTATTGAGTACATGTAGTTATTAAATGAGAAGGAGCATTTTATCTCATCAAGACAGGGAAGTATATTCAAGTCAAATGAGATTTTTTTGACATGCAAAACTGTTTGTCCATTCTTCAGTGACAGTTCAGTTATACATGCAGTGTATACCATGCACATACTCTGGAAATATTTATGTTTACAGCATATTCTAGTATAAGTGTCCGTATTTGTCATTAGTGCCCCTGCTGATCCAAACACCCCCTAAACAAAATTGGTCAAAACATCCCCTGCCATTGGTGAAAATGTGCCATAGCTTGTGTCAAAACACTGGTAACTTACTTGTCAGTTTAAAGTCTGTGAAAACAAATCTGTTGTTTAGGAAACACCGGGCAGGCTATTGGAGATTCCAAAACAGCAGATTTGCTTTGGGGGACTTTGCCTGAATCTGACAAATGAAAGTGTACACCCATTCTTTTTCAAGAAGTTGAATCCGAAGAACTCATTGCCGATAGGAGTGGCTAATTTCTAGGCCTTCTCCCCCACTCACATATCACCAAACTGGCAACTAACTGTCCCACTTTGAACATGTCAGCTCTTGGACAACAGATCTCGGCCAAACAGAGACATTTCTTGTGTTCTTTCCTTTGGTGACATTTTGACCATTGTTGGGAGACATTCATACCAGAAAATAAGTGGTCAGACAAGGCCAATGTCTGACGGAGGTTTAAAATCATCAGTCAAAATGTCTGATGCCAAAATTATCAATGAACTTCAGTGCTCAGAGCATTATGCATGCCGGAAATATCATGTACATAACTAGCAAGCCCAAAATTAATGATTATTGTGATTTCTGGGCCTGGCAAGTTGGGAAGTCTGAAGAAAGTGACTGTACAGCTTATCAGTATTAACAGCATGTGAAGGAAAATGATTTGACATAGCCATACCTGTATCTGAATTATGAATGAAGGGTAATTCCATTCCAATTCAGAATGAAACCAATCATACCTTGTTTGGCAGGGCTCATTGAGCCCTACTAAACAAGGTATGGTTGCATGAATTCTGAGCAGTTTTAAGATGAAGGTACATGTACACCCAAAACATATTTTTTCGAATCCTCAAACTCCATTTTGTAAAATGTCAGATATCATTCTTAAATGACAGACATGTTTCATTTGGTGTCTGACATTTTGTCTGGAAGTGCAATGAAAATTATTTTCAGGCTTGGAGACATTTTGACCAGTGTCAGGGAAGTCTTTTTGGGCAGTGCTGGGGACATTTTGACTGATGCCTGGGAACATTTTGGCCAATGCCCCTGGGAAGGATTTAGTACCTTTTTACCAGAGTTTGGTGATATTTTAGTGGACACTTCTTGGTTTAGGCAACACATTGATCAGCACCTCATTTGGCATGTTATCACCAAGTAGCTGAATGGCCACATATCTTTATCAAATAATTTTAATTTTCAACCACAATATCTCTTTTTCAACTTTATTACGGCAAAAACGATTCTCCAAAATCCAAACATGCAAAAAGTACATTTTAACCCTTTACCCAAGGCAGACGATATGCTAAAAGTACATTTTAATCCTTTACTCAAGGCAGACAAATATCTTCTTTTTTTTTTTTAATTTTTCAAAAAATTCCAACCAAACCATACCATGTGACCCCTCTTTGGAGTGATATGGTTTTGTTGAAACTTTTTGAAAAATATTTTTTCAGCTGCTGAATTTGCATATTACGCTGGTGGATGTGGCCGATTCATTGGGTAAAGGGTTAAAAGTTGTTATTAATGATATATGAAATCAGTTTTGTGCTGGGTTACCAAATATTAATTTGAAAGTCAGTTCATGTAAGAATGAAAAATTTTAAACTTCATCAATATTTATTTACTACAGTTAAAACTAGAAGTCCTGTCACGAATAGTGCGCTTATCTAGGCTTAATTGCACGTTGGAATTGCGCACAATTGCCATATCGAATGGCATCCACAGCACGGCGGGTTCTCCTGGTTACTCATAGCAAACACATGCAATGTTTCTGCCAATGGACCTCCGGGTTACCCGGAGGTCCATTGGCTGAAACAGAGCTTGTGCACAGGCCATATGTACATAATTTGATAGCTTTACTATGGACATAACACGTACAATAACGCGCATATCAACGTGCTATTTCTGCGCATTTTGTGACAGGACTTCTAATTTTAACTGTACTCTTTGGAAAAGCCCATTGAACTTGACAGTTTGATAGTGATCAAGAGTCTGGAAATATTTGTGGCTTCCCACCTGACGTCACATGACAAACATATACAAACTAAACCATTCAATCAAACGTTTAAACCTTAAAATCATGTTGGCTAATTTTTAACCACTCTCCACTTTCCAATCAACATTTATAAATTATGTTTATTTAACCCTCGGGCTTACACCTAAAATGAGAAAATGTATGCATTTAAATACATTAAACGCATTGGCATACAGGGCAGATTTTTGGGAGAGTGGGTGCATGGGATCTCACCAAAAAGTTTGCTCCGGTCTGGAGAAGGTGTACTCAGAAAATGGTTTTGTGTCTTATCAAAGAAAGCGTTGTTCTTTTATAGCTATTTTTAGCGCATCCTGACAAAGTCAATCTGAGCTAATCTCATCGCTCTCCGTCCATCATCCTTCAACACCATGTTTTGGTCTTCTCCAAAACCACTGGGCCAATTCAAGTGAAAGTTTGTGTTAGTGATGGTCCTGAAGGGGCATTGCATTTTTGTTCAACTCAGCATGTCCAGCCCCTTAAGGATGGGGTGGGGGAAAATGCTCCAAAATATTTTTAAAATCTTCTCATGACCAGTGGGTGCAATGACTTGATATTTGGTATGGAGCTTCCTTTTGAAGTGTAGTCTCATGTTTGTTCAAATGAATCTAGGGGATCAGATTCAAGTTTGTTCAATTAGAGTGCCTGGGTTAATATTTGGGCTCCATGTGGGAACCTGAAATTTAACTTGGTACAGTATGAGGGAATTTCTTCAAAAATCTTCTTCAGATTCATATGAGTAGGCTAGTAGAATAATATGGGATAATATGTGCATGTTATCTAGTTTTCCTGGTACCTACAACGAAGTAAGTGTTGATGTGTAGGCTTGCATGTATTTTAAGTGTAAGACAATACCTTCGATAAAAATGTTGAATCTTTGTAAAGTGGCTCTCAGATTTGTTCTGTTGGATATCCTTGAGAGCATAGTTGATATTGGAACAATTTGGCCTCAATAATGTGACATTTGGCACTGAGCACAACTGTCTGCCTATTTTAGTGAATATCAGGAATTATCTCATTCATGTGGATGTGAAAGTATTAATTTTCATGAAAGCGCTTGTGAAAAATAAAACTTTCAGATCCACACTTGTGAGATAATTCCCAATATTTACTGAAACAATGTAGATATCCTCTATGTATTAATTGGTTAAGTCACCAAATTAATTCATCAAACTCAAATACACAAGATTTATTTAAATGACATATTCTCAGTGAAACATCGAGCCACTTCAATCAGTGGGGTGAATAAATCATTGCTACTGTTTATCACCTTGCACTTGAGCAGCTAATCTTTTACGCACAGCAAATGCGGTGTGTAGAAGTTGGCGGTGTTTCACAAAGCCAATTTCGGTAAAAACACCCACCGCCACGGCAAGTGGGTGAGATGCAACCCACTCTGAACGTACTGTACTAGTATAGAATTGTTGGGCACACTGTTTTCTACAGGAATTGAGTTATGCTAATGGTGCAGTTTGAGCTTGATAGGGTCAAAAAGTGCACTTACTTAGTGCACTATTACTTCAAAATAATGCACAATACAGTGACAGGACTTCTAGTTTCAACTGTATAGAGAGTGATATGGTTGCCTAAACGACAGGCCTGTGTTTTGATTGGCTAAAGGTCAAGTTTTTTATTCTTTCCAGATTTAAAGAAGTTGTTAAAGACTCCAAACAGGAAAAAGTATGATGAGGATTTGGAGCATGTTATGGTTAACATCAGAGAGAAGGAGACAGCTATTGTATCTTTTTTTATCAAAAGAAGACTGAGGATATAAAATGCCTGATTCCTGACTTGACCCCCACCATATTAAACTTAGTGTTTAACCGATTATCAAAAATGGACGCTGATCAATTTCCGGTTATTTGAGCTCACACTCAGCCTATTCCAATTGTAATTCTGTGCACTACTAGGCGAGTTGAGGCTAGAAAGAACTACATTAAATTCAACATATTTCACTGTTTTAAAAATCGTTGCCTCTGGTCGCAGTGAATTGACCAGATGCGCACACTTGGGTGGTATCCGTGGCTCTCCAAGCCACGTGTACCGCCCAAGTGCACGCGACTGGTCATTTTACTCCAACCTGAGTGAATGGAGTGCAACCTTCACTTTTTCCGGTATGAACTGGCAATTGCCGCAAGTACATTCAATTATAAGCTTTACTTTTAACTTGTATATCCCGTAAGGGGGCGTTTTGAGAAATTAAGAATACACATTGTGGTTGTTTCTCAACTTTATTGATTGGTAGCATTGACTTCATTTTACATTTACAATTGAACAGTTGCAGAAGATAATAAAATGTGGTTAATGAATCATCATAAAAAAAATGCTTGGCAACAATCGGTTGAACCTATGTTCCAGGAACCGTTGCTGTTGTCATCCAGTTGCCCACAATTGGCCATTTGGTGGTGGCCGATTCTGATCATCGATTGAACACTAATTAAACTACTGTGATTACCAAGCAGTCTTTTTTGCAATGAGATCGTGATTTGATCATGACCCACTTTCACAAGTGGGTCAACATTTCTCATAAAAATCCTCAAAATCTAGACGGCATTAACAAAAAACAAATGAAAATGGTGTTGAAGAGTCTGTTCTTTTTTATTAGTCGCCGGAGGGGACTATAGGTTTGCACTCTGTCCATCTGTCAGTCTGTCCGTCTGTCAGTGCGTCAGTCTGTCAGTCACACTTTAGTTTTCCTGAGTTTTTTTGGAAACGCTTCCAACGGAATGATTTCATTTTTGGTAAACTACTATAGAACGCTGACCTACAGATCAAGTTTGAGTTTCATGCTGATTGCATTATTCTTGTGTGAGTTATGGCCCTTGGAAATATGGAAAAGCACCAAAATATCAGTTTTCCGGACTTTTTAGCTCAACTTGACAAAGTCAAGCTGAGCTATTGCCATCACTTCTCGTCCGTTGGAGTACATACGTACGTACGTACGTTGGTACGTTAGTATGTTAGTACGTACATCCACAATTTCCTTTGGCACACCTCACAGGTCGCATTTATGATCAGATTGCTTTGAAACTTGGTATGCTTGTTTGGGGTGACCTCTAGATGAGAGCTATCGATTATCTTCAATTTCCGTCAAAAAATGTTGCCACGGCCAACGTTCTAAGAACTGAGTTTAGTCAAACGTCAATATTTCCCTTTGGCACACCCTACAGGTCACATTTATGATTGGATCGCTTTGAAACTTGGTATGCTTGTTTGGGGTGACCTCTAGATGGGAGCAATTGATTTTCTTCAATTTCCGTCAAAAAATGTTTCCGCGGCCAATGTTCTTAGAACTTTGTTTAGTCAAACCTCAATATTTCCCTTTGGCATACCCTACAGGGCACATTTATGATTGGATCGCTTTGAAACTTGGTATGCTTGTTTGGGGTTTCCTCTAGATGGGAGCTATCGATTTTCTTCCATTTCCGTCAAAAAATGTTGCCGCGGCCAACGTTCTTAGAACTTAGTTTAGTCAAACCTCAATATTTCCCTTTGGCACACCCTACAGGGCACATTTATGATTGGATTGCTTTGAAACCTGGCATGCTTATTTGGGGTGACCTCTAGATGGGAGCTATCAATTTTCTTCCATTTCCGTCAAAAATTGTTGCCGCGGCCAACGTTCCTAGAACTTAGTTTAGTCAGACATCAATATTTACCTTTGGCACACCCTACAGGGCACATTTATGATTGGATTGCTTTGAAACGTGGCATGCTTGTTTGGGGTGACCTCTAGGCGGGAGCTATCGATTTTCTTCCATTTCCATCGAAAAATGTTGCCACGGCCAACGTTTTTAGAACTTAGTTTAGTCAGACCTCAATATTTTCCTTTGGCATGCCCTACAGGGCACATTTATGATCGGATTGCTTTGAAACTTTGTATGCTTGTTTGGGGTTTCCTCTAGATGGGAGCTCTCGATTTTCTTCCATTTCCGTCAAAAAATGTTGCCACGGCCAATGTTCTTAGAACTTAGTTTAGTCATACCTCAATATTTCCCTTTGGCAGACCCTACAGGGCACATTTATGATCAGATTGCTTTGGAACCTGGCATGCTTGTTTGGGGTGACCTCTAGATGGGAGCTATCGATTTTCTTCCATTTCCGTCCGTCAAAAAATGTTGCCACTGGCAAGGACTTTGAACTTAGTTCAGTCAGGTATCAATATATTCCTTTGGCATGCCCTACAGGGCACATTTATAATCAGATCGGTATGAAACTTTGTATGCTTGTTTGGGGTGGAAACCTAGATGGGAGCTATTGATTTTCTTTGATTTCCATCAAAAAATGTTGTCACTGGCAATAACCTTCGATGAACGTAGTATAAACTTAGTGCAGTTAACCATCAATGTTTCCCTTTGACACACCCTGCAGGGCACATTTATGATTGGATTGCTTGTAAACTTGGTGTGCTTGTGTGGGGTGACATCTATATGGGAGCTTTCGATTTTCTTCCATTTCTGTCAAAAAATGTTGCTGCAGACCTTTGAACTTAGTTTAGTCAGGCCTCAATATTTCCCTTTAACACACCCTTCAGGGCACATTTATTATCGGATCACTTTGAAACTTGGTATGTGTGTTCAGGATGACCTCTAGATGTGAGCTATTGCTTTTTTTTATTTCCATAAAACATTATTGTCGTTATCACCAGCCTTTGAACTTAATGCATTTGTGAATCAACTTATCCCTTTTGAACTCTCTGCAGGGTATATTTATGAATTTCCATAAAAAAAACCCCCAAAGCCACAAGCAATGACCTTCTACTTAGTGTGTTTGTGCATTAACATCTTCCTTTGGCATGCCTCAGAGGGCACGTTCATTATCAGGTTGTTTTGAAACTTTGTATGCTTATGCAGGGTGACAAAGATAGGAGCTATTGATTTTCTTTTCATTTCCATCAAAAACTGTTGCTGTTAGCAACAATCTTTGAATTTATTTCATTTGTGCATCAACATTCTTTGACATGGCCTACAGGCCACATTTATCATAGGATTGTTTTTGAACTTGGTGTGCTCATTAGGAAAGACCTTTACATAAGAGCTATTGATTAGCATTCATTTCTGTGAAAAAAATTGCCATTTACAATAACCTTTGAACATACTGCATTGTGTATCAACATTCTTCCTTTAACCAGTCTTATTGTTTACATTTAAAAATTGCATGGATTACTCTGACGTTGTGCACACACAATGCTGTTATGTTGAAATTTCATCAAATAACATTGGTACCAATGATCTTCAATTTTGCCGTTTCATTTATAACTTACCAAGTTCAAGTTTGTCAAGTTGAGCTACAGTGTCATTGACACTTTCATTTTGGAAATGCTTCAATGGAATGATTTCATTTTTGGTAACCTACTATAGAACGATAACTTACAGAGTAAGTTTGAGTTTCTTGCTGATTGCCTTATTCTTGTGTGAGTTATGGCCCTTGGAAATATGGTAAAGCGCCAAAATATCAGTTTTTCGGACTTTTTTTTGGAAATGCTTCCACAGAATGATTTCATTTTTGGTAACCTACTATAGAATGATGACTTACAGATCAAGTTTCATTTGCACTCTGTCCATCCGTCAGTCTGTCAGTCAGTCATACTTTAGTTTTCCGGACTTTTTTTGGAAATGCTTCAACCGAATGATTTTATTCTTGTAACCTACTATAGAACGATGACTTACAGATCAAGTTTGAGTTTCATGCTGATTGCATTATTCTTGTGTGAGTTATGGCCCTTGGAAATATGGAAAAGCGCCAAAATATCAGTTTTCCAGACTTTTTTTTGGAAACGATTCAACGGAATTCATGCTGATTACATCTAGGTTATAACATTAGTATAATTATTAATGCTCATTAGTCTGGTAGGGGACTTTGTATTGCTTAAGCGATAAGTGCGCTCTTGTTTATTTATTTATTTATTAAGGTTTAATGACACTAACAGCCAAGGTCATATCGTATCAGTAGTAGTTTCATGGGTGGAGGAAGCCGGAGAGAACCACCGATCAACGATAAGCAGCTGCCAGCTCCCCAACATCGTAACTCCGCACTGCAGCACAGGCAGGATTGGATTGGTTGAAGACATGTGTACCATCGACGTGCAGTAAGCCTTAGTACACGGCATCATCGTGCCAACCTGTGGACAATCAGGGTTAAGTGCCTTGCACAAGGACACAATGCAAGACTCCGAATCGATCGCTCAAGAGTCATCCAACCAAGGACTAACCGGGCTCGACATTGCTTAACTTCGGTGATCTGATAAGAACTGGTTACTGCAATGCCACCGCGCCCCTTTATTTCTTTATAGGCAAGATTCTATAATGCTGCTGGGAGATATAAGCGACCAGAGAATTTTCACCAGGTCACAATCCAGTCCTGATCCACCCAAAATTCTCTCTGCTTTTGTGATCACAGTATTGTACCTATACACAACTTGAAGATGTAACTTGCAAAATACAGGAATATTAATAAAGATGCGACAGAGTATTTTGACCAGATCCTGATTGAATCACTGTCTTCATGAAATTCTGAAAGGATGCTGGTATGTAGGAGTAAGTGATGCAATTATCTGATGAATAAGTATTTTCATTTTCTGTCTAAGAAAAATAGATTATGACCCTTTGTTGGAAGGAGGATGACAAGCTCATTTGAGTGAGGGTGATAAGCTGTTTTTGAGGCAAAAATTAAAAAAAAAAGAAGTTTGGCTTGGTTTTTTTGTGAACAGTGCTGGTCAGCTGCAATCGTTAGCTCAAAGGTAAAATCACACATTTTGGATAAAATAAAAATGTCAATCCTTGACATTAAAAAAACAAAATATGAACAAAAGATAGTATTTTTTTTAGGAAAAGTGGAAAAATTTAGCCAAAAAATGAAATTTCCTTTTTTAGCTTAACTTAGCAAAGTCAAGATAAGCTATTGCCATTACGCATGCGGAAGTCTGTGAGTCTGTTCACATTTTCTTTTAGCACAGGCTACACCCTGTAGTTCTTATCCGATCGTCACAAAATTTCATATACAGGGTTGAGGTCATGTCTAGATGAGAACGTCCCCTTTTCGGTCAACCGTGATGGCTGCTCGAGCCCAAAACCCGAAAACCATTAGCACAGTCTATGGGTCGTGTTTATGAAGGAATTTCATTGTAACTTGGTAGGATGCCTCTGTATAATATCGAGATGAGAACGTCCCCTTTTGGTCATGATCTGTTAACCGAGACGGCTGCCCAAGCCCAAAACCCCAAACTTTTAGCACAGTCTACAGGTCATATCTAATATGGAGGGATTTCATTGTGACTTTGTAGGATGATTTCGTATGATGTCTAGATGAGACCTTCCCCATGATCTGTCAACCGTGACGACTGCCCAAGGCCAAAACCTTTAGCGCAGTCTACAGTTCGTAATTATGGAGGGATTTCATTGTAACTTGGTAGGTTTACTCCATATAATGTCTAGATGAGAACGTCCCATTTTGGTCGCGATTGGTCAACTGTGATGGCTACAGGGGCCTAAAGCCTGTAAACCTTGAGCACAGTCTGTAGGTCATATTTATGAAGGGAATTCATTGTAACTTGGTAGGACGACTCCAGATAATGTCTAGATGAGAACGTCCCCCTTTTGGTTGCGATCATTCAGCCGTGACAGCTGCCCGAGCCCAAAACCTGGAAACCTTTTGCACAGTCTTCAGGTATTTATGGAGGGATTTCATTGTAACTTAGTAGGTTGATTCCATATAATGTCTAGATGATAACGTCCCCTTTTGTCGCGATTGGTCAACTGTGATGGCTACAGGGGCCCGAAAACCTTTAGCACAGTCTGTAGGTCATATGAAGAGATTTCATTGTAACTTGGTAGGATGACTCCAGATAATGCCTAGATGAGAACGTCCACTTTTGGTCGCGATCATTTAACTTGATAGGATGACTCGTTTTGGAATAATTTCACTGTGAATTGGTAACTTTCATTGATATACATTAACTGTGAGGGCCACATACAGAAATTAACATATTCCCAATTATCACAATTCTTGTCTTATTTCATATTCCTTTCATAAATTTTGAACATTATCCTTTTCATCAAACATAACACACAGACAAGTTAAGCTACAATGTCATTGACACTTTCATTTCTTAGTAAACATCACCAATCAAAGTCGATGTTATTTGACAGAGTGAAGATATGACATCAGCCAATTAAAACAAGAATAGAGAATATGGAACATGCAAGAAAACTTTGAAGTCAAGGTTTCACTTTTCTGGTCATGGGTAGTCGGTTTTACAAAAATGGCAAGTCGCAATGCAGGAGTCCTGGAGAGGACAGATTTTGGACAGTCAGTTTAATTGATGTTATCTGGATGACAATATCAGTCAAGATTAAATCAATAAGAATGTTAATCTGTAAGCAATATTTAATTGAGAAAATGATCTTCATGAACTGTCCATGTTGTTAAACTTCTGATATGCCAGGCATTTTGAGGTGTGCAACTTCAGCTGCCTAAGTGATAAAGGACCCAGCATATAAAAAGTTTTATCAAACCACTACCTCTTCCAGATCATTTTCTCAGGACAATATTGCTTATAGATTAACATTCTTCCTGAATTTATCTTGGTATGTGTTGTTATTCAGATACATTCCAATAAAACAGACTGTCTAAAATGTGTCCTCTCCAGGACTCCCCAAGATTCAAGCAAATATTTGTTATAATCTTTGGCGTAACTTCCAAATATTTTAAAGGAATCTTATAATGGAATATTGGGAATCTTCACTCATTCAAACCCCTCAGTCGTCATGTGATTCTGATTAACCCTCTATGTAACATGAAAAGCAGACGACACTTACAAACAAACTTCTTGAATAACTAATTTTAGCTCACCTGGCCTAAAAGGCCATTTGAGCTTTTCACATCACTAAGCGTCTGTCGTCTGGCGTCCGTAAACTTTTCACCTTTTCATCATCCTCTTCTGTAACCGCTGAGCGGGTGTGAACCAAACTTGGAGGGAATGGTCTATGGGCGGTCCTCTACAAACGATCCTCACTTTGTTCCTGTCGCATGAAAAACATGGCTTCCAGAGGCATTCTTTGATTCTGGTTAGTGGATTTTCAAAAATATTCTCCTCTGAAACCGCCAGGCCAAATGTTTTGAAATTTCACTTAAATGATGACTGGGACCCCCCTCTACTGACGATCCTCATTTAATGTTAATCAGGTTGCAAACATGGCTGCAATTGTAGCTCATAGCTACTATAGGAACCCTATGGCAAATCACATTTCATCTTCTTCTCTGGAACTACGGAGCAGATGTGAATCAAACCTGGCAGAGATAGTCTATCTGTGGCAGGTCCTCTACAAACGCTCTTTATTTTGTTACTGTGCATCCAAAAACATGGCTGCCAGAAGCATTTTTTGATTCTGATTGCTGGATTTTGAAAAATCTTCTCCTCTGAAACCACAGGGCCAAATGTTTTGAAACTGCATGGTTGATGACTGGGACCCCCTCTACCAACGGTCCTCATTTAATGTTAATCAGGTTGCAAACATGGCTGCAATTGTGGCCTATGGGAAATCACATTTCATCTTCTCTGGAACTACGGAGCAGATGTGGACCAAACCTGGCAGGGATAGTCTGTGGCAGGTCCTCTACAAACGCTCTTTATTTTGTTACTGTGCATCCAAAAATATGGCTGCCAGAAGCATTTTTATACCCCCCACAAACAAAGTTTGGGGGGGGGGTATATAGGAATCACCCTGTCTGTCCATCTGTCCATCTGTCCGTCTGTCCGTCTGTCCATCCATCGTAAGCGCAACTCCTCCTAAACCGTTTGAAGAATTTTCATGAAACTTTACACAATGGAAGAACTCCATATGGCAATGTACATGAAGCAATATAATACCGTTCTGACATTTCCAAGGGGAGATAATCTGTCCGTCTGACCATCCTTGTAAGCGCAACTCCTCCTAAACCGTTTGAACAATGTTCATGAAACGTTACACAATGGAAGAACTCCATATGAAGATGTGCATGAAGCAATATAATTCCGTTCTGACATTTCCAAGGGGAGATAATCTAACTTATACCGTCTGTCCATACTTGTAAGCGCAACTCCTCCTAAACCGTTTGAAGAATTTTCATGAAACTTTACACAATGGAAGAACTCCATATGAAGATGTGCATGATGCAATATAATTCCGTTCTGACATTTCCAAGGGGAGATAATCTAACTTATACCGTCTGTCCATCCTTGTAAGCGCAACTCCTCCTAAACCATTTGAAGAATTTTCATGAAACTTTACACAATGGAAGAACTCCATATGAAGATGTGCATGAAGCAATATAATTCCGTTCTGACATTTCCAAGGGGAGATAATCTAACTTATACGTTTCAGGCACGGGGGGGGGGGGGGATCACTTTGTGAGTTTGCTCACCTCTAGTTTGATTCTGATTTCTGGATTTTGAAAAATCTTCTCCTCTGAAACCACAGGGCCAAATGTTTTGAAACTGCGCATGGTTGATGACTGGGACACCCTCTACCAACAATCCTCATTTAATGTTGATCGGATTGCAAACATGGCCACAATTGCGGCTTATAGTTACTATAGAAACCCTATGGGAAATCACATTTTCATCTTCTCTGGAACTACTGAGCTGACATGAACCAAACTTCGTAGGATTGGTCTACAGGAGGCCCTCCACAAAGGTCCTCTTTTTGTTCATGTTGGTTGGAAAATATGGCCACCAGAGACATTCTCTGATTCTGATTGATGGATTTTCAAAAATCTTCCCCTCTGAAACTACAAAGTCAAATGTTTTGAAATTTCACATGATTGAGGACTGGGACACCTTCTACCAATGATCCTTATGTAATGTTGATTTAATGTTGCAAACATTGCCACAATTGCAGCTCATAGTTACCATGGAAAGCCTAGACAGGAAATCACATTTTGATACGCCCGTTTTTAAAAAACGGGTCGTATTATGGTATACCGCTGTCCGTGTGTCCGTCCGTCCGGTCATATGTCGTACGATAACTCAAGAATGCTTTGAGAGATTTTCATGATTTTTGGGTAGGTGGTGTATATCGATGGAGGGAAGCTCCCTTTCGTTTAGTGTCGCCGTTCGATTAGTCATTCCAGAGTTATGGGACTTTATTACTTAGAAAATTATTGAATTTTTACACGTCGTACAATAACTCGAGAACGCTTTGAGAGATTTTCGCGATTTTTGGGTAGGTGGTGTATATCGATGGAGGGAAGCTCCCTTTCATTAAGTGTCTCCGTTTGAATAGTTATTCCAGAGTTATGGGACTTTATTACTTAGAAAATTGTTGATTTTTTATACGTCGTACGATAACTCGAGAATACTTCGAGAGATTTTCACGATTTTTTGGTAGGTGGTTTACGTTGATGGAAGGAAGCTGCCTTTCGGTTGGTGTCGCCGCTCAATTAGTCATTCCAGAGTTATGGGTCTTTATTTTTCACATGTCGAACAATAACTTGAAAATGCTTAGAGCAATTTTCATGATTTTTTGGTTGCAAGTATATGTTGATAGAAGGAATCTCCCTTTTGATTTGTGTCGCTGTCCGATTTGTCATTCCAGAGTTATGGGACATTATTCATCAAAATATAGGCAATTTTCCACATGTTGGACTTTGAGCAATTTTCATGATTTTTTGGTGGCAAGTATATGTAACCTGACAAGTACACATATAAACTCATATTGTGTGGTTCCCTCTTGTAATTAATAACGAGCGTATCATGCGCTCATGGCGCAGCTGTTTATTATATGTAGTTCCAGGTGAGCGATTACAGGCTCTTTAAAGCTTCTAGTTTTCATTTTTTGTCTCAAAAACATAGGTTATGACCCCTCGATGAGCTCATTCCAAAGAGGGGTCATAATCTATGTTTTTGAGACAAAAAATGAAAAAAAATACTGAAAATTAATTGGCAGTTTTTGTGAATAGCGCTGGCCAGTTTTGGCTGTTACATTGGGTAAAGCGTTAATAGAGTGATTTCACTATGGAGATGACATTTGTTTTACATATGCCACTTTTACTTTATTATAGTCATTCTTATCAAGGACATAATTCAGGCCAGAACTGAATTCCAGAGAAGGAACAGTTATTATAGAGAGAATGTCAGTTGCCTTCACATGGCACTGGTCTGGTTTTGAATGCCATACAAATGTATTGAGTCCAGCATTGATCATGAAGATGAAAATATATGTAGGTTCTGGTGCTCTTCATCCTTTAACTCGACTTGACCTATGAAACAATCACCTTCGTAAATCACGCGACCCAACAGTTTGGACTGGGCAAAAAATGATCAAGAGTGAATGTTATTGGCTTATCATCGAAACCAGAGATAGGTGACTCATCTGTGTTTACTAATTGTATTTCCACATTGTTCTAGTCTAAACAGTTCCAGGGACCGATCAGGACTATTTAAAATACGCTCTAGCCTCGGAGCCTATTTTTTCAATTCATGCGCCAGATTTCAATTTACGGAGTCACGCTGCTGTTTGTAACACACACTGCAAGTATATAATAGCTCTCATCATTTTATTTAGTACACTATAGGCTATAGTCTGCCTATTTAGGCAGCCAAGACTTGATCAGAAACCACACTGAAGATTAATGCTTGGTAATTAAGACTTGAAGTATTAACTTAAGCACTCTACAACAATGATAAATGATAATCATATATATAATACATGTAAGAGTGTCTCTCTCGATTATCCATCGAAAGAATATCAAAATATGATCTGAGAAGTTACGCGCCAACTGAGAAGCCTATTTCTGAGATTTAAGAGCCAGGTCCTGATGTTTCAGAACCAAATACGCACTGGCGCATGCCCAGGTCGGTCCCTGAGTTCACTTTCCATTCACCAACTTTGTCAGTGTTGAAGGGTTAAAGAAAATAGTTGCCACCCCTCTCCACCCCCAACCCTTCCCACTTCATCTGGAACAAATAGAACAGGATATGATTGCACAATACAAGGCGATTTATGGCCAGTTAACTGGTTGAGGGCAACATTATTAGCTTATCTTGACAAAGTCAAGCTAAGCTATTGTCATGGGGCATGCGGAAGTCTGTCTGTCCACAATTTGTATGGCGCAGGCTACATGCTGTAGTTCTTATCCGGTCATCACCAAATTTCGTATGCATGTTTAGGTTGGTTCTAGATGAGTACATCCTATTTTGGTCATGGTCGGCTGCTTACAATGACTGCTGCAGCAGCCATCATGAATTTTGCATGGTGCAGGCAACAGGGCATAGTTCTCATCTGATCATCACCAAATTTCATATGCATGTTCGAGGGGATGTCTAAATGAGAACATCCTATTTTGGTCACAGTTGGCTGCACACAGTGGCTGCTGCAGCAGCAGCAGTGTGGGGTGATTTTAAAAAAAAAAATTATCTTAACCAATTTTCTTGAAATTTGGCAGATTGTCTTAGACTGATGAGTAGATGAAACCTTCCTATTTTGGTCATGGTGGCTGCCCCTGGGGTGCGGGAATTGAGGGGTGAAATTGTTTTGGCTTGTTTTCTCTTCTACTACATTGAGTGAAAAAAACCAATGAAGCACTGAATAAAATTGTCTTTGTGTGAATGTTATATGATATCTCAGGCATGTAGGACACTGTCATCAACTGTGTGTGTTTGAGATAAGTAAGTACATTCTAAATGTGTATTTATTGTCTCCAATTGATGAAATTTCATTTGCAGGTTTTATAGCTTTGATCATGACTGCTTTTCGTAATGTTTGACTTCAAATCAGCCAATGGTAGCATGGCTGCTGCAACCGTGTATTTTTTCTCCGATTTTAACAAAATTTCATATGCAGGTTTAGCCTTGACCATGACTACTTTTCGTAATGTTTGGCTTCAAATCAGCCAATGGTAACATGGCTGCTGCAGCCATGTATTTTTTTCTCTGATTTTTACAAAATTTTATATACGTGTTCAGCTTTGACCATGACTGCTTTTCATAATGTTTGGCTTTAAATCAGTCAGTGGTAGCATGGCTGCTGCAGCCATGTATTTTTTCCTCCGATTTCAACAAAATTTCATATGTAGGTTTAGTTTTGACCATGTCTATTTTTCATAATGTTTGGCTTCGAATCAGCCAATTGTAGCATGGCTGTTGCAACCATGTATTTTTTTAGAGTTTATTTTAGGGGATTTTGAGTAATTTCATGACAAAAAAATTTCATCCACGTAGCGATTTAATTTTTTTTTTTTTCTGCATGAAATCACTAAAAAAGCCCCAAAACACATTTTAAGGTCAAGGAAAAAAATTGTTCACCCAGTTCACCACATGCGGGGGGGGGGGGGGGGGGGGGATTTTTTCTTTTTAAAATGTGTTCTGGGGGATTTTGAGTGATTTCATGAAAAAAAAAAAATCTCCCAATTGACGGGCCCCATACAGCTGGGCTTGGGGTGATAGGTTCATGGGGTGAACTTTTTTGAATAAAATCTCTCAAAATTCCCCAAAACACAATTAGGTGCAATATTTTTTCCTAGTTCACCCCGCGGGGTGGGTGTGGGGTCCCAGTGGATGAAAGTGATTTGATGCAAACCCCCCTCCCCCCCCCCCCCTCCCAAATTCACCCAGTTGGTCATATAAGATGCCCCGGGCAGGCAGTCGTGAATTTTTTTTGCATTAAATTACTGAAAATCCTCCAAAATGCTTTTTAAAGTAAAAAAATATTCACCTTATGGAACCGGTCACATTGAATAAGGGTCCATGGAGTGGATTTTTTGAGGGCATAAAATCACTGAAAATATCCAACACATTTTAAAGCCAAAAAATCTGTAGTTTCTGATAGACAACAAAAAGTCAATAATTATGGCACAATTTACTTGAATGTAACATAAAAGTTGAGTAATTATGACATTAATCCCCAACATATACCATAAGGTCAAGATAAGCTACAGTGTCATTGACACTTTCATTTTTGGCGGTCTGAATTTCTTCATCAAACTCATAGGCACTCTTCTATAATTTGTGATAAAACAAACTTTCTGCTTTGTGAAGCAAGAAAATGGAATAACGTTGATTTATCACCCATTGCTTGTGCAAAGACTATGATCAGGTGCCAATTTAGCTGCACTGAAAATATTTATTTGGCACCAAAAAATCTTCGTTGGCTAAAATTTTGGCTCCAAAAAAGTTTCTTTCACTTGTGAAGTAAAGACATTGTGGCACGATCGATTGATGACAAACAGAAATTTTTTTTTTGTTACTTCTTTTGTTAACCCTTTACCTAACATGAAAAGCAGACGGCACTTGCAAATAAAATTCTTCAATAACTAATTTTTTTCATTTTTTTGTCTCCAAAACATAGGGTATGACCCCTCATTGGAACGAGCTCAATGAGCTCGTTCCAAAGAGGGGTCATAACCTATGTTTTTGAGACAAAAAATGAAAATATAATGGAAATTGTATGGCTATTTTTACCTGTGTCGCCAGCGGCAGAGCAGGTCTAGTAACCGCTCGACTCAGTCTGTCAGTCCGTCCGTCCATCCGTCCGTCCATCCAAAACACTTTTTCCGTCAAAGTTTTCTTGGCTTCTATGAAAGGGAATGATTTTATATTTGGTCTGCTGCTTCATAATGATGAGTTGTATCGTGTAAGCAATTTTCAGATCTGCCGTGCAGCCACTTCCTGTTTGCCGATACTTTGAAATTTTACTGTACCCACTGAACATTGAAATTTTCCGTCAAGGTTTTCTCGGCTTTTATGCAAGGGATTGATTTTATATTTGGTCTGCTGCTTCATAATGATGAGTTGTATCGCGCAAGCAATTTTCAGATCTGCCGTGCAGCCACTTCCTGTTTGCCGATACTTTGAAATTTTACTGTACCCACTGAACATTGAAATTTTTCGTCAAACTTTTCTCGGCTTCTATGCAAGGGATTGATTTTATATTTCATCTGGAGCCTGATAATGATCAGTTGTATCGTGTATGCAATTTTCAGATCTGCCATGCAGCCACTTCCTGTTTGCCGATTCAATTGCATGCAGCGATGCAGGTCCAGACCCGGTATTGGTCTTGTTGTAAATAGCACTGGCCGGTTTTGGCCGTTACGTTGGGTAAAGGGTTAACCCTTTACCCAACGAATCGCCCACATCCGCCCATGTAATATGCAGATTCAGCAGCTGAAAAAATATTATTTTTCGAAAAATTTCAACAAAACCATATCATGTGACCCCTCATTGGAACGAGCTCGTCAAGCTCGTTCCAATGAGGGGTCACATGATATGGTTTTGTTGAAATTTTTCGAAAAAAATTAAAAAACAATATTTAAATTAATAAATTTTGATATCGTCTGCATTGGGTAAAGGGTTAATAAGGCGTTGGAAATTGTGTTTGGACAAACTTTCAGCATCAGTTGTCTGCAGGTGGTAATAAGGCATTGATTTTTCTCCAATAAAACAATTTATATAATGTTAACTTATAAACTTTACAAAAGGCTCTATATAATTAGATAAATACTTCATACTGTCATGAGTGACACGCAACAGTATGAAGTATTTATCTAATTAAATGCTGCCTTTTGTAAAGACTCATGACCTGCTAAGCCCAGTGGATTAACTGTAATTAGTTGATTAATCTGTTATCATCATCTAAGTGTAACAACAGGTATTTGAACGGACATCATTCAGACCATTAACCCTTTACCTAATGAATATCGACCGCATCAGCCCACACAATTTGCAAATTCAGCAGTTGAAAAAATTAAATGTTTCAAAATATTTCAACAAAACCACTTGTTACCCCTCATTGGAATGAGCTCATCAAGCTCATTGCAATGGGGTGTCACATGATATAGTTTTGTTGAAAAAATTTTAAAAACTTTTTGAAAATAGTAATTAAAATAATAAATTTTGATATTGTCTGCATTGGGTAAAGGGTTAATTGAATCCGTGGCATAGATATAACTTACGTGACTGCCCTTTGCCTCTACCAAGGATTTTGTTAGACCTGTCATGTTCTGTCAAATTGTTTATGGGGTGGAGGAAAATAGCCCTAAAACCCCATTAACAACACCTCTGGATGGAGGTATATGGATTTTAAATGCATATGAAAAATTCTTAACACTGTCTAAGAAATCTCTCAATTACAAGCCTGAAGAGAAATTACAAAATGAACTGAAGGCATATAAAAAAGACAAAGAGGCTTATGGAGAGAAAAGAAGGGAGATTGACACAAGGCTGAAAGCATTGCACCAGTCTGTGAATTCAAAGGTAAGCAGTTTTCTGAACTTGGTTGATCAGGTGTGTTTCGTTCTGACATTTTTGATAGGCAGTTTTTTCTACTCAGTGTAAAGTGGATCAGCAAACCTAATTTGATTTACAGCTTTCAGAAGGGAACTCAAGAATATAACATAAACTTATAGAAGCTAAGTCACTTGAAATCTAGGCTGAAAGTTTTTTCTGTTGGACAATTGATATTTTAACTTCATACATGCTGCTGGCAGATATTTCTGACCAGGACAGGAAATCAATTGCCACTAAAATAAGTAAAATTTGAACACAACTAATCAAACTTTCACCAACAAATTGTATCTATGTTTTAATAATCATTTTCTTGAGTCAAACTTTAATAAATTTTTCATCAGATCTAGTCTTGGCTGCTTCAAAGCAGCAGCCATGACTAGATTAGATGTTTAATTTTTTAAAATATACTCAGTGGGTAAGAGAACTTCTATGCTAGAGGTCCCGAGTTCAGTTCTTATCCGGGACGACCTGCATTGTGTCCTGCGTGGTGAAGATTAAAAGTTTGTTCAGGGCAAGTTTGTAGGTCAATATTTGGGCTCTCTGTCATAGTATGCCTTTTTTGGGCTCCTCATAAAATTTCTATTTCACGAACTGATGAGCTGATTTGAACCAAATTTGGCATGTAGTATAATTGGGTCATAAGTGCTTGATTTATGCCTAAAAAAAATTTGTTCTGCCCCATAGGAACCCCAGGAGCTGAAAATAGAAAAATTCAAACACCCATATGTCAAAAACTGCATGGACCAGAATATTGTTTTTTGGAATGAGGCTTCCTTAGGACCAGTGGAATCAGATGGACTTAAAAATATTGCTATACAGTTTGTCATGGGGTGCTGTATGGAGATGCCCATTTTCACATAGGAAAATGCCGAGTCATTATCTTTGTTGTGCTCCAATAAGTACTCTTCTTCAGAACCTTTATGCCAAATCTCAACTAATTTGGTACAAACCATCTTGGTGGAGTATACTCTTCTGAGGTTTTTTCCCCCAAAATTTACTATACCCTTGGGGTAGGGTTAATGTCCCAGAAGCTTCTTTCAGCAGTGCAAAGCCTTCTTGCACTCGAGGGACAAAATGCACCACTGTCCATGTTATTCTGTAGATTATGAGGCATAAAACAAACCAAGAACATGAGCTTTTGATGGCAAAGAAACAAGCCAGAAAATAAGCAGACTGTCATCTGCAAAATGAGGCCCCCAGAGGGTGAATTTATTGATGCTACCCTGCACAGCAGGGTAGCATCACTAAATTTATCCTCTGTGAACCTCAATCTGAATCAGGGTCTCAAAACTAAACAGAAAGAGGTACCCAGAGGATAAATTGGCCTACTGTATGGGATAGCATCATCAAATTCACCCTCTGGGGACCTCATTCTGCAAATGTCAGACTGCTTATTTTCCGGCCCGCAAAGAAATAATTGCAAAAATAAAATAACAAAAGCAATTTTACAAAAAATGGCCCGAGAAATAGAAGATCTATCTGTGGAGCCTAACTATTCAATTAACAGGTTTCCACTGCATTGTAGTCCCTGTACACTACAAGAAAATATGTGTCTCTTCACCACCTCACCTTGATATACCTTTCCACACTTACAGTAGAACCCACTTACCTAGATATCTCTAAATTTAATAACTGGTAATTGAATATGACTTCCAATCACAAAACCATACTTTCAGTACAACTGGGTTATAGAGTAAACCTCTGTTAATTGAAAAGAAAATCTGTTGGTGGAAATTACCATGACAATCAACAAATTCCCCTTGTTTAGAGCCCTATTTGATCTCACTACATCCAAAAAAGGCATTTAATCTATTAGATCTTATTTGTCAGAGCTCCAAGGGCTCTATTTTAAAGAAGATAGAATGTAAAAAATGCTTAATTTATCTCTAAAATAAAATAGAGGCTTAGGGGTTAGAGCTTTGAACTTCAAACTGAAAGGTCCAAAATTTGCCTCTGCTTGGTGGATCCCGCCATGTACTTTGGCTTCCTCCACCCATAAAACTGTCTGATATAAGGTGACCTTGGCTGTTGAAAGTGGGGCCCTTTAATCATTAGAGATTTGATTCGGTTTCGAATCTGTTCACTGATTCCATTAGATTCAAAACCATCTCGATCATTCGAAACAATTTGAATCCCAGAAGGTTTGGAATTCAAACATATCTCTCTTGTCGACTTTCTGAAGACACCTTATCCAGAAGGTTTTTCTGTGGAACTAGACGGGCAGTACCCAATCTAACTGGGTGCGATGGCAGAGATTGCACTGCCTAGTTTGCACAATATATCACCCCTTCGGTGGAACAAGTTGCCATCTGCAATGCTGTTGCATTACAGATGCAGCCTTGTTCAACACAAGGAATGATAGATTGCTTTTCCTTCAACCACCTTGATGATACCGGGTTAATTTGCATTTGAATCCAGTCTCGTTGCTAAGATAAATCATAAATGTGTAATGAGTTGTCACCACCAGAATATTGAGAACAGAAAATTTCAAAACTCATTGTGGTAGTGATTCACTCAAAGCAATAGCTTCTAGTTTGAATGTTGAATTGAATCCTGTCCAAAACGGTTGTGGTTCGATTGTGCAATATAGCTCAGTACGTGTTACGCCCGCTTTTGAAGTAACTGACCACTTATGAAGTAGCTCACCACTTTTGTAGTAACCGTCGCCCGCTTTTGAAGTAAAATGAGGTCTCCACTTTTGCAGTAACCATCGCCCACTTTTGAAGTAAAAAAACAAGGTCACCACTTTTGAAGTAATATTTGACCACTTTTGAAGTAAAGAGATTTCCCTTTTCTCATGGCTGTGGGACTTGAAAATTTTGACCTGATTTTTTTCATTTCATTTTGTTGCATGGAACGAGTAGAATTTGATCAGAGTTTTCTTTTTCACCTAAACTCCCCTTGCTTTTATTCCCTTTCTAGCATCTTAAATCTAGGTTGTCTGTCCGTCCGTCCGTTCGGGTCAGCATATCAGTTTATGCCCCTCCAGCCATCTCTCATCTAAAAAGCTAGATTCCAGCCATCATTTTATGACTGTATGCAATGGTCTAGTGGTTTAGATTTTGGACTCCTGATTGTCAGGCGGTGATGGCAAAGGTTCGAATCCCGGCGGGGGATCAGAAAACAACATCCTAAGTTCATCTAAAACATAATTGTGTCAAGAGGGAGAGAGAGAGAGAGAGAGACCTTTAGCAAGAGTTGTTCCTCACATACTCAATGTTTTTAATATACAGTTGACGAATAGTTTTGTTCATTCTCACCTTAGTTCCTTATATGTGACAAATTGGTTTTATTACCAAATGTTTTTTGCAATGTGTTAACTTGGGACTGAAATCCGGCTGAGGAAACACAGGATGGTCAGTAAGTGATGCTCGTGCATCAGAGAAGCAGCCATAGATTTATATGATTGGCATTGCTGAAAATTTCTGACCTGCGACGGGTCCACAACACTCTTTCTTGTGGGCGAGAATGTCAGGGATGGGGCAAGTGATGTCGGTCAGAAGCTGTTATAGTTTCCTTGGGAGTAATATTTCAGAAAATAAAATAATCTGTTAGAAATGCAACCAATTTTCCCATTATACTTAAACACGAAACCACAAAATTTCTGACTGAATGAGCTGGAGAGGTATGAATTAAAACCTCTTAGAATAAAGATTTACATTTAAATATAATGAAAACTTTTGGACAGATATCCACTTGCCATCTTCCATTCATACACAGTGGCAACACTTGCCATTTTCCAACAAAATAGGAGGTCTATATTTCAATATTTGCCACTTATGGAACAACAGAAACTCAGAATAAATTGAGAATCAAAGGACACATGTCTTTGAACAACATATTTATTTCGTATCATTCACTGATTCTACATAATAAGTTAAGGGTATATTTACACTCACCAAAAATGGTTTTAAAGCTTTTCTAAATTTAGAATGTATTGCAGCACGCACGCATCATGAAAACATTTTGGTAGATTAAGCGCCATTCCTGTTTGCAGTAAGAATGTTCTCAGTGTACTTCCACTAGAGCTGTAGGTTAACCGAAACCGAACCAAGGTTTTTAGTTTTTTTAAAAACCGAAACCGTCGACATCCCGTAATCTAAGGTTTTTCGTTTTTTATTAAATACTCTCTTGCTGCAGAAATTCACAGAATGTAGCCATCCCAGAGTAGTGAGAGTACCCAGACACTGCCAATGGCAGTGTCTGGGTACTCTCACTACTCTGGGAAGGCTACATTCTGTGAATTTCCGACATTTCAGTTTAGCTGTGTTTGCAGCTTTCCTCAAGTTGCGTGTGGGTGTCAGACCTCAAAAAATGGCCAAGCACAATAAAAATTCTGTATATTTAGGTAATTATTATATTGGCCTTCCTGATTCTTCATGTATTATAGCTTATTTCGGGCATTCATTGAGTTTCACTCAATTTCACTGCCATTCAGTTATGACTTAGGACATAAGAATGAGGTTTATTGAATTTTATTTGGCCTCATGAACAAACCGAAAACCGAACCGAACCGAGGTTTTATTCCACCTGAAAAACCAAAACCGAAACTGAACAAGAAATTTAAAAACCTACAGCTCTAACTTCCACCACACACCAAACCCAAATCTGTCCAATAATTTTATGCCAGGTATGGGCTTCTGTAGTCTAAGCTAAGCATGCATAATCGCAGGTTCACAAGTGCCACAGGAAATAAACAAATGTGCTTTGAATAGGTGCAAACTGTTTGCCTCTGGACTTGTTAACATATAATTATGTAATCTCAGGTTAATCCACACAGATTCAAACTCCCATATATTGCAAATTTATGTATGGGCGATTTCTTATGAAACTTTAACTGGCATGACTAGCAGTAGAGGGCAACTTACAGAAGAAAATATTTTCGTGGATAGCAGTCCTTTAGGTGAAATCAGTACTTCTTATGCAGGGAATGGAATGTTTGTAGTTACATACTTGTAATTAAAAAAATGTGTGTAATTGTACAAATAATTATTAAACCTGTACTAATCTTAAAAAATAAATATTATCACGATTGATTGCTTTAAAATGTCTTGCTTTACGAGCCGAACCAGGCCGTATGAGCTAAACTTGATAAATGCTTAATAAGCTTAAGCTGATAAAAGTTCCAAGGCTTTGTCCTTGCAGTAATGGAAAAATTATAGAATGGTTGCCAATATTTTCAGTGTTGAATATATAACATGCTTGATCGTTATTAAAAAAGATAAAAATAAATAACCGAATGGTTGGATATGCGTTTAAACCAAGAAAATTAAATTCATTTTCAGCTCAACTTTGGCGAAGCCAAATTTGAGGTATAGTCATGGCCCATCTGTCCAATTTGTCCGTCCATCTGTCACGCTGTCCACACGGCTCGGGCTAGAGGCTGTATTTATGAACCGATCTTTACGAAAATTAGGTGCAATCAGATTTTTGCACAGAACTTCCATATGAAAGCTCTGATTTGAATAATTTTTGTATGAATGTTTTGTACCATGGGATACATCACATAAAATACAGGCTTTTGTTTCGTGCATAAATTATGCAAATTAGACTAACTTTGATTTATTTAGTGTTACTTTCAGCACTGTAAGTGCAAATGCCAATACGGCTCAGGCTAGAGGCCGTATTTATGAACCAATCTTTACGAAACTTCTTGGGTACCTTTGTTATCACCGTGGGTCGTGAATAAGTGTTTTTGGGTCCGGTCTGAAATTCAATATGGCCGCTGGCAGCCATTTTGTACAAAATTAGGTGCAATCAGATTTTTGCGCAGAACTTCCACATGAAAGCACTGATTTGAATAATTTTTTGTGTGAATGTTTAGTACCATGAGATACATCACAAAAAATATGTATTTTTTTCTCGTGCATAAATTATGCCAATTAGACTAACTTTGATCTATTTAGTGTTACTTTCAGCACTGTAACTGCAATTCCATTATGGCTCAGGCTAGAGGCCATATTTATGAACCGATCTTTACGAAACTTCTTGGATATCTTTGTTATCACCGTGGGACGAGAACAAGTGTTTTGGGGTCCAGTCCGAGATTCAAGATGGCCAACTGGCGGCCATTTTGTACCGAAATTAGGTGCAATCAGTTTTTTGTACAGAACTTCTATATGAAAGATCTGATATGGATAAATTTTTGTACGAATATTTAGTAACATGGCATACATCACATATATTACGTTTTTTTTTCTCGTGCATATATTATGCAAATTACTCTTTTTCAGTTATTCATTATTGTTGACTTGGTCACAACAAATACTGATTCCTGTCATATTCATTATTGTTGACCTGGTCACAGCAAATACTAATTCCTATCATATTCAAAGTTGAGCTACAGTGTCATTGACACTTTCATTTAACTTGCAAGTGTCAGTTAGTATGGAGGCATGGAAGGCACATTGGCTGCCAATATTTATCTCGCCTCAGTGAAATAATATCTTTCTGCGACGAGATATTTATTTCACTGCGGCGAGATAACTTGCCGCCGTGAGATAATTATTTCATCGAGGTGAAATATCATGCCGTGGCGAGAGAATAATAACTTGCCGCAGCAAATTAATTATCTCACTCCGGCAAGTTATAATGCCGCGGCGAGACAAATTAATTTTGACAGCCGTATGTCCTCTTTTATCTACCAACGTGGAAGGTACATTATTTCTTTTCAACCTACTCACAGTTGTTTACAATTGGCTATAACATAAGTGCAAGCCCTACTTCGGAACTAACTCAAGCTTTTAGAAACTTTTCCAAATGAGTTGGAAAAGTACTAGAGTGCAAAAGCACGAAAAAGATCGAAAAAAAGTCTCGAGCGAGACCTGCGCTCGAAATTACAGGTACTCTCTCTGCACACCTCTTGCTTTTACCGAGTGCATGCGCAACAACCGTGACGTCAATTCCTTTTATTTCCGCCATTTGTACATGGTCGGAAATTTTTGTGACTCGTGCTACTTTGCTGTTTTTTCTTCTGAACAACTTATTAAATGTGTTTTCTACATTATTAGTGTGCAATTGTGTGGATTGTATCCTTTTGTCAAGCTATCAAAATTATTATTGATTCATGTTAATTTTTATCATTATTGCTTGTTTCTTCACACTTCATCTTATTTTTCCCGCACGTGGGAAAACGACCTTTGTGCTGTTTTCCGTCGGCGGGAAGCTTGATTACATTATTTTCATTAATATAATGCCAAAGACTATTCCTTGTACCTCTTGCTTGCAAGTGAAGCATGTGGACGACTCTCATTCCACATGTGTCACTTGCAACAATTGCACTCAGGCCCAATCATGTGGTATTTGTGGGGTTTGGTCCTCTAAATTCTGGTCTTCTGTTAACAAGGTGGTTCTGTCCAGGGCTAGAACCCCTCGTTCTCGGGGTAAGGGTAGCCGTGCCGTAGCAGACATTTCTGCTGATGCACGTGGTGACTCTGTCACACAGGATTCTGATTTGTCTTCTGTGGCGAGTTCCTCTGCAACTGTTGACGGTGCTAGTTCAGTGATACCTGACGGGGAGGCCGTGGTCTCTTTGTCTTCTGATGTCACTCTTGAGGCATCTGTTTTCGTAGAGAGCATCTCCGAGGTCAGCTCGGTGACCCTCTCCGATCTGCCTCCTACACCGTCGTCTGTTGCTGAGGAAGTTGTTACTTCAGATCCTATTCTGTCTGATGGTGGCTCTTCCATCTCCTCTGGGGATGGTCTACAGTCTCGAGGGACCGAGGCTGTATCTGCTGGTGTGTCTGTGTGCTCTCAGCCTCCCCTAGCCTCGTGGCCAGGCTGTGCGGGTTTGCTGTCTGCTCTGTCTCATCTGGTTAGGTTTGCTCCTAGTCGGTTGAGCCGGTCGGTCGCTTCGGCAGCGATTCCTCGCCCCTCGAGTGAATCGTTTATTGTTCCTCCTTCCCCTGCTAGTGTGCCGCCTAGCAGGATGTTGTTGGGACGTTGGCATCCAGGGCCTGCTGTTCGGCAGTGGTCAGTGACAGCCCCTGTTAGCTGTCACTCTCGGAACCTTCCTCCAGTGATTCCTCACTGTGTTCCGAGTCTGGGTGTCGATCGATGCTTGCCGTCGGTCTCAGAGGATGGGCAGTTGGGGCCGTCTGCCGCACAGAGGCCAATGACAGGTTCCTGTCATTCTTGGGACAATCCTCCAGTGTCTTCTCACCATGTCCTAGGTCCAGCTACCGATTGACGTGCGCCGTCGGTCTCTTTAGAGGATTTGCAGGCAGGACCTTCTGTTTCGCAGAGGTCAGTGATGGCCCCTGGGCGTCACAATCGGGACTATCCTCCGGTGTCTTCTCACCGTATCCCTATTCTGTCTGTCGATCGACGTTTGCCGTCGGTCTCTTCTGAGGATTTTGGTTCTTCTACCAGAAGGGTCCATTGGGAGGACACTCCGTCGGGCGATGCTGCTGCGATGGATTCTCAGGGTGACCTGCGTCAGGCCGTTTTGGCGCTCACCCGGTTGCTTTCTGGCAACCCTCAAGTTGGCCTCCCTGTGCCTCCTGAGGCACAACCTCCTTTGGTTGGTCGCTGAGATGCCTCGCCTGGCCCCTTGGATACTGCACAGTATTCACAGGAGGTTTCTGCTGGTCAGCCTGAGTTGGGCTACGTCTCCTCAGCTACGGAGGATGACGAGTATCTTGAAGGTGATGGGCCCCCCTCGTCAGTCTTGGGGCAGGCTTTGGATTTCGTCTTTGGCTTATTGCCGGACGTTCAACCTCCCGACCAGCCTTCTGTGACCGTCTGGCTGCGGTCCACTGTGGAGCACCGTAACCCTGTTGAGCCCTCTCGCTCTGGGGCTTTCCGTCCTCTGCAATCGGCTCAGGTTGTTGAGTCCTTCCAGGGCTTAGGCGCCAAAATGCATTCTAAGGCCCTCAAGGGTTCCTTCTTTTCTAGAGCTGATGCCTTTCTGCCTCCATCGCGGTTTCGTGTTTACGATTCCGTCCGTCCACCAGTCTTCCAAGGCCTGAGTCGGCAGTTCTCCCGATGTCGGTAGTTGAATCTATGGTGGGCCTGTCCCGAGAGATGCTGGGTATGTTATCTCTCGCGGACCATGTCGTCGCTGCCCTGGCTGAATATTTTCCACCAGGGGAGTTTGATGACGCTCAGGCGCCTTTTCGTGTTTTGTCACAGGCTCTTATGAACTTGACACACGCTCACGCCTGTAACACGGCTAATTTGGAGCTGACACGCCGGGATGCGGTGTTGGATTCTTCTTCATCCCTTCCTTCTGAGTAACGTGCTGTTCTGAGTCTGCCTCTTTGGTGGGACCTCAGTTGTTCCATGGTTCCGTGGAAGCTGTTCATGGCGAAGTTCTTCGTCATTCGAAGGACCAGCTTTTGCTGCGACAGCTTGACCAACCTGCTGCTGCGGGTGGTGGTCGTTCCAGGCCCACCAAGCGTGCTGCTGCGTCGGCCTCGTCGGCGATGTCAGCTACGCCTTCGGCTCCATCTGCTCCTTCTGCACATAAGAAGCGCCGACGTGGCCAGGCTCGCTGGCAGCCTCAGGCAGGAAAGTCTCAGGACTCTGTCACTTCCCGAGGTGGTTTCTCCTCTTGGGGGCCTCGTCGAGGCCGCAAGTGAAGGTTGTCACCTCGATTCGCCTCCAGTCGGGGGAAGGCTGTCTCTGTTTTACGACCGTTGGACAGAGATAACGTCAGATCCTTGGGTCCTCGACGTCATTCATTCTGGTCTGCGACTGTCCTTCCATCGGCACCCCAGTTTATCTCGGGTGCCCCTCCCGACTCAGGTCCCTTCCGATTCTCTGCGTCGGGTCCTTCTGGTGCAGGAGATCGACAATCTCCTCTCCAAAGGGGCGAACGAGGTGGTCAGGAACACCTTTTCACCGGAGTTTTACCCGAAACTTTTCTTGATGCCGAAGAAAAACGGCCAATATCGTCCTGTCATCGATCTGAGTATCCTGAACGAGTACATAATAGCTCCTCGTTTCAGTATGGAGACTTTCCGGTCGGTTCGACGTTCAGTTCATCAGGGCGATTTTGCTGCCAGTATCGATCTGAAGGATGCCTACTTCCATGTACCTATTCATCTGGCGTCACGGAAATACCTTCGGTTCTCGTTTCGGAATCGAGTTTATCAATTCAGAGCTCTCCTGTTCAGTTTGAACCTGGCTCCTTGGGCCTTCTCCCGACTGATGTCACATGTGCTTGCTTTCCACCGCACTCAGTCGGCTGTGACTTCGTCAGCCTACCTAGACGACATCCTCCAACGGCACTACGATGCTGCTGTTCTGGAGTTCGATGTCCAGCAGTTTCTTTGCCTGCTAGCATCGCTGGGTTTCAGAGTCAATCGCGAGAAGTCGGTTCTCCTTCCTTCTTAGTGATTCCGTCATTTGGGGATGGATTTCGACACTCTTCAAAATGTAGTGTCAGTCCCCCAGGCTCGGGCGACGATTCTTTCCGCCTTGACTCGGAACCTGCTTCAATCTTCCTCGGTCTCAGCCAGGGCTTTCCTTCGGATGCTGGGCCTTTGCGGTTCGGTGACAGATCTCATTCCGCTCGGTCGCTTGTTTGTCCGACCTCTCCAGCACTTCCTGTTGGATCATTGGCGTCCGAATGTAGATCCGCTGGACCTGGAACTCACTATTCCTCTGTCTCTGCTTTGTCACCTCCACCCTTGGGCCGATATTCCCTGGCTGACACAGGGTGTTCTGTTGGATCTTCCTTTGGCCGATCGCATCCTTACTGCGGATGCCAGCGATCGTGGCTGGGGTGCGACATTGGATCCTCTCAGTCTGTCTACTCACGGCGATTGGGACAGCGAGCAGGTGGGCCTTCATATCAACCAGAAGGAGCTCCTTGCTCTTCTGTTGAGTTTTCGGCTTTCGATCCCTCATCTGTCGGACCATATTGTCATACTTCTTTCTGACAATTCGACAGTAGTGGCCTACATTCGGAATCAAGGAAGCACACCTTCGATTCCCATGTATTGGCTATCTCGGGATCTTCTTCTGTTGGCGTGGGATGTGAACGCTCGGGTGTCCATTTGACACATTCCCGGGCGTCTCAACGTCCTAGCAGACTCCCTGTCCCGACGCAACAGTGTCCTTCCAACCGAATGGATGCTACATCGGTCGGTGTTTCAGGCGATTTGCGAGCAGTGGGGCCATCCTCAGGTCGACCTTTTCGCTACTGGCTGCAATCATCAGGTAGAGACCTTTGTCTCCCCTTGTCCAGATCCTCTGGCATTTGCAGTAGACGCTCTGTCTCTGGACTGGACAGGTTGGATCGGCTATGCCTTTCCTCCTGCACCGATTCTTCCTCAGGTATTAGCGAAGATTCGTGCTTGCAGTTGCAGGATCATTCTGATCGCACCCCTGTTTCCACGGAGGGTGTGGTTCAATCTGCTGCGGCCTCTATTGGCCGATCGACCGATTCGTCTACCTCTACGTCGCGATCTTCTTTCCCAGGGTCGTCCCAGGAAGTATCACAACAGCCTGGCGAGCCTGTCCCTTCACGCCTGTCTTTTATCAGGTCCAGTGTCCAACGTAGAGGTTTTTCGCGACGATCAGTGGAGTGCATTTCTGCATCGCGGCGACATTCCACTGGCATGACTTATGCTGCCAAGTGGAAGGTTTTCTGCTGCTGGTGTGCAGATCACGATGTGAATTACCGTGATCTGTCAATCGCTCAAATTGCGGATTTTCTGGTTTTTCTTTTTGATTCCAAGGGCCTCCAGCCTATTACGATTAAGGGCTATCGGTCTATGCTGTCTGATACTTTCTCTTATGTGGGAAAGCGGTGCATCGGTCGTAATCTTTTTCTCTCCAAACTCATTCGGCACTTTTCTTTGAAGAGGCCTCGAGTTTTGCGTCTTACACCCAAGTGGCACTTGGCATGGGTGTTGCACTGTTTGGAGGGGCGCCATTCGAGCCTTTATCTGAGACCGATATGCGTTTTCTCACCTATAAGACGGCTTTTCTTCTAGCGTTTGCTTCTGCTCGACAAGTCAGTGGGCTTCATGCGCTATCTGTTGATTCTGCCTTCTTCCGAAATGAGGCTGACAGTGTCACCTTCACTACTGATTGCTCTTTTCTGGCTAAGAATCAACTTCCTGATTCAGTACCTCCTCCCATCTGCATTCGGGCTCTCCCTGCTGTCGATGGCCGGAGGCCTCTTCTTTGTCCTGTTCATGCGATCAAGACTTACATTACTCGCACTCAGTTCATTAGGAGGGGTCGGAAGAGATTCTTTCTGTCTTTCCTTCCTAAGAGGCAGTCTATCTCTTCCCATTCTATTTCCAGGTGGATCTGTCTTGCAATCAAGCTCGCTTATTCCCGCTTGTCTGCGTCGGATCTTGTTTCGAACCAGTTCAATGTTCATGAGGTTCATGCCATTTCTACATCCTGGGCGTTCTCCAGTTCTGTTTCGCTCCGGGATGTTATGAATGCGGCTTACTGGAGGAATGCTTCTACCTTCTCCTCCTTTTATCCACTTCCTTCAGCAGCAATCTGAGGACCTTTATTCTTTAGGCCCTCTCGTTGCTGCTCAGGCTGTTGTGCACCCTCATTAAAATTGTTTTTATAGAGGTTGTGCTTCGCTCAGCCTTGTTCTTTTCAGGTGCCTTCTCTCTATCTTCATTACAGGTTTCGCTATTGTTCTCTGCCCTCTTCGCTTTTCTTTCTGCTACTCTTGTTGGTATTGGTTATGTGATTCACCTCCTCCTATTGTTCATTCATCCAATTGTAAACAATTGTGAGTAGGTTGAAAAGAAAGTAAAATTTTTTAGTAAATTTTGTTTCTTAACATACCTACCACAATTGTTTACCGGAGGCCCACCCTCCTTGGGGATATCGTTGATATCGATGCCTCCCCGCTAAATCACAAACTTCTCGTTGGCGGAAATACGGAATTGATGTCACGGTTGTTGCGCATGCGCTCGGTAAACTCAAGAGGTGTGCAGAGAGAGAGTACCTGTAATTTCGAGCGCTGGTCTTGCTCGACCCTTTTTTCGATCTTTTTTGTGCTTTTGCACTCTATTACTTTTCCAACTTGTTTGGAAAAGGTCTCTAAAAGCTTGAGTTAGTTCCGAAGTAGGACTTGCACTTACGTTACAGCCAATTGTAAACAATTGTGGTAGGTATGTTAGGAAACAAAATTTACTAAAAAATTTTAATGTTTCCAATATTTATCTCGCCGTGTTGAATTAATTATCTCGCCGCTGCGAATTAATTATCTTGCTGCAGCGAGATAATACCTTGCGACGTCAAGACAAATACTGATAGCGAAATGACCGTTCTTCATAACTTTCTTGAAACAGTAACCTAACAGCCCAAATACTCAACCTCAGCGCACATTTCGAGATTGATGCAGTCCACAAATTACCACGATAAAGAGCTGAAGACATCTACTTTCTGACTCGTTCCTACCCTATCACTCTCACCCACTCAACATAGTGGATCTTGCATGTGATTGGACAGGGTGGGCCTTCTGCGAAACATAGTGATCTGACCACACAACCAGTTAACTCCTTCAACCCTGTTGCTCAACACAACACGACCCTACCATTCTTCCCATGTGTTACCTGATTAAGAAGTTTGATCCCCACAGTAGTCTACCCGGCGATCCCACATACTAACGATGTCCCCATAACAAAAAATTCAGTCTAAGTGACCCGATCACATCATCTTCCTGACTCGCTAGTCAGTTCCATTGACCCTTTTCAGAGACTCCACCCCAACCCAAGTATAACACTCAGGCCTGAATGCAGACTGTTCCCAACGACTGACTGAGAAAGGAGTAGGGTGACTTGAAATTTCTGAAAATATTGGGGAAATGATCTAAAAACCTAAATTTTCTATGGAAAATGCACCCACATTTTGGAAAGAAGAGGCCAAAGTTTCCGACTGAGGTGGCCATAGGAGGCTCTATTAGCCTTGGGCCTGATAACACAGTTACCTACTCATCCCAAAGACACTTCACCTACGAACTAGGAGACCTCCTTCCACATCAACCGAGTTGCCCAACCTGTCCCGGTTATTTAACACCCCTATCTTCCAACTCAATCCAGTGATCCAACATGACTCAGTAACATAAAACACCTACCTCCATGAGTTTGTTGCCCAACACCCCATTCCGAGCCAGGGAATTCAAAGGTAAGAGGCAAAGGTACCTTCTGAGGGGAAGGGATCTAGAAAATGACTGAAAGGACAAAGACGGAAGCGCGGAAGGGAATGAAGGATCTGAGAGCCACTTGCTTGCCATGTACAGCAGAGCACCTGCAAGACTTCTTTCTGTTACATCTTTCAGGTTGACCATGAACTCCAAGTCTCAGTAAGACTACTTACGAACGTAGGCCTACCTGGTCACACTGCCCAGGTAGGTCTAAGGTGGTAAGTAGTCTTAATGAGACCAGTTGTTTGGGGTCCTACTGGGGGAAATGTTTTTTTTTTTAAAAATATACACTAAATCGTGCTATCTGGGTCATGATGAGAATCTTAATATTCTTATATAACTTAATATACATGAGTTGAGAAAATGATGTAAGGTGGGAAGGAAGGAGGGTTGTGAGGTTTTAGGGGGCACAGCCCCATATGCTTCCCATAGCCCCACCACTGTTCTACCACTCATTCGTTTATGTGACCCCCCCCCCCCCACCCCCATGTGTGGAAAAAAGGTGGGGTGGGGGGGAAGCTTATCCGCTTACTTGAGAATTTGTCACATAGACAAAAAGGGCAGCACTATCTTCTGGTAAGCTATATCTATGTATGGCTGTATTTAAAGGGATTATCCAATAACAGCAGCGGCAGCTGGTGAAAATTTCAGCATGACTGGATGAACCAGCTCGAAGAAGGGGCAAATGGTAAATACGTGTGACATCCATATCATTTGTATGGCTCTATTGATAATCAAAGGATTCTGAAGTATAGAACCAATCACTGTTGAAACTTTCAACCTTAAGATAAACAAGACTTCGAATATTTTTATTACGTCCATATTTGTATGGCAATATTGATAGGTAAGAGGTAGAAAGAGGTAGAAACAAGGTGCTGGTTCTTCAGTACGACATCCCCAACAACTGTAAACATTTCCGTCTAATAAAATCAAAAGTTGTAACTCATGAATAGATAGATAATTCCATTCCTGTGACATTCATATTTGCATGGGTCCAAAATGGTGCAGGACATTCATCATACCATCCTCAATAACTGTTGAATGTTTCAGTTTCAACATTTTCTGTACAGTGGCTCTGAAGAAAAATGTAAAGCTTTCTAAAGTTATCATCTGTCCTTAGCTTCGTTCAGGCGAGCTAAAAATTGGATCAGAAAGGTGCAATGGCCTACTTAGCCCGAGTCTGGTGGAAGATCGGGTCAGTTCTGCGCAAACATTACGATTTGAGTTCAAATAGGCCATTTCATGGGAAAAAAATTTCACTGACCATGGCAAAGGGGAAACCTTTTTACTTCAAAAGTGGTCAAATATTACTTCAAAAGTGATGACCTTCTTTTTTTTACTTCAAAAGTGGGCGATGGTTACTGCAAAAGTGGTTACCTCATTTTACTTCAGAAGTGGGCGACGGTCACTACAAAAGTGGTAAGCTACTTCAAAAGTGGTCGATTTTTAGCTTAACTTGACAAAGTCAAGATAAGCTATTGCCATCACATGTGTGGAAGTCTGTGAGTCTGTGAATCTGTTCACATTTTCCTTTATCACAGGCTACACCCCGTAGTTCTTGTCTGATCGTCACAAAATTTCATATGCAGGTTTGGGGTCATGTCTAGATGAGAACGGCCCCTTTTGGTCGTGATTGGTCAACTGGTATGGCTGCCTGAGCCCGAAAACCATTAGCACAGTCTACAGGTCATATTTATGAAGGGATTTCATTGTAACATGGTAGGATGCCTCTGTATAATGCCTAGATGAGAACGTCCCCTTTTGGTCATGATCTGTCATCCGTGATGGCTGCCCAAGCCTGAAACCCAAAAACTTTTAGCACAGTCTGCAGGTCATATTTAATATGGAGGGATTTCATTGTAACTTGGTAGGATGACTCCATATGATGTCTTGATGAGAACTTCCCCATTTGGTCGTGATCTGCCCAAGCCCAAAACCCGAAAACCATATGATGTCTAAATGAGAACGTCCCCTTTTGGACATGATTGGGCAACTGTGATGGCTACAGGGGCCCGAAGCCCGAAAACCTTTAGCACAGTCTACAGGGCATATTTATGAAGGGATTTCATTGTAACTTGGTAGGATGACTCCAAATAATGTCTAGATGAGAACGTCCCCTTTTTGTCACGATCATTCAGCCTTGATGGCTGACGAGCCCAAAAACCTTTAGCATAGTCTATAGGTCGTATTTGTGGAAGGATTTAATTATAACTTGTTAGGTTGACTCCATATAATGCCTAGATGATGACATCCCCTTTTGGTCTTGATTGGTCAGCTGTTACAGCTACAGGGTCCCGAAGCTCGAAAACCTTGAGCACAGTCTACAGGTCATATTTATGACTGGATTTCATTGTAACTTCGTGGGATCACTCCAAATGATGCCCAGATGAGAGTGTCCCCTTTTGGTTGCGATCATTCAACCATGATGGCAGCCCGAGCCCGAAGCCTTTAGCACAGTCTACAGGTCATATTTATGAAGGGATTTCATTGTAACCTGGTAGGTTGACTTCATATAATGTCTAGATGAGAACGTCCCCTTTTGGACGTGATTGGGCAACTGTGATGGCTACAGGAGCCCAAAGCCAAAAACATTTAGCACAGTCTACAGGTCATATTTATGAAGGGATTTCATTGTAACTTGGTAGGATGACTCCAAATAATGTCTAGATGGGAACATCCCCTTTTGGACATGATTGGGCAACTGTGATGGCTACAGGGGCCCGAAGCCCGAAAACCTTTAGCACAGTCTACAGGGCATATTTATGAAGGGATTTCATTGTAACTTGGTAGGATGACTCCAAATAATGTCTAGATGAGAACGTCCCCTTTTTGTACGATCATTCAGCCTTGATGGCTGCCCGAGCCCCAAAACCTTTAGCATAGTCTATAGCTCGTATTTATGGAAGGATTTCATTGTAACTTATTAGGTTGATTCCATATAATGCCTAGATGATGACATCCCCTTTAGCTCATGATAGGTCAACTGTGACGGCTATTGGTGCCTGAAGCCCAAAAACGTTGAGTACAGTCTACAGGTCATATTTATGAAGCGATTTCATTGTAAACTTTGTAGGATCAATCCAGATGAGAATGTCCCTTTTGGTTGCGATCATTCAACCATGATGGCTACCCGAGCCTGAAGCCCAAAAACTTTTAGCACAGTCTACAGGTCATATTTATGAAGGGATTTCAATGTAACTTGATAGGATGACTAGTTTTGGAATAGTTTTACTGTAACTTGATAACTTTCGTTGACATACGTTAACTGTGTGGGCCACATACATTAACTGTGGGCTGATATTAACCCACCCCTCAGCTCTTTGGTACAGTGTACACCTCATATTATTTTTATTAAAAACATGGCATACAGGGAACAGAAAATAACATATTCCCGATTATCACAATTCTTGGCTATTTCATAATCCTTTCATGAACATTGAGCATTATCCTTTTCATCAAACACAACACACAGACAAGTTAACCTACAGTTTCATTGACACTTTCATTACTTCAAAAGTGGTGAGCTACTACAAAAGTGGTCAGTTACTTCAAAAGTTGGGCATAACGGTATGCATATTGGCATTTGGTTTACATTGGAGATCAAAAGCACTGGTATGACACATAGTATCGTTACAATAAGGAACTGGATTCGATTCCTTTCAAACTTTTTACCTGATTCGATTAAAGATTTAATTCGAGAGAAAAATTGTGAATCTGCAGACCCTGGTTGAAAGTGTTGCAAACCCTAGTAAATAAATAAATTGAACAACTCTTAATGGAAAAGTGACTAATCAATTAACAGGGATTTACTATATTTTATTTTTGTTTGTCTTGATTCTATAGGAAATATATTATCCATTGGGCATGTCTTCATGTGAGCATTAATATATTCCACATATCAATGCAGTCAGTAAATATTACTGCACTTCAATAACTTGTAAATCTTTGATTAAAGGGCTCTGCACAAGCACAATTTATGAAAACAATTGATATATGTTGTATTTGTGTTTTGAAGTGAAGAAGCATGATCATATATCATATTTATAGCGTGGGAATCTTTATCTTCTTATTGAACTTTAAATCAAAAACTCTTGTACCACGACTTCCTTCACCTGTAAAACTGTTGTGCCTTGAAACGATTTCACCCTGGTTGTAGAAAGTGTTGTTAACTGGTTGAGGGCTGTATTATTTCTGGTGGTCTGAATTTGTTAATCAAAATTTTTTTTATTACAAATTATTGAAGAGAGCCCACAGGCACTCTTCAATAATTTGTAATAAAACAAATTTGTATGAACAAAATATTATTTGTGTTTGACTGAATATGAAACATGAGCAAGGAAAATGTTGGTTTTTGTTCTGGTACCTTCATGAAAGTCAGGATGAGCTATAGTGATCACTCACCGTCCGGCATCCATCGTCTGTCGTCCGTGAACATTGTGTTTGCACCTGCTCCTCCTAAACCACTGAACCAATTTTAGTTATATTTGCAGTGATTGCTTGTTCTGATTTTGCATGGCTATAATTTCTAGTTGGGTCATGGCTGCTTATACAGGCAGGCAAGACTTGACTAGAAATCATTGCCAGGCCACCAAGGCTTACTCAAGTTTGTGGTGAAGTAGCATTTCTAGTAGTTTGTCCAAAGCTATTTTTCAAGAGTTAATGTACTTTGTAAGTAGACTAAATTTCAGTGAGAAAGGGATCCATAACCAGATCCTGTAGATCAAGAGAATTTATTTATTCATTTATTAAGGTTTAATGACACTTTAACAGCCAAGGTCATATCGTGTGAGTGACAGTTTTACGGGTGGAGGAAGCTGGAGTACCCTGAGAGAATCACCAAGCAATGACCAGCAGCTGCCAGCTCCCCAACATCGTAACTCTGCACTGCAGCACAGGCAGGGTTAGATTGGTTGAAGACATGCGCACCATCAACATGCAGTACGGCTTAGTAGACGACGTCATCGTGCCCCCATATGGACAATCAGGATTAAGTGCCTTGTCGAAGGACACACCGCTGGAGTCCGAATCGATCGCTTAGACGGTCACCCATCCAAGGTCTAACCAGGCTCGATGTTGCTTAACTTTGGTGATCTGATGAGAACCGGTTACTGCAACGCCACCGCGCCCCAGACGAAGAGAAAATTCCCTGTAAGCAGTAAGTGCCCATTTGCCGAAATACAATAACAGGATTACAAAATCAAAAGATAATTTCAACCAGTTTCCCCCTCCCACTGAAATTATGAAAAGTAAGCTATAAATTGATTTTTAACTTACTTTCTTTTATGTTATTAATGACTTTTGCAGGCCTTAAACTTTGTCCTAATTCACAAGAATCGTTTTTCATTCTCTTGAACTCCAACTGCAAGCTTCAGTTCTCAGTTCTTAAATAATTTTTAATTAGAGAGTACTGTTATACCCTTGTGATTGCAGCCAGCAGGGCTTATGTGTCATCTAAGTTTGGGAGAATCCATTTGGATTCTCGTAAAAATGGTTGCAAAAATCCATACCCACTTTGAGTGTCCCAGGATCTCATTAGGCCACCATGGCTGAACCCCCCCCTGTTCTATACTAATAACGCATGTTGGCACTTTACATCTAAATTTCAGAGAATCCATTTGGATTCTCGCAAAAATGGTTGCAAAAATCCATACTCACTCTGAGTGTCTCAGGATCCCATTAGGCCACCATGGCTGAACCCCCGTTGTATACTGATAACGCATGTTAGCACTTTAACTAGCACAGCTTTTTAATTTTTGACAAAAAACTGAATTTGATTATTTTTTTAAATAAACAAAATATATCAATTAAAACCTTGCAAATATGGATGTCATTGGAACCGGCTCATTGAGCCGGTTCCAATGATAGCTATATTTGTACAATTTTAGTATCAGGATATTTCAGGCCGTGTTAGCCTTGTATTGGTTAATTTGCTGCTGCTATGTTAGAGAAAGGGTAACATTGACTCAATTCTTGTCACGCAAACCCTAGCAGAGGTGTAGCGAAAATCTACATGGATTGTCACTGGTTTCGTAGCGCAAATTTTTGTGTGAGTGGGTTCTCAGATTCTCATCAAAATATAAGCCCTGAAACATATTTTATAGTAATTTTTATACACTTACTACAGTTGAACTCTCAAGGCCCTAGTTCCAGTGGTGGTGAGTTTCTGGTCTTACATGTAGAACACATGTTTATACACACAAGCTTTTCCAGGCCCTTAAGGATTCTCTCGGAACCAATGACAAGAATCAAATGAACATTTTGCAAGAATCAGTTGATTCTCATTGTTCTCATTTTTAGGTTAACTTGACAAAATCAAGTAAGCAATTGCCTTCATGTGTGCGGAAGTCTGTTAGTTTGTGAGTTTGTTGACATTTTCCTTTAGCACAGTAGCACCCGTAGTTCTTGTTCGTCATGAAATTTCATATGCAGGTTTGAGGTCATGTCTAGATGAGAATGTCCCCTTTTGGTCATGTTCGGTCAACCGTGAATGCTGCCCGAGCCCAAAACCCAAAAACCTTTAGCACAGCCTACAGGTCATATTTATGAAGGGATTTGATTGTAATTTGGTAGGATGACTCTGTGTAATGCCTACATGAAAACATCCTATTTTGGTCAGGTTCAGTCAACCATGATGGCCACAGGGGCACGTGACCTAGATGAGAACGTCCCCTTTTGGTCATGATCTGTCAACCCTGCCGGCTGCCCAAGCCCGAAACCCAAAAACTTTTAGCACAGTCTGCAGGTCATATTTAATACGGAGGGATTTTATTGTATCTTGGTAGGATAACTGTATGATGTCTAGATGAGAACTTCCCCATTTGGTTGCGATCTGTCAACCGTGATGGCTGCCTGAGCCCCAAACCCAAAAACCTTTAGCACAGTCTACAGGTCATATTTATGGAGGGATTTCATTGTAACTTGGTAGGATGACTCCATATAATGTCTAGATGAGAATGTCCCCTTTTCGACGTGTTCAGTCAACTGGGATAGCTACAGGGCCCCGAAGCCCCAAAACCTTTAGCACAGTCGTATTTATGAAGGGATTTCATTGTAACTTGGCAGGATGACTCCAGGTAATGTCTAGATGAGAACGTCCCATTTTTGTCATTATAGTTCAACCGTGATGGCTGCCCGAGCCCAAAACCTGAAAGCCTTTAGCACAGACTACAGATCGTATTTATGAAGGGATTTCATTGTAACTTGGTAGGATGACTCCGTATAATGTCTAGATGAGGACGTCCCCTGTTTTCTGATTTCGGTCGACCGTGATGGCCAGACAGGCCCAAAGCCTGAAAAACCTTCAGCACAGAGTACAGGTCATATTTATGAAGGGATTTCATTGTAACTTGGTAGGATGACTTCGTACCATGAGAAGTCTCCTTTTGGTCGTGATCGGTCAACCGTGATGATTGCGACAGACTGAAACCCGAAAACCTTTAGTACAGGTCGTATTTATTAAGGAATTTTATAGTAACTTCGTAGGATGACTCTGTATAATGCCTAGATGAGAACGTCCTTTTTGGTTGGGTTCAGTCAACCATAACGATCACAGGGGCACATTACCTAGATTCCTTTAGCGCAGTCTACAGATGGCATTTATAAAGGGATTTCATTGCAAATTTGTAAGATGACTCAGTTTTATGTCTAGATGAGAATGTCCTATTCTGGCCATGATGGTCATCCGTAACATCCGCACAGGCATGTGACCGTATTTGGGTCACGATAGGTCAGCCGTTTCCACTTGACCTACATTCCTTTAGCACTGCTTACAGGTTGTTTTTTTTTGTCCCAAGAGATTCTTTCTGGAGCATTTTCTTTTCACCATGACCATCCATCATCCAGCGTCTGGCACCTGTCCATTATCTTTTGGTTTCTGTCAAATAACTAAAGAACCGCTTATTTGATCAAATCATAATTTCAGGGGTAACTTGTGGGTAACCAGACAATGCTTCCTTTCGATTTTGGTCCAGCTGGCCAATTCAATATGGCTGCCATGGCAGCCATATTGAATTTGGTTTCCTTCCAATAACTAGTGAAAGCTGACTAGAATCATTTCTATTTTTTAATTATGCTGGTGTCTAGAGGACGGAGCAGTTAGCTGATCCAAGATGACCACCAGTGGCCAATTCATTATGGTGGCCATCTTGAATTTGGTTTCCATCCAATAAATAATAAATATTGACTCGAATCAAGAATTTGGTTTCCATCCAGTAACTAATGAACACTGACCCAAATCAATTTCAGTTTTTAGTTATGCATTGTTGGTCTCTAGAGGAAGCTTCCTTTTGATTTTAGACCAGTCAGTTGAACCAAGATGGATGCCAGTGGCCAATTCATTATGGCTTCCATGGTGGCCGTCTTGAATTTGGTTTCCATCCAATAACTAATGAATACTCATTACTGACTTGAATCAATTTTAATTTTTGGATATGCATTATTGGTGTCTAGAGGAAGCTTCCTTTTGATTTTGGATCAGCTAACCATTTCAGTATGACCGCCATGGTGGCCAAATTGAATTTGGTTTCCGCCAATAACTAATGAATGCTGACTCAAGTCATTTTTTATTTTTTGGATGCATTATTGGTGTCTAGAGGAAGCTTCCTTTAGATTTGGTTATGCCCTCCGAGAGACTTATCTACCCTTTTGTGACACCATCAGGGGCATATACCATGCTTTGCATTGCTCTTGTTATCAAGGGATTTCAGTGTAACTTGGTATGGTATCTAGATGAGACTCACCTATTTTGGTCATGATCGGTCAGCCGAGACCGCTGAACCATCATGTGACCTTGATTCCTTTAGCAAAGTCTGAGTTATATTTATGAAGAGATTTCATTTTAACTTGGTACTCTTGTCTGCCAAATAATAGTGATAGTGATGGCTTGCATTTTTTGTCGAAATTAATAATAGTGATGGCATTTTCACTCTTTGTCTCATGGCCAAATAATAGTGAAGTTGAAGATTTTTCTCTTAAATTAATGATATTGATATCACTATAATTTGACAGGTGAGAGTAGGATGACTCGTTTTGGAATGATTTTACTGTAACTGGGTAGCTTTGGTTGACATATGTTAACTGTTAGGGCCACGTCACAGGTCTTAATTCTTCAATACAGTCTACACTCAAATTATTCTTATTGAAAACATAGCATACAGGGAACAGAAATTAACATATTCTCAATTATCACAATTCTTGTCTTACTTACTGATTTGTTGTGGTTCTTGGGTGAAAAGGCCTTGTTAACCCTCTGCTCCCAAATTCCTCCCTACCCCCATGCGTCTCATCTCCTTCTTCCCAACAACCAGAAACAAACTGTGTGATGACATCCCTTACCCCATTCTTTCCACTCTCTCCAATAGGCATACCAGGGACTATTCTGCCCTTTTCGAGAAGGAGTCCGGTGCCCTTGCAATTGGGAAGATCTGCGTCATGAAGGCTCCAATGCGAATTTATTTGGGAGAAGAAACACAAAGAATAAGAAATTTTACCTTCATATTGAACTGAGCACATTACATGTATGTACATACATACATGTACATGTAGTACATTTTATAACAAACAGTTGCATGAAATAGTGATCGGTCTCTGTAATCTCTATTAAATAAATTGTTCTTATACTATTAAATAATGAAGATATTTATGCCGTTTGCTACCCTTTAACAGTCAACATTCTGTGGCTTTGCAGTTGTGTCTAGGCAAGTCTTGGCTGCCTTTATAGGCAGTCAAGACTTGCCTAGAAACAACTGACAAGGTTCCTTGGATATAACTTGAAAATGTATCTAAAACTCCCTGTTGAGGTACATGTTTTGTTGCAGTAGAAAAGTGACGAAAGTAAAGATTTGGCCTTCAAGAGGTAAAAACTTAAATTTTTATTTGAATGAGGACAGGTTGGGGAAATTTGGGGTTTGAATTGGGAAAAATCATGCCAAAATGCCATTGGTAATGGGTCCCATATTTGGTCCCTATAGACACCCAAAAGAATCCCTGCATACTAATTCTCTTGTACATGTCACCCAATAATTTATTATAAATATAATATTCTGTTCACTTTTTCAGATGCAGTCATTAACCAAGCTTCAAGGTAATCTACATTACAGAAATGAAGACAAAGTTAATGAGGCAATCAGGTTGGTTTTCAGGCATTCAACAACTTAAGTGCTTGTTCATTATTGACCCCTAACCAAGCCTCGAAATAAGCCATGAATGATCATTCAGGTTACACTGAGGGTACCACAATGGTGAAATCTGCAAATGAATTATAGGTTACCACAAAATAAATATTAAACAACCGGAAGATTTTTTCCTACATTGACAAGTTTTCCCATCAACATTGGCAATCTTTCTTGGCACGGTTGGCACAGTTTGTTTAATTGCTTTTTTCAGAACTTGCACAAATATAAATGGAAACAACTCACATACGATCTCACATTACGAACTCGCATTAGCGAGATCGCACATGAGTCGTGAGTTGTTGCAATTTACTTTCAAGATAAAGTTGCACAAAATGATTCCCCTGTAAAAACTGAGAAGGTGACAGGTCGACAGAAATGAATATTCTCACAGATGGTTATGCCATAACTTATAATTTATAACTATGTTATTTGAGTGTAACCTGCTAACAGGTTACAATCTAGGGCCTTTATTTCGAGGCCTGCCTAACCTTAGCAGGTTGTGCTGCATAATGTGGGGGTAACCCCTAGGATAAGGTGTTGACATGCTTTGCTGCCTTCTCTGTTTTACTACACCAGCCATGCTGTTTGTGTCTTAACAGAATTTCTGCCAAAATAAATAGCAACAACTAACGTGCAATCTCGCTTTGGCGAGATCGCACATTAGCTCTTGCTATTTATTTTGACAGAAATTTTGTGAAGACATAAAGGGAATCTATTGTGCAACTAATGAGTCAAGTTAGTCCTAAAAGATTGTTGGGTGTGACAAGAAAATGTTGCAGGTTAGGAATTTCATTTATTATTTTGTCATATTATTTTGTTGTAACCTGTAGTTTGTTTTACAAATGACATTACCCCTGAGTAGCCCCTCTACAGGCTGCAGCTATCACCGAATCAGTCCCAAATTTTCTTTGTGGCTTTGAGGCAATGTCTAGAAGGGAGCTATCAAATTTTTTTCGAACATCGTTGAAAAACATGGCTGCCAGCAGCGATCTTAGATTTGGCTATAAATTGTCAGCCATTCCATTAGCTCACCCTACAGGCCACATCTCTCGCCTGATCTTTTTTTTGAATTTCATAAATAGCTTTAGTGTGATATCCAGATATCCAGATGGGAGCTATCACATTTTTTCTGAATTTCGTTAACAAATATGGCAGCCAGCAGCCAGCTTGGATTTGGCATATGAATTGTCAACAATTCCATTAGTACAACCTGTAGGCCGCATCTCTCACCCTATCTTTTTCAAATTTAATAGGTAGTTTTGGTGTGATGTCCAGATGGGTGCTATTAAATTTTTATGAATTTCGTTGAGAAACGTGGCTGCCAGCTACCATCTTGGATTTAGCATATAAATTGTCAACAATCCCATCAGCACAGCCTACAGGCCACATCCCTCGGGCCGGTTTTTTTAGGAATTTCACATGTACCGAATCAAATTTTTCCAAATTTCATTGAAAAACCTGGCCGGTAGTTGCCATCTTAGATTTGGAATATAAATTAACAGTTCCATTAGCACTCCATACAAGCCTCATCTCTCAGTCGATCTTTTTCAAATTCTGTTTGTAGCTTTGGTGTGATGTCTAGATGGGAGTTATCAAATTTTTCTGAATTCCATTGAAAAATATGGCCGTCAGTGGCCATCTTGGATTTGGCATATAAATTGTCAGCAATTCTATTAGCAGACCCTACAGGCCATACCTTTCATCCGATCTTTTTCAAATTTCATATGTAGCTTTGCTGTGTTTATCCATGGTTGGATCCCTGCCAGAGGTAACTGCATTGGGTCCTTGTGCAAGGCACTTAATCCCAGTTGCCCATGTAGGGACATGGTAACACTGTACTAAGGCATACTGCACGTCAATGGTGCACTTGTCTTGAACCAATGGTAACCTTGTTTGTGTGGAGTTAGTATGTTGTGGAGTCTGATAGTTATTTGCCATTGTTTGACGTATTTCTCTGGGTACTCCACCTGTAAAACTGTCCGACATGAGATAACCCTGACTGTCAAAAGTGTCAGTAAATCAAAATAAAAAAAATGTAATGTGCTTGAAAATGATTGCAGTTATTGCAGTTAGCTTGTACTCTAAAACCTTTCTAGGAACACCTTTAGTAGCACCAACAGGGCTCAAATGTGAGAGAAATATTCTAGTGGGTATTGTTCAGTTTATGTCAGCTGGTACTGTACATGTACCCTAATGTTGTAATTCATATACTTGAAAGTCCTTGCATTTTGTGCAGTGCTCTTGAAAATCCTTGAATACTGAAGCCCCCATTCAATTCTTTCAGTAGCCTGTAAAGAAATTCAGTGAATCTGAGATTTAGTGTATCAACCATTTAAATTCTTGAGTCCTTGCTGATGTGGAAGAATACCTATGATATTTGTAATCATTATTTTTTAGGAAACTGGAATTACAGCTGAAAAATCAAAACTTCAGGTTGTCCGAAGAGAAGAAAATTGTTGCTGAAATTGACAGTTTGAAGCGTTCAAAGAGAGTTTTAAGGTAAGAAGAATTCAAATTTGGGGGTTTTTTTGTTCCAAAAACCAGTGTGGTTTGGCGTGGCTGAGCAGAGTTATGTCCCTTCGTTAAGTTTTGCCTGTTTTCAGCTCTAAGCACAGTAACTTGATCAAATATCACTGTATTTGATTTTTTTGTAATGACGTGCTTTAGAGTGCGAAAAAAATCACCCACCACATTGGTGATGTGTAATCCTTGTTCAATGTGTGTTTTGCAAGTTTACTTTGGGCACTTCCAAAGATGAGGCTGGGTTTTCCCAATATATACATGTCTCCATTATGCTTTAGAAAAAAAGCAGTCCTGTGAGCCCTACCAAAAATATATAATGGTACAAATTATAAATTTATTATCAGAAGGTTTGGAAATGACCAATGTATTGTTAACTGTATTCAGGCCTGGCATTCTTTTGGAGTGCAGGAGTGCTGCACACCTACTGCACTCCTAGAAAATATTGAGGAGAGCAATTTTTTTGCACCCCTTGATTTTCTGGAATGCCAGACCAGACAGTCACACAAGAATTGAATGCAACATTTTGAATAATGAGAATATGTGTGTGCCAATTTTTCCACTCTGTAACTAAATGTAGTACAATTTTTCAGTCACAATATTAATACCTTGAAGTGAATATAACCAAAATAAATATACAAGTTTTCGCATTTAAACTTTCAGGTGCAATTGCACTCCCAAGCAATCTGAGGAGGGCAACTGTTTTGCACTCCTTGATTTTCCAGATTGCCAGGCCTGCTGTATTGAAGGCAATTAATCCTGTCTAGAAATCGGATTACAAAGACTGTCCTTTTTGACACCAGATCACAATTTGATCATCACACTCTGTCACTCTTACACCAGTGTGTCAATATGTCTTAAACAAACTATTGCAATATCAAAACTTCAAAAACAAAATAGCATCTTGGATTGGGAGTGCGGTGGCTCAGTGATTATGGTATTGGACTTCAAACCGAAAAGATCCACAGTTCATTTCCCACCAGGGGTAACTGCTTTATGTTCTTGGGCAAGGCACTTAATCTTGATTGCCCATGATCACAGTTCAGAATAGCTTCTGAATCCCAAACAAAGCTCCTTGAAAACAATCTTAAAGTTTGTCGGCACTCGTCTGAGGACATATTTTTAGTTTTTAGTTTCACCTCAATCTGTTGTTTTTTGATAGTGCCAAAATAAACTTAACCAATTATATCTTCTTTTTTTTATCACATAATCACCATTAAATACCTCACCAAGGAAAATATTATTCATGACATGTCTAATATGGGATAATAATCACTATCAAATAGCACATTGCAGAAAATATTGTTCACAACATGTCTAATATGGGATTGACATCAGAAGTCAACATCGTAACTTTGTGAGTGAGTCGGTTTCTGATGTAGAATTGAATTAATCTTCTCTTATTTTCATTAACTGTCTACCTGATACAAATACAGTTAAAACTAGAAGTCCTGTCATGAAATGTGCACAAATAGCACGTTAATTTGCACGTTAATTCACGCGTTATGACCATAATAATGCTATCAAATTCTGTACATATGGCCTGTGCACAAGCAATGTTTCAGCCAATGGACCTCCGGGTAACCCGGAGGTCCATTGGCAGAAACATTGCTTGTGCTTGCTATGAGTAACCAGGAGAACCAGTTGGGCTTTGGATGCCATTCGATATGGCAACAGCGCGCAATTCCAACGCGCTATTAAGCCTAGATAAGCGCACATTTCGTGACAGGACTTCTAGTTTTAACTGTAGCTGACAACATTTCAGTCCTGGAAATGAGACAGGTGCAAGTGCAATTGCTCCCGTCAGCACCCATGTTGTCTATTTTCCGGGAGCTAAAAAATGCACTTGTTGGAAAATGTTGTGGAGCACTGTACTGTGAGGGCATATAAATGTGAGTTGTTTTGAGAAAGCAGCACTCAGTGCCAAGTTACTGTCATAATTCAGCAATTCCTTATACATGTAACCCCTTGAACCTGAGCGGCCGCTTTTCTGGTCAGGAACATGATACGTCATAACGGCATTAAATAGGATACCTGTGTGGAGACCAATCAATATTTTAAATGTGCAGCGTCAGGGCTGCACGTTGAAAATATTGATTGGTCTACCCCAAATGATGAATATGGACTCTTCTAATTGCTGCTATTGAACTGGCATGGAAGATACCACTAGAGTTCAAAGGGTTATGGTTTCTGGTGTTTGGTGACAGTACTCCCTCAAAAATTCATATACTAACATTTTACAGGTGCAATTTACTTCTAGGGAGCTTAAAACTGCACCCATCAATTTTGTTCATTTCCAGCACTAACATTTGCAGAAAACACTTCTAGAATAACTAAATATTTTCATTTTTTGTCTTGAAAACAGCTTATGACCCCTCACTGGAATGAGCTTGATGAGCTTTTTCCATTGAGGGTCGTAAGCTATGTTTTTTAGACCAAAATTGAAAGAAAGAAAAAAAAATTGGAACGCATTTTTACCTGCGTCGCCAGCGGCAGAGCAGGTCTAGTAACCGCTCGACTCCGGCCGGCCGTCAGTCCATCCAAAACACTTCTTCCATCAAAGTTTTCTTGGCTTCTATAAAAGGGAATGATTTTATATTTGGTCTGCTGCTTCATACTGATGAGTTGTATCGTGTATCTAATTTTCAGATGTGCCGTGCAGCCACTTCCTGTTTGCCGATACTTTGAAGTCTGTTCATCTCTGTAATCAATTGCATGCAGCGATGCAGGTCCAGACCCTGTATTGGTCTTGGCTTGTTTGTGAACAGTGCAGGCCATCTTCAATTGTTATCTTAGCTAAAATATTAAATAAAACCATGTGTCATAAAAAGAATCTCAAATTCGTCACGATTTGGTATGAAATGTCTGTACCTTATTCATAAAAATCGATCTTAGCCAAAAAAATCTCAGCTCAGATTGCAATTTTCGTACAGAGCCTTGAAAGTCCTTGAATTTCCCTTTTGTTTTGAAAAGTCCTTGAATCCATTTTTAGCTCAACTTTGGCGAAGCCAAATTTGAGCTTATGCCATGGCCCGTCGTCTGTCTGTCCGTCAACAATTGGATACGGCTCGGGCTAGAGGTCGTATTTATGAACCGATCTTTACGAAACTTCTTGGGTACCTTTGTTATGACTGTGGGACGAGAACCGAGTGTTTTTGGGTGCGGTCCAAAATTCAAGATGGCTGCCAGCTGCCATTTTGTACCGACGATGCAGAAATCTGTTTTTTGTACAGAACTTCCATATGAAAGCTCTGATTTGAATAATTTTTTGTATGAATGTTTAGTACCATGGGATACATCACATATAATATGGGTTTTTTTCGCGTGCGTAAATTATGCAAATTAGACTAACTTTGATGTTTTTTGGTGTTACTTTCAGCACTGTAAGTGCAAATGCCAATACGGCTCGAGCTAGAGGCCGTATTTATGAACCGATCTTTACGAAACTTCTTGGGTACCTTTGTTATCACCGTGGGACGAGAACGAGTGTTTTGGGGTCCGGTCCGAAATTCAAGATGGCCGATGGCAGCCATTTTGTACGAAATTTGGTGCAATCAGATTTTTGCACAGAACTTCCATATGAAAGCGCTGATTTGAATAATTTTTTGTGTGAATGTTTAGTACCATGGGATCAGGGCTCGATTTAACTGGATTCGCATAGCGATTTTAGAATCAATTTTCAACTATAGCTAATCAATTTCACATGACAAAAACATATAATGATAGGAAATGCTAATCAAAATTTATCCAATTTAGTAAACTGCTATTCAATTTTTAAAAATTAAATCAACCCCTGCATGGGATACATCACATATAATACAGGGGTTTTTTTCGTGCAGAAATTATGCAAATTAGATTAACTTTGATTTTTTCAGTGCTGTTTACACACAGTAAGTACACATGTCAATACGGCTCCGGCTAGAGTCTGTATTTATGAACCGATCTTCACGAAACGTTTTGGGTACCTTTGTTATCACCTTGGGACGAGAACGAGTGTTTCTGGGTGCGGTCCAAAATTCAAGATGGCTGCCAGTGGCCATTTTGTATCGAAATTAGGTCTAATCAGTTTTTTGTACACAACTTCTATACGGCTCAGGCTAGATGCCGTATTTATGAACCGATCTTTATGAAACTTCTTGGGTACCTTTGTTATTACCGTGGGATGAGAACGAGTGTTTTTGGGTGTGGTCCGAAATTCAAGATGGCCACCAGCAGCCATTTTGTACCAAAATTAGTGCAATCAGTCTTTTGTACAGAACTTCTGTATGAAAGTTCTGATTTGAATAAATTTTTGTATGAATGTTTAGTAACATGGAATACATCGCATATAGTACGGGTTTTTTTCTCGTGCAGAAATTATGCAAATTAGATGAACTTTGATTTATTCAGTGCTACTTATACTCTGTAAGTGCACATGTCAATACGGCTCGGGCTAGAGGCTGTATTTATGAACAGATCTTCACAAAACTTCTTGGGTACCTTTGTTATCACCTTGGGATGAGAACGAGTGTTTCTGGGCGCGGTCCAAAATTCAAGATGGCTGCCAGTGGCCATTTTGTACCGAAATTAGGTCCAATCAGTTTTTTGTCACAACTTCTACACAGCTCATATTTGTGAACTGATCTTCACGAAACTTCTTGGGTACCTTTGTTTTCACCTTGGGACAGGAATGAGTGTGTTTTGGGGTGCCTTTGTTATCACTGTGCTATGAGAACAAATATTTTGGGGTTCTGTCAGACCCACTCTGGGACTCAAAGATTTTTTCTAGTTTAGCATCTGACTGTCACCCACCTTTACAATACTTTACCTATACATTTGTTACAGGCAACGCTCAGTATTTATGTACAGACCGTTACAATACTTTATATGTACCTTTGTTATCAGGTCATTACCTAGATGTTTGTCATTGCTGTGTCACATACTATACATGTACATGTCTTTGTCTTGACAAGTTGAGCTACAGTGTCATTGACACTTTCATTAGTCTTGAAAAGTACTTGAAAATTGATCTTCAGTCTTGAAAAGCCCTTGAATTGTACATGCAATTAACCTTCAGGTTCCCACATAATTTAAACTCCCACTTTTATATGCTTTGAAGCAGGTTCTCTCAAGAGTAATCTGCCTTCCTAATTTCATGTGCAGGCTGGATTTATTCTGGCAGTGGTTCTACATCATTGTTGGCTGCCTGTTCAGGCAGCCAACAATGATGTAGAACCCTTGCCAAATCATGTAAATGTACAGTTTTTGAGCATATATTGCAGTAACTACTTGAAAGGTAATCCAAGGCCTTAAGGTTCAAGGGCCCAACCTTACAGACACGCACATTTATGGCATATTCTTTGTGTTCACTGAGTAAAATGTAGGTCCTTGGAAAGCAGTCATATGTCCTTGAAAGGTCCTTGAATGTCATCTAGCCTTGCCTGTATGAACCCTGGATTGATTTTAGAGAACTTGATACAGAAATTTTATATGAAATCGCAACTCATTAGAGATCCTCAATTTATGACCTCTGTTAACCAAGATATGAATGGTTAAATGCTCAGTTCTACTTGAAAAGAGTTCAAATGAATGAACGCTTAAATAGCATTGCCAGTGTGTGAGAAGTTTGAGTACCAGAATTGAAAACCTTGTTTATATCTTCTTTTTGTACTTCACCTTCCTCTATCAGATTGCAATCCTTTTACAGACCACTTACACTAGTAGGTCGAGATTTCAAATTAATTACGGCAAAGTCAAAACTGAATCAAGAAAAACAAATGGAAAAAGATTCTGACATTCAATGTTTTTCTGTTTCTTTATTTGGCAAAAGAGATTCTACCATGTTATGAGGAAGACAGACAGATCTGGGGTGCAAAGCAGTCAAAATGTTCTATCTTCTTTGTAATTCTGTTAGTGTATTGAGACAAAAGGGAACATGCACTTACTGATTAAATAGATTTTTCTCATGGTCTTCAAGGTCTGGTTAGTCCTAAAAAAAAATTAAAAATCTGTTTCTCAGGCCCTCCTGCATGGTCATTTTGGCTGTCGCATGCTCTTTTTTATAACCAATGTAAGCTTAAAAAAATTAAATGGTTTATGTCTGATATTTTACCGTAGTTAAAAAAATTGATAAATTTGTCCCTTGAGTGCAAGAAGGCTTTGCAATGCTTTAACATTGCAAAGCGCTCTTGCTCTCAAGGGACGAAATACACAAACCCATGCTATTTTGTAGATTATGAGGCCTAAAACATAAACCAAGAACATGAACTTTTGATGGCAAAGAAATAATTACAGAAATAAAAATAAATAAACAAACTGCTCACCCACATATAATTTTACAAATAATGGCCTGAGAAACAGAAAATCTACTTTGTATGGCTTTATGGGTCTCTTTTTCCCTCATTCCAGTGAGAGAACATGTGATATGGGTTAATTGTAATTTTTTGAAGAGTAATGTTTTAACTGCTCAGTTCGTAGGTAAAGGATTAAAAAAGTCTGTACTGAATAATAATTTGTTGTCTCTGTTTTTAATTTTAGCCAGTACCTAGCCATGAAGAAGGAGATTGATGGCATGAGAGATCAGCAAAAAAGAACTGCTCAGTTTGTAGGTAAAGGATTAAAAAAGTCTGTACTGAATAATAATTTGTTGTCTCTGTTTTTAATTTTAGCCAGTACCTAGCCATGAAGAAGGAGATTGATGGCATGAGAGATCAGCAAAAAAGAATGAGAGATGAGAGAGATGTAAGTAACACTAGCAGCTGTTAACCCTTTACCTAACATGAAAAGCAGGAGACACATGCAAACAAAATTCTTGAATAAATACTTTTTTTTCATTTTTTGTCTCAAAAACATAGGTTATGACCCCTCATTGGAATGAGCTCGATGAGCTCATTCCAAATAGGGGTCATCACCTATGTTTTTGAGACAAAAATTGAAAATTAATTGCTGACTTGTGAATAGCGCTGGCCGGTTTTGACCGTTAGGTTTGGTAAAGGATCAAGCCAAAAACGATTGATTCTGGAAACTCTGGTGGAACTTTATGTAAGCTGGTCTGGAAATAATAACCTTACATCATAACCCATCAATAGATTATGCTATATAACCATGGTGGTAACCTATAGGAAAATATTTTTACAGTAATCAGTGTTCTTCTCTGCCTCTGATACATTAGCCTTTTCAACCCAGTGTGCATTTTTAGCTCAACTTGACAATGTCAAGTATGAGCTATTGGGACGGGTTGCACTCTGTCATCCATCCATACGTCTGTATGTCAATACATTCCTCTGTCAGCATTTCCTGTAGCACACCCTACAGGCCACACCTCTCACTCGATCAGTTCCAAATTTCATACATGGCTTGGGGGGGGGGGGGGGGGGGGGGGTGAGTAAAAATTCTCATTTGTCTGGCAAGGAACATTTTATGAAGGTGTGAGACCTGGCTATAGTCTGTTTCAGACTAATTAACAATCTATTTGCATTCATCACTGGAGTTGCTGGCAAGTGTTATTTTAGTGTTAACGCTCACTCCACCGGCAAACTTTAACATCTTATTTCTTTTTAGTAACATAAACAAACAATTCTTTCAGTACACTCTACAGGCTGCACATAGCAGAGCTATCACAGGACAATAGTCAGCGTTCTCACCATGTGTTTGCTTCACAGAGATCTACCCTTCTCAGACTACCTCACTGTATCTTCATGTGGAGATTAAGAAGTATCTTTTAATTATTTACCTCAGTGACAGCCAGGAAGAAAATGCAGGCGAGTGAATGATCACTCTCCTCATTTTGATTCTGCGAGAGTGAAAAAATCAGGAGAGTGATTTTAACCACTTACCTATGATGACAGTCCAAACTGACCAGCACTATACACAAAAATGACCATAAAAATTTTGTTATTTTTTCAATTTTACTCTAAAAACATAGCTTATGACCCCTCATTGGAATGAGCTCAATGAGCTCATTCCAAAGAGGCGTCATAAAATATGTTTTAAGCAAAAAATGAAAGATTTTTGTTATGCGGGATAATATTTTGCAAATATCGTCTCTCAGTTGGGTCAGGTAATGGGTGATTGAAAATGCTCTGTTATGTGCATACTGTACTGACCCGTGTCTAAGCCCAGGGGGTGCTTGCAGTGGGTTGAGAACAAATCGAGGGGTGGGCTTAAGACTTGAGTCTGTGACTGGGTTTTTAGCTCACCGAAGGAAGCTTAACTTATCACTTGCCGTCCGTCATTGTCCGTCATGAACTTTACATTATCGACAACTCCTCCCAAACTACTGGATCAAATTGAACCAAATTTGGTGTGCATGTTCCCTATCATATGTCAATTCAAACTTATATAAATAAACTTGCCGCACCCACAGGTGGCACCACAAGGGGCATAACTCTGATAGCACCCATGAATTTCTTTTCAAAATTAAAAAAAATCTTCTTCTTCAGATCCACCAGGCAGAATTCTTTTCTATATGGTATACATCATCTCTAGGGGGGTCAGATTCAAGTTTGTTCAAATTGGCTCCCTGGGTTCATATTTGGGCTCACTATAGAAGCCCGAATTTGAACTTAGTGCATTTCAGGCAAATTTCTTGAAAAATCTTTTTCTCCAGATCCAGCAGGCAGAATCTTTTAATATTTGGTATGCAACATTGTGGGCTGGATCTGATTCAAGTTTGTACAAATCGGCCCCCTGGGTTCATATTTGGGCTCACTATAGGAGCCTAAATTTGAACTTAGTGCATTTCAGGCAAATTTCTTAAAAAATCTTCTTCTCCAGATCCAGAAGGCAGAATCTTTTGATATTTGGTATGCAACATTGTGGGGTATATCTGATTCAAGTTTGTTCAAATCGGCCCCCTGGGTTCATAGTTGGGCTCAGTATAGGAGCCTAAATTTGAACTTAGTGCATTTCAGGCAAATTTCTTAAAAAATCTTCTCAAGATCCAACAGGCAGAATCTTTTGATATTGGGTATGCAGCATGCTTAGGGGGTGAGATTCAAGTTTGTTCAAGCCAAGTCCCTGGGTTCATGTTTGGGCTCACTATGGGAGCCCGAATGATAACTTAGTTCAAAATGAGGAATTTTCTTTAAAAATCTTCTTCTTCAGATCTAGCAGTCAGAATGTTTTGATATTTGGTATGCAGCATCCTTAGGGGGGTGAGATTCAAGTTTGTTCAAGCCATGTCCCTAGGTCCATATTTGGGCTCACTGTGGGAGCCCGAATGATAACTTAGTTCAAAATGAGGAATTTTCTTTAAAAATCTTCTTCAGATCTAGCAGTCAGAATGTTGTAATATCTGGTATGCAGCATCCTTAGGGGGGTGAGATTCAAATTTGTTCAAGCCATGTCCCTAGGTCCATATTTGGGCTCACTGTGGGAGCATGAATTGTAACTTAGTTCGAAATGAGGAATTTTCTTAAAAAATCTTCTTCTTCAGATCCAGCAGTCGGAATGTTTTGATATGTGGTGTGTAGCATCCTTAGGGGGGGGGGAGATTCAAGTTTGTTAAAGCCAAGTCCCTGGGTCCATATTTGGGCTCCCTATGGGAGCCCAAATTATAACTTAATCAATATGAGGATTTTTTCTTTAAAAATCTTCTTCAGATTTAGCAGTCGAACATGTTTTGATATTTGGCATGCAGCATCCTTAGGGGGTGAGATTCAAGTTTGTTCAAGCCATGTCCCTGGGTTCATATTTGGGCTCACTGTGGGAGCCGGAATGATAACTTAGCTCAAAATGAGGAATTTTCTTTAAAAATCTTCTTCTTCAGATGCAGGAGATGAATGCTTTTGATATTTGGTATGCAGCATCCTTCGGGGGGTAAGATTCAAGTTTGTTCAAGCCATGTCCCTAGTTCCATAAGATTTGTCTCTCATGACTTCATTCCTTTGTAGTGTTGATGAACCATGTCTAACTGAATGTGACCCCAAATACTTCTTTGAACCACTTTGGCCGGTGAGTGATTAATGCTCTTTGGGGCCTCTAGTTCTTGATAAACGATACTGATAAAATGATGATCCCACATCATGCACTTTATGAACGAAATACAAAATCAACATTGGTTTTCAGTATCATTTGTCAAATCACCAATGAGTATGTAACATGTTTTACTTTCAGTGTTCAATTATTTTAATATATTTACTCATATTTCAGCTGTGCTGTGAATAAAATTTTATTAAATCCATGTGTGTTGTTCGTATTGTTTTCAGTAAACATTGTTGTTTCTGGTAATTGCATCACATGCAAACAAGGATGAAAACCAGCAAATTAAATGCCCAAACAAGCCAACTATACAATCTCATCAGAGGGAATCGACTTGAAGTGACAAAATAACAATATAACAAACCCAGTTTTATCTTTTTTATTACTCAATAACACTAATTAACACTAATTACTCAATAAAACATCAAATGAATAATGCAAATATAAAATAAAACGTGATTAAAAAAACGCCCAAAATAGCCCAAAGATGTACGTGTGTGAACTCACCCCTCAGGTGACATGCAAAGAAACAAAAAATTCTCATTTTATGCGAATTCACACCAGATGCAAATTCAGTTCCTTCACAGGGACTCGCTCATTTCATATTCATTACAATACTTATTCTCCCCAAGTTACACCCACTCTTGACGCAATACTAATCTGCCCCGAACGTCCTGGTTGGAAATTTCAAGTAGATCTGTGTCTTTCACAACATTCTAGAGCGGCAGTGATCTAATAGCCAGTTGGAATATATTCGCTCTTGAATTTTGTGAAAATCACATCAACAGATCAACTTCTGCTTGGACCGCTGCTTACCCCCTCCCCCCCCCCCCCCCCCACCCCCACCCCCCTCTTGTCGGGTTGCACAGAGTTTCCTGGAAAAGGAAATCTGCACTGTTTTCCAGCCTCCAGGTAATGACAGCACATTGTTACTCACCTAATTTCGTTTCAAATTCACCAGCAAACTGGCAGACTTTTACAGTTTTCGAAATTGGGGGAGTTGGCTTAAACACGGAGAGGGCACCTTGTTTTCGAAATGCAGAAAATTGGGGGGTGGGCTTAATCACGAATATGGGCTTTGACATGGGTCAGTACGTTATGTTTCAAATAGAGGCTATTGAGCAGACCTTTCAATTCAGTGGGTGGTGGTGTATGGCCATTCTTAGCGGAACGATTTGTTTGTCTGATTTTGATAATGGACTCCAGATTGAATAGTGTGCCAATCCATGTATTGTCAGCAAGGATTTTTTAGTGGGGCGAGTGGCGTATAATCAGGCTATATTTAGCAATAAAAGGTCGAACAAATTTTTTGGGGGGCTATTAAAATAGCCGGTGTCCATCCGTCTGCCCGTGTGTCCGTGCATCCATCCCACTTTGGTTTCCCGAAGATAACTTTAGTTATAGTTGGCCAAATCAAATGAAATTTTATTTGTAGATGTATAAACATAAAATACAGGTCAAGTTCAAATTGGGGTGATGTCCGACAATTTTTGCCAGAGTTATGCCCCTTTTTTAACTTCAAAAATTTATTTTCTGGGGTTTCCTGATGATAACTTCAGTTATAGTTGGCCAAATCATATGAAATTTTATATGTAGGTGTATAAATATAAAATACAGGTCAGGTTCGAATCGGGGTGCTGTTTGACAAATTTTGCCAGAGTTATGCCTTTTTATCGACTTCAAAAATTCTTTTTTTTTGTTTCCTGATGATAACTTCAGTTATAGTTAGCCAAATCAAATGAAAATTGGTCTGTAGGTGTATCAACATAAAATACAGGTCAAGGTCGAATAAGGGTATGGTCGGACAAGTTTTACCAGACCTAAACACCTTTTTCGCTTAGAATATTCTTCTTTTTTTCTTTTTTTTTCTGATGATAACTTTAGTTGCTGTTGACCGATTCAAATAAAATTTGGTATGTAGGTGTATCAACACAACATACAGGTCAAGTTCAAATCAGGGTGTGATCCGACATTTTTTGTCAGTTATGTTCCTTTCTTGACTTCGAAAAATTCATTTTTTTTCAAATCTTGAATTGCACACTTTTCGGGGGGGACGTGTGGCCGAGAGGCCTTTTTTTTTTTAAGAGGGCAATATGCAACCAGAATGTGTTCCTTGCCAGTATATGTGACAGTGGAGCACATTCTTCTGTATTGTATAGATTTTAATATCTGATGGCAGTAGTTCAATGTAGGGTCTCTCAGAAAACTATAATTTCAAACTACACCACACAAGATTCTGTTGTTTCTCAAAGAAATCAACCCTTTTATTAAATTTTAAATTATTTTTATTCCCCTTGGCAACCCTGGGTAGTGAAGCAGTACTTGTTTACTGTGATAAACAAGCTATGTTTTACTGGAAAAATAGGACCCGATTACCAATGCCTTGGGTGAAGTCCTCTAAAATTGGCAACATAAAAATGATTGGCTGGACTTGACTTTATCTCCATGTTACAGTCATTATTAGCCATTGTGCAGAAATATGTGACCTGAATCACCAATAAAGAAATAATAAATAAATTTAGTTTTTTACCCTGGATTTCAGCTTCATATTTATTCAACAGGTCCATTTGCCTATGTATCAGCTGTCATTATTGTTGTCACCTTTTTCCCTACCATTACTGTGCAATTATATCTTTGTTTTAACCCTTTACCCAAATTAATGGTCAAAACCGGCCAGTGCTATTCTAAAAAATTGCCAATTAATTTTCATTATTTTTTTATTTTTTGTCTCAGAAACATAGGTTATTGAGCTCGTTCCAATGAGAGGTCATAACCTATGTTTTTGAGACAAAAAATGAAAAAAATTAGTTATTCAAGAATTCTTTGTGCAAGTGCCATCTGCTTTTCATGTTAGGTAAAGGGTTAAACTATTTTTAATACATTTAAGATATAGCTTTATGGAAGGATTTCATTGTAACTTGTTAGGTTGACTCCATATAATGCCTAAATGATGACATCCCCTTTTGGTCGTGATTGGTCAACTGTGATGGCTACAGGTGCCCGAAGCCCGAAAATCATGAGCACAGTCTACAGGTCATTTTTAGCTCACCTGACTGAAAGTCAGGGTGAGCTTTTCTGATCACTTTTCGTCCGTCGTCCGGCGTGAAGGTGGTGTTTGGGTCTTTTTCTTCCAAACCACTGGCCGCATGTTAATGAAATTTCATGTGAGTAGGGGTTATATAGCGGCATTTTGATTTTTGGGCAAATTAGGTTTCGGCTCATATTGAGCAGAGGGGTGGGGCAAAAATGCTCCAATTCTTAAAAAATCTTCTTCTCAAGAACCAGCAATAGCAGAGACTTGATATTTGGTATGCAGCTTCCTTTTGAGGTGTAGACTCAAGTTTGTTCAAGAGAAGTTTGTAGGTCTATACTTGGCGATGTTATGGGAGGAGCAAAAATTTTGGCCCCACCCCAAATTTCTATTTTTTAAACCGAGAGGCCAATTTGAACCAAATTTTATGTGAGGGCTTATTGGGTCATAAGTACCTAATTTATGCAGAAATTTTTTTTCCTGTAGCCCCGTGGGAACCACAGGAGCTAAAAATAGAAAAAAATTAAAACGCCTATATCTCAAAAACTGCACGGCAGTGAGAATTTTTATTTGGTGTGAAGCTTTCTTGGGACCAACAGAAAGGATTGGTAAAAAAAAATTGCTATCGGTTTTATCATAGGGTACTTTTTCGGGACTCTGAAAAAGTGCTGAGTCAGTATTTTTTAACACAGTAGGCAATGGGAAAAAAATAAAGAATTGTTTTCTTCCAAACCACTGCTCTAAAAGCTTTCATATTTTACATATAACATCTTTGGAACATTGATTCACATATTTGTAGCAATCAAATTCCTCGGTCCATATTTGGGTTCCCTATGGGAACCCAAATGTTCAAATTAGTGCAATATGAGGGATATATTTTAAAAATCTTCTTCTTCGGATCCACAAATCAGAATCTTTTGATATTTGCTATGCATCATCCTTAGGGGGGTGAGATTGATGTTTGTTCAAGCTAAGTCCCTGAGTTCATATTTGGACTCCCTTTGGGAACCCAAATTGTAACTTAGTGCAATACGAGGTATATTCTTTTAAAATCTTCTTCTTCGCATCCACCGGTCAGAATCTTTTGATATTTGGTATACAGTATGCTTAGGGAGGTGAGATTCAAGTTTGTTCAAGTCAAGTCCTTCGGCTCATATTTGGTCTCCCTGTGGGAGCCCAAATTATAACTTAGTTCAATATGAGGAATATTCTTTAAAAAAAATTTTTTTTTCAGATCCACCAGTCAAAATGTTTTGATATTTGATGTACAGCATTCTTAGGGGCTGAGAGTGAAGTTTGGTAAAGCCAAGTACCTGGGTTCATATTTGGGCTCACTGTGGGAGCCCAAATTATACCAAAATTTTTATTTTCCAAACCAAGAGGTCGATTTGAACCAAATTTGATATGAGGGCTTATTGGGTCACAAATACCTAATTTATGCCATAAATTGTTTTCCTGTCCCCCACGGCAACTACAGGAGCTGAAAAAATTTTTTTTTTTTGAATGCCCATATTTCCAGAACTACATGGCACTGAGAATTTTTATACAATGTGAAGCTTCCTTAGGGCCGGGAGAAAGGAATGGTGAAAAAAATGCCATTGGTTTTATCATAAGTACTTTTCCAGGACTAAAAGTGCCGAGTCATCATTTTTTAACACTGTAGGTAATGGGAATAACGTTGAATAATCTTCTTCTCCCAAACCGCTGCTTCAGAAGCTTTTGTTTTTGGGTTCCCTATGGGAGCCCAATGTATAACTTAATTCAGTATGAGAAATATTCTTAAAAAATCTTTTTTTTCTGATACTCCTCTCAGAATCTTTTGATATTTGATTTTTAGTTTTCTTAGAAGCGGCAAATTGAAATTTGTTCAAGTTCTGGTTTATTGATAAAATTGGGCCCAGTAACCAATTCCTGCGTTGAAAGCCCTGTAAAGTGGGCAGTAATAGGCATAAACGATTGACCAAACCTGATATTATAATTATGCCTCTGTAATGATGTAGCCTTAGAAAGTGACCTTAAATTCCAATAAATAAATAGATAAATTATTGAGTACCCAATATGGGGATCTAACATATGAACACTCTGGGTTACTAAGTAGAGAAAACACTATTATGTTGAAAAACTGATAATAACCACAAGGCAGAATCCCTTGCTATTTTGGTGATATGACTCGGCCAGTATCAGGTGAGCGCCCTCAGGCCCCGTGGGGCCTCTTGTTTTTATGAAGGGATTTCATTGTAGCTTCGTAGGATCACTCCAGATGATGCCCAGATGAGAATGTCCCCTTTTGGTTGCTATCATTCAACTATGATGGCTGCCCAAGCCCAAAGCCCGAAAACCTTTAGCACAGTCTTCAGTTCATATTTATGAAGGGATTTCATTGTAACTTGGTAGGTTGACCTCATATAATGTCTAGATGAGAACAGCCCCTTTTGGACACCATTAGGCAGCTGTGATGGCTACAGGGACCTGAAGCCCGAAAACCTTTAGCACAGTCTACAGGTGATATTTATGAAGGGATTTCATTGTACCTTGGTAGGATGACTCCAAATAATGTCTAGATGAGAACGTCCCCTTTTGGTCGCGATCATTCAGCCTTGATGGCTGCCCGAGCCCAAAACCCCTAAACCTTTAGTATAGTCTATAGGTCATATTTATGGAAGGATTTCAATGTAACCTGTTAGTTTGACTCCATATAATGCCCAGATGATGACATCCCTTTTTGGTCGTGATTGGTCAACTGTGACGGCTTCAGGGGCCCGAAGCCCGAAAACCTTGAGCACAGTCTACAGGTCATATTTATGAAGGGATTTCATTGTAACTTCGTAGGATCACTCCAGATGATGCCCAGATGAGAATGTCCTCTTTTGGTTGCAATCATTCAACCATGATGGCTGCCAAAGCCCGAAAACCTTTAGCACAGTCAGGGTTTCTGCTAGACCAGCAGCGGGTCCGTCGACCAGACCCATTCCCCACTCCGATCATACTATGATCAGTCAGAAAAGCTGGTGGTTAAAATGTCGAGTACAATGCTGTATCGTAACGACACTCGGGATCCTTTGTTTCCACGTAATATAGGCATAATTATGTTGTATACTATGCCTACTATTACTGACGACAACCTGATACCTTATAACCCCCCAGACGAGAGGGGGAAACAAAGTTCAAATCCTAAACGTCGCCTATAAAATTTCGGACTCAAATTGTCGTGTATGGTCCGAAATCACTGGCTTTTATTTTGAGTGAAAATTATGTACTTGTTTTGGAAGCTGTCACTTATTTCAAATGAGTGTGCAGGCTGCTGTCAGTAGTTGTCTGAAACACACCCACAACATGTAGTTTTCACAGTGGTTCAATATCATCAGAAAGATACTGATTGAACACTGCCACTTTCAAGCGGTGCACAATTCATTGTGAAAGAACACTGCCACTTTCGAGCGTGCACAACTCATTGTGAAAAACGGGTGTTCAGAAATTAATGAGAAAGTGGTAATTAAAAATAAAAAATAATTACAACTCTGGTATTTGAGAATTATATAACAATATAACCAGGGATATGATTTATGACTTATTGGTTCAATAAAACATGTTCATTTATCATTTCATCATGCCCGGCAACATGTGAAGTTATGACTTTCAGTGTAAAATCAATTTTTTGAATGTTGCCAAGGGAGGCAACTATTTTGTTATTCATATTTCGCTGTGTAAATTTTTTCTGGTCGTCATATTATGAATATTTTTATTGAGTTTGTGTGAAGCTATATTTTATTTTATTCGTAAAAAATGTGCATATTTAAAAAAAACAGCTATTTTTAAACAGACTATCTTTGTCTGTTTTCAAGGCGGTGGTTTGCAGTGCTGATTAACCTACTTACAAAGCACCCCCTCCCTGGGCTTCTACACGAGTCAGTATGGTAATTGCACATGCATGACGTCACACGTCTGCATCATGGTTCTTTTCGAATATCACTGCGAGCGGTTGTAAACAAAGCTCAGTCACTGTTAGGATTCGTGGATTTTGTGTTGTTTTGGATTTGTATTTTTATGAAACCTCTGACCAGATGTAGTATTGTGTGTCCCGTGGGAATTTAGAGAATTGTAGGAGGAAAAACTACATATATTTTTATACTGTACCAATGACCCAGACATAGCTGGTGCTAACTCTTAAAATTTTAGGGCCAAACACAAATTTTGCCCCCCAATCCCCAAAATTTGCATCTAAAACCAAAAGAAATCATGTCCTGAAGGTCCTCCATACTTTGCCCTCACTGCGCATGCGCAGTGTCAAGGACGTCCCGAAATTGGCGCCAATTATCATTCTTTGTTTGGCCCTTCATCAGTTAACATCTCACTGATCTTTGTGCTTGTAAATCTCAGTTTAAATGATGCCAGACACATAAATATTGGAGAAATGGTGATTCTAAGGAGGATATAGAAGGAGGAGAGGAAAAATGAGTGACAGAAAATTATCAGGGCTGTAACTTAAAATTTTGTAATGAAATTATGTTAAGTTACCTATTTTCGAGGCATGGGCCTGTTGTTGTCATTCTTGCTATGAAGTTTCACTGCTTATTCAGTGTTTCCTCTCTCCTTGTCCTTTAAGTCCCCCCTTGCTATTCTCCCATGCTTTTGGCATATTTTTGAGTAAGATTATTACTAAAATTTCTTGGGAGATTTAGCTTGGTAACAGAATGAATTCTGTTATTTTCCCCATGTTTACGTTCTCACCCATGGGTGGTTAGGCGTAGTGTTCTGCATCTACCATCTGATGTTCTGCAGATTCTTCCCTGGAAGTCTCTGTTTTGCATCAGATAGTGTATTTTTGGTAACTGATTTTGGGCCAGGATTGTCAGTGCCTGGAGTCATGTTTCTGGTGTTTGTACACTTCTTGTTTACATTGGCAACAGTCTCTTTTGAGGGGGGCTTTTTGCCTTTGTACCAGTTTATCTCATTACAAGATACATTATTATTATTCGTAAGTGTTGCATTAATTGTTTAAAATAATTTTAAAATTTTTGTCCACACTTAGGCTTGGGATCCATTGGGGCTCAACATTACTTTTCAGAAACTTGGGCTTTGCTGAAAAAATATTTTTTCAAAATTTATTTTTGATTTCAATTGTTTTTTCAATGTTAATGGATCATGTTATTATGTATCTTTGTTTTCAGGGGTTCGTGCGAGTACTAGGACTTATTGTTTTCTTTTCACAATGAAAGGATATTGTTCAAATTGTAATGAGAGGAAATCTTCCTCTGACTTTCATGATCATTGTATTAATTGTAGTCAGTGTACTCGCACTAACTCCTGTTCAGTATGTGAATATTGGGATGACAAACATTGGAAACGTGTGTCACGGTAATGTTAGCGGGGAAAGGGCTATGCCGGTCCTTTCTCCGCAGGGTCACTCTAGTTTATCAGTTTCTATTTCAGAGGAACAAGAACAGGGTGATGTTTCCATGTTATCTTCCAAAGGTGCGCTTCCGTTGTCACAATCAAATGAAGAGCTAGCGGCAAAAGTGCTCATGGAAATACGCCAATTGCCTAAGAGGTCCCTAGTAGGATCGACGGCGTTGACGTCTGCTAGCTCGCCCGGTGTAGCGTCCATTCATCGAATGGTTCGGCAGCCGGGTTCATCCGTTGCGGTCCAGGAAGGAGATTTGGGTGATGCGAACACTATAAACATACAAGGTGCACACCCAGTGACTGCGGATAAGAGGAGAGAACGGAGGAAGCCTTGTAGTCCGGTTCCTAGCTCGTCCAGGTCCAGCCGGGCCACGAGCGAGAGAGGCCCCTCTCTCGTACAACAACATCTGGGACCAGATGTTGTGGTACAAAATGTTTCGCAAGCGGAGCATACGTCCGCCGCTCGGGACGCTCCGTTATATAGGCAGTCCAGAGAGACTGTACAGGCTTCCTCATCCTCTCAGCAGCGCACACGACCGCACCTTGGCTACGTGACCGCGGATATTCAGCCAGCTTCACCGTTCAGGGATTCCATGGCGACCAGGTCACGCCATCCGGTAGCCAGGGACAAGAGGCCTGTAGACTCCGGACGTTCGCATAAGAGAAGTATGCGGGAGTCAGTTGATGTGGAGCTTCCGGCGGCTAAGCAGCGAAAGACCGCTACTCCGCAGGCCGCGATGATGGACATGCTAGCCCAGATAGCACAAATTATCGCAGCATCCCAGCAAATGACCGAATTGGTGTCGGATCAGGAATTATCCGACGACGCTGGGTTGGTACGCTCCGCCAAAGCATCGGGTGCGGACGACCGGGAGCATCATGAGGGGCCGACCGGATGGCGAAAGGGATACCGAGGATTTGGAGCTATCCCTTTCGGAACAACATAAAGCTGCCGTGGATTTCATCCGGCACTACCTTCCTCAAGTTGTTCCGTCGGGCCAGACTGCTGCGATGCCGGATAAGAGACTGATAGCGTCATTGGACACTGAATTCTTTGAGCGGTTCAGAGACATCGTCCCTGAGTTTCCGGCACAGTCCAATAATGTCACAAGAACATTCGAATTATTGAACGACGCTATCTTTAAGCTTGCTTCAAAAACAGGCAAAGCTGGTTTCTTGTCCGCTAATGCTCTCAACCTGTCTTTCATCAATTCAAGGAATAAATTCGATACGGCAGGACAGGGCATACCGAGAGTTCCTCTGCGTCTAGACGACGAGGCGGAAGACTTGGAATTGTCATTACCGTCGTCTATGTCCATTCCAACTGCGGCATTGGAAACGACAATAACGTCTAACAGAGCAAGCTTAGATGCTTTATCATACGCAGACCACCTTACAAAGGCGTTATCACTGCGTCTTCAAGGGAAATAATTCCAGGATATACAATCCTCATTAAGACTTCTTTCAAGGGCAGTAGCTTTTTCCACGTATAACTCCGCCCTTTCAGTGGCAAACCTGGAGTTGGTTAGACGTGACGCAGCCCTAGCTACATCCACACGCGTGGATAATAAGGTGAAGAACTCTCTCAGAGTCGCTTCGGTCTCCGGAGAGCTCTTCGACAGCAAGCTTTCAGCAATCTATGATAAGATAACTAAGAAAGCTTCGGATTCTCTGCTTTTTAAATCCGCTTCCAAAAAATCGTATACAGCAGATAAGAGTAAGACAGACACTTCTGGGACAAATACGCCCAAGAGAGGTTCCTATAGAGGTTCTTTTGCGTCCTCTTGGTCTTATTCTAGAGACCGACAAGGCAGTGACTCACGTGCGGGACGTTCTTCGGGCCGAGACAACCGGTCTGATGTCCCGAGGTCAACGGGACGAGGTGCGGGTCGTGGAGGACGTGGTTTCTCCTCCCACAGGCCTCACAGGTCCAGGAGGTGATGGTTTGAACCTCTATCGTGTTCCGGTTGGCGGAAGGTTGTCGAGTTTTACAGAAGAGTGGGCGTCGATTACGGACGACCCCTGGGTGAGAGGGGTAATTTCGGAAGGACTAAGAATAGCCTTCAAACGAAAGCCTCCATTAACTCGAAGTCCAAAATGGACTCAACTTCCGTCAAATCCGCAGAAAAGAGACGCTCTTTTATCGGAAGTACAGTCTCTTTTGATGAAGAATGCGGTAGAGGTCGTAGAAGACCAGGAATCACTGGGGTTCTACAGCCATCTGTTTCTGGTTCCGAAACCAGACGGCTCGTTCCGTCCAGTCATAGATTTGAGCTGGATAAACAAGCTGATCGTCGCTCCGAAGTTCTATATGGAGACGATTCGATCGGTCAGAGCAAGTATTCGGGTGAACAATTATGCTACAAGCATAGATCTCAAAGATGCGTACTTTCACGTCATGGTACATCCGACATTCAGAAAGTATCTACGCTTCGCAGTCCTAGGAGTTGTATATCAATTCCGGGCGATGTGCTTCGGATTGAACCTAGCGCCCTGGGCTTTCACTCGAGTAATGAACTCGGTAATGATGCATTTCCGAGCTCATTCGTCTGCGGTAACGTCGGCCTACCTGGACGACATTCTTCAGAGGTACGGCAACGAGTTAACACTTCAGAACGATGTGCAGAATCTGCTTCTATTGCTCCGACGTCTCGGTTTTGTTATAAACGAGGAGAAGTCGGATCTGGTGCCGTCCAAGTCATTCACTCATCTGGGAATGAGCTTCGAGACGCACAACAATCTCGTTCGTCTGCTTTTAACCAGAGCGAAGTTAATCAGTTGTTACGCTCGCTATTGTCTTCACGCAAAGTCACAGCGAGGGAGTTCATGAGACTGATGGGTCTGTGCGGAGCCGCTGCGGATCTCATTCCGATGGGGCGGTTGCGCACTCGTCCTCTCCAAATTTTCTTGACTCAGAATTGGAGTGTGAAGATTCATTCGCTCGATATAGACGTTCTCTTGTCAGATCAAGTGAAACAAGAGATTCAGACTTGGGCAAACATTCAGTGGTTGACTCAGGGAGTTCCGCTGCAGTTGCCAGATCCGAGTTTTACGGTTATGACGGATGCCAGTCAAACAGGTTGGGGTGCAACATTGATCCCAACAGATTCGTAGTGCCAGGGTCTTTGGGATCCACAGTTTCTAAGCAAGCACATAAACATCAAGGAAATGATGTCAATTTGGCTTGCGTTATGTCATTGGATGGACATTATTCAGAAAGCTCATGTCCAAATCCTGTCCGACAATACGACAGTAGTGGCAGTATATCCGGAACCAGGGAGGCACTCATTCCGTTCCGTTATTCTATTTAACGGAAAGAATCCTTCCGTTTGCTCTGGAACACCAAGTTCTACTTTCGGTCCGTCATATACCGGGTCGTCTGAATGTACTAGCAGACTCCCTTTCACGGAAGGGTCTCTTGTTGCCGTCAGAGTGGACTCTCAACAAACAGGTATTCAATCAGATTTGCTACCAATGGGAACGGCCAATGATAGACTTATTTGCGACACATGTCAACAATCAGTTGCAGACGTATGTGTCACCATGTCCGGATCCACAAGCATATGCAGTAGACGCTCTGTCGATCTCATGGGACGGAATGATAGGATATGCGTATCCTCCAGCGCCGTTAATTCAGCAAGTATTGCTAAAGATAAAACAATCTCAATGCAAAATTCTGTTGGTAGCATCTCTGTCTCCACAGAGACCGTGGATAAATCTACTCAGGTGTCTGCTGTGGGACTTACCGCGAAAACTTCCTCCACGGGAGGATCTTCTTTCGCAGGGAAAATCGCGTCAACTTCATCACAACCCGCAAGGTCTCAACCTTCACGTATTTCCGTTGTGCGGTCCTTCTTGCATGGCAAGCATTTTAAGGACGAGCAGTGGACGCGATTTCTAACTGTAGGAGGACCTCCTCTTCGCTAAACTATGCGGCTGAGTGGAAGGTTTTTCGTTGTTGGTGTAGGGATCATTCTGTTGATATTTTTGATCCCTTCATACCAGACATTGCAAACTTTCTAGTATACTTGTTTGACGAGATCAAACTGCAGCCTGTTACTATTAAAGGTTATAGGTCTATGTTATCTGATACCTATGCACACCATGATAGTTTACAAATTGGATCTAATGTCTCTTTATCTAAGTTAGTTAGAAACTTCTCGATAAATAGACCCAGAACTCTTAGATTAATTCCTAAGTGGAATTTAGCTTGGGTTCTTCTTAAACTGAAAGAAAAGCCATTTGAGCCTCTTGGGACAGTAGATTTCAAATTCTTGTCTTATAAGAGAGCTTTTCTCTTAGCTTTCTCTTCTGCTAGAAGAGTCAGTGAGCTTCATGCACTATCGGTGGACGATTCTCACTATCGTAGTGTCGGGAACACTATTACCTTCACTACTAATGTTGGATTTTTAGCTAAGAATCAGGCTCCTAATAAATATCCGGAACCTATTGTTATTAAGGCTCTTCCGTCTTCAGACGGGTGTAGGCCTTTACTCTGTCCTGTTAGAGCTTTACGTATTTATAAACAAAGATCTCAGTTTATCAGAAAGGGACGAAAACGCTTCTTTCTGTCTCTGATGCCTAATAGAAAGGACATTTCAGTCCAATTGCTAGATGGATTCAATTAACTATCCGTACTGCTTATGATAATCTATCTTCTACTCAGCAGTCTGTGCTTGAGATCTCGGCTCACAAAGTAAGAGCTCTTTCTACATCTTGGACTTACGCAAATAGTGTTGCTATTACAGATTTAATGAAGGCTGTTTATTGGTCTCAGCCATCCACATTCACGAATTTTTATCTCAGAAATATTGAGTCCATTTCTGGAGACCTGCATTGTTTAGGTCCGTTATCTGTTGCTCAGAATGTCGTCCACTAAACAGTTGCAACTATAGTTATGCAGGCTTTCTGTTCCGGTAGTGACTCCGTCCTGCTGCCCTCTTTGCTCTGGGCTATTTGACCCAGGGCAAGGGGAAGGGGGGGGGGGGAGGGTGTTCCCTTAGGTCACCTGCTTTATAGTGAAAAGCAAGGGGATTCCTCCTCCAGAGTCAGTAATTCTGAGTCGTTACCGGGATGGTTTTAAAGTGTAATATTAATGTTAAAAATTCATTCTTGTCATATTTTTAAAGTGTAGCTCGGTGTGAAGCATTTGTATATGTCAAGTGTCAAACGGGCGTTAATATACAATCCCCGGACACTTTTAAAAGAATATAAAGAGTCTCAATTCTCTGGGCTGACTTTATTTATTGGCTTACTTTAAAAATAATTAGTATAAGGGGTTATGCTGGATGTTAATAGAGAACATGAATGTTATTGTGCTCAATTATGAAGGGTATTGTATCTTTCTAATTTATCATAAAATAAGAAAGATACATGTAAAGCCTAATACTCCGTTTCTCCTTGAGGGGTTGACTCTATTGATATAGTTGAGCTTATTGGATTTTCCTCTAGGTCCTAGGCCCTCCAGCCTTTTTACTATTTAGCTATGTCTGGGTCATTGGTACAGTATAAAAATGTTAAAAAATTTATAATAATTTATATATTTTTTATACTTACCAATGACCCAGACGGGGATGGCCCTCCCAGGAGTTGGGAACTCATACCTCCCCGCTGAGTACATAGCGCTGACCAGGCACTGCTTGTAAGAATGATAAATGGCACCAATTTCGGGACGTCCTTGACACTGCGCATGCGCAGTGAGGGCAAAGTATGGAGGACCTTCAGGACATGATTTCTTTTGGTTTTAGATGCAAATTTGGGGGATTGGGGGGCAAAATTTGTGTTTGGCCCTAGAATTTTAAGAGTTAGCACCAGCTATGTCTGGGTCATTGGTAAGTATAAAAAATATATAAATTACTATACATTTTTTAACTTTCCACATCAATTATTCAGCATTTTAGTGACCAGAGGCCACCAGAGAGCACCTAAAAATCAAAATTTTCTTTTTCTATATGCAGGGGGGTTTGGGGAGATTCTCCCCCCAAGAAAATTTTGATCAATTGAATGGCCACTTTGCCAATTAAAATTATTGAATTAATAGGAGTATTCAGTTAACAGGGATTAGGGCTCTTTCTAGTATTCTAGAAATAAACTTAGCATTTTTTATATTATATCTTGTTTGACAGAGCTCAGTCAAACAAAATATGTTAGATTAAATACCTGTATTGTGTATACTGAGGCAAAAAAAGATATACAAACAATGGGAATTCAGTAATTGTCAGGGTAACTTCTTGATATATTACAAGATTTTTTATTCAGTTAACAGGAGTTTACTCCATAATATGCAATTAATAGGTCAAATTTGAACTGAATGTATGGTAAATGGTTTTGTGATGGAAATTTATATTCAATTAACAGGGTTATTCAATTAAGACATCTTGAATGAATGAGGGCTCCACTGGACATCACTGATTTTACCATTAATTTTGAAAGCAACTTTACCATTATAAGGTTTTCTGTTCTCTAAAATCCCAGTTCTGTAATTCTGACAAGATTTTGTATTGTGATTGGTCGAGTTGAGAAGAAAACTATTGTCAGATATCAATTAAAATGACCAGTAATTTGTTTTTGGAAAATATTTTGTTACTTGGTGGAGGTATAATCTAGGCTTTTTGTAACAAAATCTACCCTTAAAAGTAGGTGTAATTCTCAACTGATATTTTGATGCGAAACTCAGTTTTTAATCAAATCAAGTCCAGGCTTCTTTTGCAGTAGTCATGACTTGATTTTTTGAAAGAATCAAGAAACTACTCAGCAGGTCGAGCTGATGGTTGTCATGAGCTTACACGTTTTAAAACAATTCCCTGTAGGAACCCTGGGAAGTGAAGCACTGCATGTTTACAGTGGTACTGTTTTACTAGTAAAATATTACCCGGTAACCAACGCCTGGGGTGGAAGACCTCTAAAATGAGCAACATGGGTATAAATAATTGGCTAGACATGACTTTATATCCATATTGCAGTCATGATTAGCCACTGTACAGAAATATGTGACCTTAAACATCAACGAATAAATAAATAAATAATTAAATAAATATTAATACAATGAGTAATAGAATAAATATGAAAAAAATCTCATGAATGCCTGGCTGAAATGCTCTCATGCTTGACTTTGAATGAATTATAACGAATGAATTATAACATCTGCAGTCTGATGGCTTACACTATTTTTTTCTCTCATTTTATTTAGAATTACTTTCAAAAGCAAACGGAGCTGAAAACTCGGGAAGAAATTCTGAAAAAATCTAACAGTGAAAACAAAGTAAAATATGAAGAGCTAAAAAAAAGTGAGTACTTAGATTGCTGCTATCTGGAAAGTTAACCCTTTACCTAACATGAAAAGCAGACGACACTTGCAAATAAAATTATTTAATAACTTTTTTTTTTTCACTTTTTTCATCCAAAACATAGTTTATGACCCCTCATTGGAATGAGCTTGTTGAACTCATTCCAGTAAGGGGACATAAGCTATGTTTATGAGGCAAATTTTTTTTTAAATAATGAAAATAGAATGGCTGTTTTTTGTGAATAGCTCTGGCCGTGTTTTGGTCATTACGTTGGGTAAGGGGTTAAACCATAGAGACTACTTTTTAATGCAACAGAACAGTTGCCACAACTTGAGGTCTCTAGGTAAACACTTAAGTTACTTTTTAGCTCATCTGTAACTCACCTGTAAGTTCAAGAGAAGTTTGTGGGGCTATATTTGCCACTCCCGAAATTTCTATTTTCCAAACTGCGAGGCAGATTTGAACCAAATTTGATATGAGGGCTTATTGGGTCATAAGTACTAAATTTATGCCCAAATTTTTTTTCCCGTTGCCCCATGGGAACTGCAGGAGCTAAAAATAGAAAAAAATTAAAACGCCCATATCTCCAAAACTACACAGCACTGAGAATTCTTATTTGGTCTGAAGCTTCCTTAGGACCAACAGAATGGAAAGGTAAAAAAGAATTGCTATCGGTTTTATCATGGGGTACTTTTTGGGGACTTTGAAAAAAGTGCTAAATCAGCATTTTTTAACACTGTGGGTAATGGGAAAAACATGTAAGACTACTTTTCTTCCAAACCACTGCTCCAAAAGCTTTCAAATTTCACAAATAACATCTTTGGACGATTGTTTCACATGTTTATTGAAATCAATTCCCTGGGTCCATATTTGGGCTCTCTATGGGAGCCCAAATGTTTATATTAGTGCGTATGAGGAATTATCTTTAAAAATCTTCTTCTTCAGATCTACCAATAAGAATCTTTTGATATTTGGTATGCAGCATCCTTAGGGGGGTGAGATTCAAGTTTGTTCAAGCCAAGTCCCTGGGTTCATATTTAGGCTGAAAATTTGGGGTCCCGTTCCGGACTAAGAAATTTTGGATCAAAATCCTGAAATTTTTTTTTGTTGTTTTTTTATCCGTTTCGGTCAATTTTAAGACAAAAAAAATATTTTTTTTATACACTGAAAATTTGGGGTCCGGGTGGGACTTGGAAAATTTTGGACCGAAATCCGGAAATTAGTTTTTTGTTTTTTTTATGCTTTTTGATCAATTTTAAGAAGAAAAAAAAGTTTTAGGCTGAAAATATTTTGTTTGGGACTTGTGTGGGCACAATCGCTTCATCTAGTTGCTTTTCTCAGGAGGGGCGTATGCAGCTTATTCAAGTCAAGTCCCTGGTTTGATATTTAGACTACCATGTCAGGTGAGTGCCCTCAGGCCCTCTGGGGCCTCTTGTTTTTACAACCTTGGCAAATGTTTATAGGAACGTCTTGGCCAAGCCTGGAAATAAGCAAACATCATCTGCAAAAATGAGACCACCCCCCCCCCCCCCCCCCCCCCTACCAAATTTACCCTCTGTGAACCTCAGTGTGAATCAAAGTCTCAGGTCTAAACAGAAAGTGGTTATCACCTGCTTTGCTTTTATATTAGCCGTAAAAATGATAATAAATAATGTTTAAGCCAAAAATCCACCTAAAGGTGCTCTATAGCTTTACAACAAAAGAAAAGTACAAAATTACATTTCCCTCTGATGTGCTTTTCGATATAAATGGGATTTTAATCCTGATTTAAAGGTTTCAATACTTTGTTCAGATTTAAAATACTCAGCAGGGAATTCCAAATTGCTGGGGCTGTCACCAAAAAGGGCCTCTCTCCAGCGGAGACAAGTTTAGAGGGTGGCTGGGCCAGATTGTTCAAGTTGGCTGAGCGTAGGTCACGGCTTGGAGGATAAGATGATATAAGCTCTGCCAAGTATGACGGTGCGAAGTTGTTAGTACATTGAAAAGTATAATTTTATATTGTATTTGCTGGACAGGAAGCCAGTGGAGGTACCCAAGAAATTGAGTTATTCTGGAGAATTTGCAGTTATGACATTCTGAAGCTTATCAAGTGAAGCCTTGATATCAGTCCAAGGTTACAGGTTGAGTGTTGATATCAAGTCAAATATAAAATCAAACAAGTAGTAACCTGTTTATTAATTAGACACAAATTATATTAAAAGTACCAAAAAACTCCCCTTCATTTGGAGACCCAATCAAGATATTTTTGATTTACAGAAAAGCCTACAGTTATTAATCGTAAATAATAATAATAATAATAATAAAAATATTGATGAAATGTTAACATCCAGAACCCACCACAGTGCCTTCTGACTTGCATTATTACCCTGAATCATAGGCTATTATTACCCTGAATCATAGGCTACCTACCCTTTGTTCATTCCATGATATTCTCATCTCAACTCTATGGAGCATACTGCCAGTACTCCACAGGCAGACATTCAAGGCAAACGCCTCAACCAATGTTCACAACTGGCATGAGATTCAACATTGCAGAGTCACACATTCAACTTCGCTGATCATACACCAGCCACTACTATGGGAAGCACCTGAATCAGTCGCTCAGTGGTCACCCACACGATGAACCAGGCTCGACATTGCTTAACTTCGGTGATCTAATGAGAACCGGTCTTGCTTGGCAATTGCTCCCATAAACACAAGAGCAGACAGTTTCTCTTCAATCAATCAATTTGGTTTGTTTCCCTATTTGATCAGTAAGGTATATTCACATTTTATTCTTCCAACACAAAAATAAATCACAATACTGGCATTCTATCTTGTTGGTGAATTTCTAACAATTTTCGGCGTTTTATTTGATAAGCTGCCTCTTGTCCAGACAGTTTTGCAGTCCTTAGAAGTAGGAGAATTTTGTGACAGCACAAAATTGCCATCACTAGTTCATCTGACAATGGCAAATTTGTACATGCAAGACACTTTTAAATTCAGTTGTTTGAGTCGTCCCCAATACTTGATAATTCAACATCAGAACAGATGTCTTTAAATGAACATGCTAGTATTGACTTGTGGTCAACAGAACAAAAAGCACACCAACTGAATGAACGATTGACTTATCAGGTGTGTTTAATTAAATCATAAAAGTGTGTTTTATTCAGGCATTTCAACAGATAGTCTTCAAAATTACAAATTTCAGTAATTTCCACAACTCACTACAACTTGAAACAGGCATGTTGACTCGTAACCAATAAACATTTGATTGGAATGTTCAATTCAGGGTGTCACACAACTTGCTTTTTTGGGGTGAATAGTTTTGCTGCCTTAATATTTAGAACTAGAAGTCCTGTCATGAAATGCGCACAAATAGTGCGTCGATCTGCATGTTAATCCACGCATTATGACCATAGTTAGGCTGTCAAATTCTGTACATATGGCCTGTGCACAAGCTATATTTCAGCCAGTGGACCTCCGGTTTACCCGGAGGTCCAGTGGCAGAAACATTGCCTGTGTTTGCTATGAGTGACCAGGAGAACCTGCCGTGCCTTGGATGCCATTCGATATGGCAATTGCATGTAATTCCTAAGTGTAATTAAGCCTAGATAAACTCACAGTTCCTGACAGGACTTCTAGTTTTAACTGTAGGGAATGAATAGATGCTTTTTCAGTTAAGCTCCTCGATTTATACATGACAAACTGGGAAAAGGAAACTTTAAAGAGAAGGTGACTCAGCATGTGCACATGCACAGTCTGGCTTCTTAACCAATAGAACTGCCACACTGTTATTTGTTACTGTGCTTATCACAGTCAATCAGGGTTTTCCTGGATAATAACAAATAAAAAAATGTTCATGCTTATACAGACCGATTTTTTCAAACTAATGTTAAGTAACATCACATATTGAGTTAATAGATCCTTTACCACCTGAAAATATATTTTTTGCAGGGCTGAATAGTTATTTTTGTTTGAGTAAAGTATTTGTCAACAAGTTAAATTATTACGGTTGCAATTTATGACAGCAAATATATGACACCATTAAGCAGCTTAAACTACCCAGTGACTGCATTTGCGGTGGCATTGCCGAATGCATTTGCTAATTCCCTGCACTGTTTTTGTATGTGGATTCCCAATATTTTGCTTACGAGCATTCAAGAGACACACTCTTCTGCATTTGAAAATTAGAACTAATACTCTTCTGCATCTAATGTTTTTTGGTTGAGTTTTTTAACTAACTCGATGAACAGTTTGATGAAGTCAGTGCGCAGGTGGGTGTATCTCCTTGTTAGTGCGATAATTCAAGAAATGTCAATGGATTTGGTCAATATTTGGTGTGTGGGACTTTCTTAATGTCTTGAATGAGTTCGAAAACTGGTACTGGTGGCCATACTGAGAGGAGTTATGATCCTTAATTCATTAAATTTTTATACTGTACCAATGACCCAGACATAGCTGGTGCTAACTCTTAAAAATATAGGGCCAAACACAAATTTTGCCCCCCAATCCCCAAAATTTGCATCTAAAACCAAAGAAAACATGTCCTGAATGGCCCTCCATACTTCACCTCTACTGCGCATGCGCAGTGTCAAGGACGTCCTGAAATTGGCACCATTAATCATTCTTTGTTTGGCCCTTCATCAGTTAACATCTGACTGACTTTTGTGCTTGTAAATCTCAGTTTAAATGATGCCAGACACATAAATATTAGAGAAATGGTGATTCTAAGGAGGATATAGAAGGAGGAGAGGAAAAATGAGTGACAGAAAATTATCAGGGCTGTAACTTAAAATTTTTTAATGAAATTATGTTAAGTTACCTATTTTCGAGGCAACAGCCTGTTGTGGTCATTCTTGTTATCAAGTTACACTGCTTGTTCAGTGTTTTCCTCTCTCCCTTTCCTTTAAGTCCCCTCTTGCTATTCTCCCATGCTTTTGGCATATTTTCTGTAATTTTATTACTAAAATTTCTTGGGAGTTTTAGCTGGATAACAGAATGAATTCTGTTCTTTTCCCCATGTTTACGTCTTCACCTATGGGTGGTTAGGCGTAGTGTTCTGCATCTACCATCTGATGTTCTGCAGTTTCTTCCCTGGAAGTCTCTGTTTTGCATCAGATAGTGTATTATTGGTAACTGATTTTGGGCCAGGGTGCCTGGAGTCTTGTTCTGGTGTTTTTACACTTATTGTTTACATTTACAACAGCCCTCTGTGTGAGGGGGGATTTCTTGAAAATAATATCTTGATGTTAATTTAATCATAACTAGATACATTATTATTGTTCGTAAGTGTTGCATAAATTGTTTAAAATATTTTTAGAATTTTTGTCCATACTTAGGCTTGGGATCCATTGGGGCTCAACGTTACTTTTCAGAAACTTGGGCTGTTCTGAAAAAATATTTTTTCAAAATTTTTTGATTTCAGTTATTTTTTCTATGTCAATGGATCATGTTATTATGTATTTTGATTGTCAGGGGTTGGTGCGAGTACTAGGACTTTGTTTTCTTTTCACAATGAAAGGATTTTGTTCAATTGTAATAAGAGGAAATCTTCCTCTGACTTTCATAATCATTGTATATGTAGCCAGTGTACTCATACTAACTCCTGTTCTGTATGTGTTAATTTCGATGACAACATGGGAAGCCCGTGTCACATTATGTTAGTGGGGAATTGGCCATTCCGGTCCTTTCCCCGCAGGGTCACTCTACTTTATCAATCTCTATTTCAGACGATCAAGAACAGGGTGATGTATCCGTGATGTCTTCCGAAAGTGTGCCTCCGTCGTCACAATTAATGAAGAGCTAGCGGAAAAGTGCTCATGTAAATACGTCAATTGCCTAAGAGGACCCTAGTAGGTTCGACGGCCTTTGACGTCCGCTAGCTCGCCCGGTGTAGCGTCCATTCATCGAATGGTTCGGCGGCCGGGTTCGTCCGTTGCGGTCTAGAAGGAGTTTTGGGTGATGCGAGCACTATAAATCAACCAAATGCACACCCAGTGACGGCGGATTAGAGGAGAGAACGGAGGAAGCCTTTTAGTCCGGTTCCTAGCTCGTTCAGGTCCATCCGGACTGCGAGCGAGAGAGGCCCCTCTCTCATACAACAACATCTGGCCCCAGATGTTGTGGTACAAAATATTTTCGCATTCGGAGCATACGTCCGCAGCTCGGGACGCTCCGATATATAGTCAGTCCGGAGAGACTGTCAATAAGGCTTCCTCATCCTCATGGTAGCGCACTCGACCGCTCTTGGCTACGTGACCTCGGATATCCAGTCAGCTTCGCCAATCAGAGAATCATCAGCGACCAGGTCACACCATCCGGTAGCCAGGGACACGAGGCCTGCAGACTCCGGACGTTCACATAAGAAAGTGTGCGGGAGTCAACGTACACGGAGCTTCCAGCGGCAAAGCATCGTAAGACCGCTACTGCACAGGCCTCGGTGACGGATGTGCTATCCCAAATAGCACAGCTTATCGCAGCATCCCAGCAACGACAGAATCTGTCGCATCATGTATTATCCGACGACGCTGGATCGGGACGCTCCGCGGAAGCAGGTATGGACGTCCGAAAATTTCATCCGGTCCGACGGGATGCCGAAAGGGATTCGGAGGATTTCGAGCTTTCCCTTTTGGAACAAAATAAGCTGTTGTGTATGTCATCTGACTTTATCTGCTAGAGGTTCTTTCGTCGGACCAGAATGCTGCGATGCCGGATAAGAAACTGATAGCGTCGGTGGACACAGAAATTTTTTGTTCGGTTCTGGGACATCGTCCCTCAGTTCCGACACAGTCCAATAATGTCACACAAACTTTCGAATTATTGAACGACGCTATATATATTATTATATGCTTGCTATTAACAAGCATGTCTGGTTTCTTGTTCGCAAAGTTATGGAGATGTCTTTCAAAAGTGTGCCTCTGTCGTCATAGTTAATGAAGAGCTAGCGGCAATAAGTGCTCATGGAATATGTCAATCACCTAAGAGGTCCCTAGTAGGATCGACGGAGTTGACATTTGCTAGCTCACCTGGTGTAGCGTCCATTCATCGAATGGTTCGGCAGTCGGGTTCGTCCGTTGCGGTCTAGGAAGGAGATTTGGGTGACGCGAGCACTATAATAAACTTTAGTACACACCCAGTGACGACGGATTAGAGGACAGATCGGAGGAAGCCTGTTAGTCCGGTTCCTAGCTCGTCCAGGTCCGTCCGGGCTGCGAGCGAGAGAGGTCCCTCTCTCGTACAACAACATATGGGACCGGATGTTGTGGTACAGACATTTCGCATTCGGAGCATATGTCCGCCGCTCGGGATGCTCCGTTATATTGACAGTCCGAGAGACTGTCGATAATGCTTCCTCATCCTCACAGCAGCGCACGGCCGCACATTGGCTACGTGACCTCGAGTATCCGGCCAGCTTCGTCATTCAGTGATTCCACGGCGAACAGGTCACGTCATCCGGTAGCCAAGGGACACGAGGCCTATACACTCCGTTCGCTCGCATAATAGAAGTATGCACGGGGTAACGAACACGGAGCTTCCAGCAGCAATGCATCGTAAGACCGCTTCTCCACAGGCCTCAGTGACGGACGTGCTATCCAAAGTAGCACAGTTGATCGCAGCATCCCAGCAATCGACAGATTCTCGGTCGGATCAGGAATTATCGGACGGCGCTGGGTCGGTGTGCTCCGCTGTTGCATCAGGTTCGGACGACCGAACACTTTATAGGGTCCGACAGGATGGCGAAAGGGATTCGGACGATTTCGAGCTTTCCCTTTCGGAACAACAGAAGCTGCCATACATTTCTTCCGGCATTATCTTCCAGAGGTTGTTCCGTCGGACTGCATTGCTGCGATGCTGGATAAGAGACTAATAGCGTCATTGGACACGGAGTTTTGGATCGGTTCAGGGACATTGTCCCTGACTTACCGACACAGTCCAATAATGTCATTAGAACATTCGAATTATTTAACGACGCTATATATAAGCTTGTTACCAAGCATGATAGTTTAGTTTCTTGTCCGCAATGCTCTATTCTGCCTTTTATCAATTCTAGGAAATAATTTATATTGGCAGAACAGGGCATACCGAGAGTTCATAGGCGTCTAGACGGTGGGGCTGAAGACTAGGAATTATCTTTTTTCGCCGTCTATGTCAATTCCAACCCCGATGTTGGAAACGACAATGATGTCTAATAGACTTAACTTAGACGCTTTATCATACGTAGACCACCTTACTGAGGCGTTATCATTACGTCTTCAAGAGAAAGAATTCCAGGATATGATCCTCAATGTGATTTCTTTCAAGGGCAGTAGTTTTTCCACGTATAACTCCGCCCTTCAGTGGCAACCTGGAGTTGGTTAGACGTGACGCAGCCCTAGCTACATCCACGCGCATGGATAGTAAGGTGAAGAACTCTCTCAGAGTCGCTTCGGCATCGGAGAAGCTTCTCTTCGACGGCAACTTTTCAGCAATCTATGAGTTGCTCGATATACACGTTCTCTTGTCTATCAAGTGTAGCAAGAGATTCAGACTGGGGCAAACATTCGGTGGTTGACTCAGAGAGTGCCACTGCAGTTGCCGGATCCGAGTTTTATGATTATGACGGATGCCAGTCAAACAGGTTGGGGTACAATATTGATCCCAACGGATTCGAAGTGCCAGGGTCTTTGGGTTCTGCAGTTTCTAGGCAAGCACTTAACTTCCAGGGAATGATGTTATTTAGGCTTGCACTATGTCATTGGATGAACATTATTCAGAAACGCATGTCCAAATCCTGTCCGATAATACGACAGTAGTTGCGTATCTCCGGAACCAGGGAGGCACTCATTCGATTCCGTTATTCAATTTAACGGAAAGAATCCTTCTGTTTGTTATAGTACACCAAGTTCTGCTTCGGCCCGTCATATTCCGGGTCGTCTGATTGTATTAGCAGACTCCCTTTCACGTAAGGGTCGCTTGTTGCCGTCAGAATGGACTCTCAACAAACAAGTATTCAATCAGATTTGCTATCAATGGGAGCGCCCAATGATAATTTATTTGCGACACAACTCACTATTCAATTGCAGACGTATGTGTTTGCATGTCCGGATCCCTGAGCTTATGTTGTTAATGCTCTATTGATCTAATAGGACGCAATGATAGGATATGCGTATCCTCCAGCGCTGTTGATTCAGCAAGTATTGCTAAGATAAACATCCACAATACAATTCTGTTGATAGCATCTCTGTCTTCACAGAGACCGTGGGTAAATTTACTCAGGTGTCTACTGTGGGACTTACCGCAAAAACTTCCTCCATGAGAGGATCTTCTTTCGCTGGGGAAATCGTGTCATCTTCATCAACCTTCACGTATTCCGTTGTGTGGTCCTTCTTGCACGGCAAGCATTGTACAGGACGAGCTATGGACGCAATTTCTTACTGTAGGAGAACCTCTTCTTCGCTATACTATGCGGCTAAAGTGGAGGCTCTTCCATCGTTGGTGTAGGGATCATTATGTTGATATTTTTGATCCCTCCATACTAGACATTGCAACTTTCTAGTATACTTGTTTGACAAGATCTACTGCAGCCTGTTACTATTAAGGTTATAGGTCTATGTTATCTCATACCTATGCACTCTATGATAGTTTACAATTGAGTCTTATGTCTCTTTATCTAAGTCAGTTAGAAACTTTTCGATAAATAGACCTAGAATCCTTAGATTAAATTCCTATACGGAATTTAGCTTCGGTTCTTATTTAGCTAAGTAATCATTTGAGCCTCTGGAAACAGTAGTTTTCAAATTCTGACCTTTTAAGACAGTAATTCTGTTAGCCTTCTTTTTTACTGAGGAGTCAGTGAGCTTCATGCACTATCGGTGGACGATTCTCACTTTTGTAGTGTCGGAAACACTACTTCCTTTACTACTTAGGTTGGATTTTTGGTTAAGAGTCAGGCTCCTAATAATATCCGGAACCTATTGTTATTAAGGTCCTTCCGTCTTCGTACGGGCATAGGCCTTTACTCTGTCCGGTTAGAGTTTACGTATTTATAAACAGATATCAGTTTATTAGTACGGACGTAAGCTTCTTCTGTCTTTGATGCCTAATAGAAGGACATTACGTTCCATTCTATTACTAATGGATTCAATTAACTATCGGTACTGCTTATGGTATATCATTGACTCTGCAGTTTGTGCTTGAGATTTCGGCTCATGAAGTAAGAGCTCTTTCTACATCTTGGGCTTACATTAATAGTGTCGCGATTATAGATTTTATGAAGGCTGCTCATTGGGCTCAGCCATCCACATTCATGAATTTTTATCTCAGAAATATTGAGTCCATTTCTGGAGGCCTGCATTGCTAGGTCTATTATCTACTGCTCAGAATGTCATTCACTTAACAGTTGCTACTATAGCTAGGTAGGCTTTCTGTTCCGGCAGGGACTCCGTCCTGCTGCCCTCTTCGCTCTGGGCTATTTGACCCAGGGCAAGGAGAAGGGGGGGGGGGGGGGGGGGTGGAGGGTGTTCCCTTGGGTCACCTGTTTTATTATGAAAACAAGGGGATACCTCCTCCGGAGTTAGTAATTCTGAGCTGTTACTGGGATGACTTTTCAGTGATAAGTTTATGTTTTAAAAATTCATTCAGGTCATAGTTTTTAAAGTATAGCTTTTGAATATATCACGTGTCAAATGGGCGTTATTATACAATCCTCAGACACTTTTAAGGAGTATAAAGAGTCTCTATTCTCTAGACTAACTTTATTTATTGGCTTACTTTAAAAAATTTTAGTATAAGGATTATACTGGATATTAATAGAGTACAAGGATGTTATGATGATGCTCAATTTTGGAAGGTGTTGTGTCTTTCTAATTTATCATAATTAAGAAAGATACATGTAAGGCCTAATACTCCTTTTCCCCTCGAGGGGATGACTCTATTTTATATAGTTGAGCTTATTGGATTTTCCTCTATGTCCTAGGCCCTCCAGCCTTTTTACTATTCAGCTATGTCTGGGTCATTGGTACAGTATAAAAATGTTAAAAAATTTATAGTAATTTATATATTTTTTATACTTACCAATGACCAAGACGGGGATGGCCCTCCCAGGAGTTGGGAACTCATACCTCCCCGCTGAGTACATAGTGCTTACCAGGCTCTGGTTATAAGAATGATTAATGGCGCCAATTTCGGGACGTCCTTGACACTGCGCATTCGCAGTAGAGGTAAAGTATGGAGGGCCATTCAGGACATGTTTTCTTTGTTTTTAGATGCAAATTTTGGGGATTGGGGGGCAAAATTTGTGTTTGGCCCTATATTTTTAAGAGTTAGCACCAGCTATGTCTGGGTCATTGGTAAGTATAAAAAATATATAAATTACTATAAATTTTTTAACTTTTTGCCTGTTTTCAGCTCATTCGCTTGATGAATTCAACAAATATCAATGAATTTGGTCAATATTTGGTATGTGAGACATTCTTCATAATGTCTTGAATGAGTTCGAAAACTGGTACGGTTTGACGATACTGAGCAGATTTATGGCCCTCAATTCATTAATTTTTGCCCCTTTTCAGCTCGTTAGCATGATACACAAATATCAGTGCATTTGGTCAATATTTGGTATGAGAGACTTTCTTAACAATGTCTTGAACGAAACCGAAAACTGGTTCAGTTCGGCCATACTGAGCAGAATTATAGCCCTTAATTCATTAATTTTTGCCTGTTTTCAGAGTGTTAGTGCAATAACTTCAACAAACATAAATGGATTTGGTCAATATTTCGTATGTGAGACTTAACTATCGACCACAGATGTGGAGAGAAATCCTGATGAATGATTAAGCACATTCTTTCAATATTATGACTTTTGATATCCACCTGCCCAGCATGAAGTGTAATGCACAGGTTAACTAATCACATGATTTCAATAATATTCATGTTATGCGATGAGTTAAATTTGATCACTTAACTAATTTCTGTTGATTTGTGACTTGTTTTACAGTAATTGATGATCTATATGATCAGAAGCGGAAATTAGTTGCAGATTTCAAACAGCAGGAGAAAGATTTCCAGGAAATGAAAGGAGTTTTACAGAAACAGAGAAAGCGAGAGAGTTTGAAGCGTAGAGAAGAAGAAAAGAAGGCTAAAAAAGAAGCTGCACAGAGAGAAATGTATGTTGCTACATTCAGAATTTACTGTGTTCCTCACAACTATTTTTGAAATTTTGTGAATGATAAGTTTTTAGTTCAACTATTACTAATTAATGGCAATGTAATGTGATGACTAGGACATAGTTGGCATCCTTTGTAGATGATTGCACATTGCATTTGCATCTCAAACATCAAGCCCACAAATAAGCAGCCTGCCGTGGTAACTGTCAAGCTCACCCTGGATGTCTGACAAGTACTAAATCACTTGTGCCTGATGCAAAGTTCTTGTGCCTGAAGTCATGACGGGTACAAAGTCTTGGCATTGAATATTAGTTATTATTAGTAACAAAAACATGTTCAGTTTTTGTTGGCTTGATCAAAACCAAATTCTTGAATATAAGAGAGCTTTCCAATAAATGATATTAAGCTAAGATTATGGTGAGATATGCATGTACAATTAACCCTTGCATGCTACTGGTGGATATTTCTGTTCAGGACACAAAATCTCTCACCACTGAAATGTGTATAATTTGGGCACATTTAACCAATATTCCTCCCTGTAGATTGAATGGACTTTTTGGTCAGTGATTTCTTTAATTAAATTTAGCTGAATTTTTCATCAAATCTAGTCATGGTTGCTTTACAGAACCCAGAACTAGATTTGATGAAAAATATTTTGAAAATTTTCAGTAGGTCAAGAGTTAACCCTTTACCCATAGTAACGGCCAAAACCGGTGATCGCTATTCTAAAAAATCACCAATTTTCAATATTTTTTTCATTTTTTGCCTCAGAAACATAGGTTATGACCCCTTGTTGGAACAAGCTCGTTCCAATGAGGGGTCATAACTATGTTTTTGAGACAAAAAATGAAAAAAACTGAGTTATTCAAGAATTTTATTTGCAACGTTTGTCAGCTTTTCATGTTAGGTTAAGGGTTAAACTTTTTATATTGCTTTGCAAAAGCTGTCGACAAGTTCTTCTTTGAGAAAGCAACTAGTAGACTACATTTATCTTTACATAGAGAGTAATCGCTTGACTGGACTGGTTATGTGAAATAATTCATGAGAGGTGAGGGACGTTGCACAAAATGAGTGAGCGAATGCGCATAAGTGTTTTACAATATAGTCCCTCACCTCGAATGAATTATTTCACGAAACCAGTCCAGTCAAGCGATTACTCTGTTTATTACTTTTCATTATTAACAATAATTATATTATTTAACCCTTTACCTAACGTAACGGCCAAAACCGGCCAGCGCTATTCTCAAAAATGGCCAATTAATTTTCATTATTTTTTCATTTTTTGTCTCTAAAACATAGGTTATGACCCCTCATTGGAACAAGCTCATTCCAATGAGGGGTCATAACCTATGTTTTTGAGTCAAAAAATGAAAATAATAGTTATTCAAGAATTTTTTTTGCATGTGTCGTCTGCTTTTCATATTAGGTAAAGGGTTAAAAAAAAAACCAAAAAACAATGAAGTCCCCATTACACCCACGGCAAAACGTCTTTGTTTGCACGCACGGATACATGACCCAATTGTTGATTGCATAATTCACTTGTGAAGTTATCGTTTATAATCAAACCCAGAAGTCCCAGTAGATCACACTTTGGAAAGTAATAAAATGTTTTTACATCATTGTTGTCTGTCTTACAAGCAGCTAACAATAATATAGAAACACTGTTAACTGGTGGATTGCTGAATTATTTTTGGTCCTCAAAATTTGTACACATATCTTTGCCTTGTTACCATTTATACAACATAAATTGCAACAACGCAAATGCTAACAGACTAAACAATTTCACTTCAAAGGTAATATGAATGACATCCACAGAATATGAAGCTTTTAAGTTATAGTACCAACCCAAATATGGGCTTCCAGCACTCTACCAATGAAATTATCTATATTTACGGTAGTTGCTATTGTCTACCTGAGGCAACCGCATCATGTCTTTGGCAAGACACTTCACCCCTATTGCCCACGTGGGGGCACGGTGTTGTGTACTGCACGTCGATGGTGCACTTGTCTTCAACCAATGCTAACCCTGCCAGTGGGGAGTTAGTATCTTGGGGAGCCTGACAGTTGCTTGGAGGTTCTCTCCGAGAACTCCAGCTTCCTCCACCAGTAAATAATTGTCTGACACGAGGTGACCCTTGTTGTCAAAAATGTCGTTAAACCCCTTTAAATAAATAATCGTTATCATAAAAATTATTCTGCAGATATGAGGGTTAACATACATCTCCCTTGAGATTATAAACTTAACTTGCCATAAAAATTAATCTGTGGATTTAAGGCTAAAGCATTGCAAAGCCTTGTTGCACTCAGAGAAGAAATTTATCTATTTTATTAACTTGGGTAAAATATCAGACATAAACTATTTAAATTTAATTTTTGTTAACTTTGCATTGGTTATAAAAAAAGAGAATGCTGCAGCCAAAAGGACCATGTGGAAGGGCCTGAGAAACAGATTTTTAAATTTTAAGCCTAAGGGTTAAACTTTGTGAAAAATATTCAGTTATTTTTTGTTACTTTGCAGAGAAGAGATACAGTCACAAACAGAGCCATATGTAGATGAGCGAAATCTTTGTAACACGTTGATTAATTATCTGCAGCGAAATATCAACACCGATTTGGACCTCGTCTCCCCAGCAACAACTCCTGCTTCCACTCCAGCTGAAGAAAACAAAACTATTTTGTCTCAAGGTGTGTCTACAAGTGCTGTGTTTAGTTGTCCTTCAGTGAAGTCTTTCTGATACTTTTCTCTGGGCCAGAACTTCTTTTTTCCCAGAAAGCTTTTGATAAATTTAACTCTCAGAAGACTGGGAATCAGAATGAATTTAATGAACATGACATACCGTGAAAAACTTACAGTAAAGCAGGTGCTTCTAGTCAAGTGTTGTCTGCCTATTCAGACAGACATCACTTGATTAGAAGCACCTGCTCAGTGTTTAATTCTCCCCCAGCCCAAAGATAGCCGAACCGTCACAGCCAGATTACCTGTTGTATTACATCACAGGCAAGAAAACTCGACTCCCGGCTTCTAAGAGTTAAATCAGTTTTGTACCAGCAGTGGATGGTTTGTCAAGTCCCAAGGTCAGATCCTTAAGGTCGTGGTTACAGTACCATGATTGCAAAGGCAGCCATTTCCTCACTAGGATTGCAATCTGGTCACTGCACCTTTCTTTCAGTAATTTCATAAATAAAATCATAAAAAACAAACAAAAATTGTACCTGAGCAGCAATATTTTTGCATTTCTTCTTTGGCAGATGAGAATTTCACAGTTGGGGTAAAGATGGAGACTTGAGAAGTTTGACACAGGATTCCTGTTGGCTCCAGTGGTGTAGCAGTAAATTCTCATGCTTCTAGCACAAGTCTTGTGTATTTTCACCCCACATTATGGTCTCATGCTCTCAGAAGAATCTGATGTCTTAGGACTGCAGAAAAACATTCTTGTTTCTCAGGAAATTTTGTTCAAATTTTGTATGAGGAAGGGAACCCTTTTTTTTCTCTGTTTTTGTTAATCCACAAAACAGTCTTTAAAATAGTTGGAATATAAATTCAACCTGGAGTGCATAAATTTTTGCACAAAGAAAACAATGGTCGCGGACGATCAAACAATATAAGGAGCAAACAATCTGAACCGAGGTTTGGTAATATTTTAATCCAACAGCTCAATAGAGCTTTTGGGTTAAATTGTTACTAAATCTCCTGACAAACAGGGATGGTTTCCTCCATTTTGCCATTGACAATATTCACTGAAATGATACCTTCCTGGGCGCCAGGGTTGAAAGGGTTAATTCCTTTTACTATTATTTAAAAAAAAAATTCAACAGTGAAAATTTAACTAACTATATGTTGCCCATTTTAGAGGACTTTCACATCAAGCACTGGTTACCAGGTCCTCTGTTTACCAGTAAAACAGAGCTTGTTTACCACAGTAAACATACACTGCTTTACTTTCTGGGATTCCCGGATGGGCAGTCCTTGAAAGGTGCTTGAATTTGTTTCCCAGATATCCGTACAAACTGAGGTTTAGATTTATTTTTTCTGGCATAGTATCATTATAAACTGCCTGGACATTCATTAGCTGATTCGATAAGACTTTTCTCTTAAAACAAAATGATTTATGTTTCAGGACCTGCTGAAAAATTAGAAGATGGAGCATTAGTGTTACTAAAACGTGATGAAGTGAACGAGTATGGTGGAATTGGTAAACGAACAACAAAGCGCAGTCGCAAAGTTCGCAAGTCATCAATGGTATGCTTTGCAAATCATGTCTTTATCCCATTCTCCATGCCTTCATTGCCTTTAACTGTATATTTCCCCGTCCATTCAAGTATAAGATATGTAGTGGAACTCTTGTAATTGAATAGCCAATTTGACTGAAAATTATTCAAATAACTGTGCATGTAGTATTAAATCAACAGGAATTTGAACATTTTCCTATAATCTTGTGTTAAAATGGCCATTTATTGTATTAAATCTTGTTTATTTATTCTATTTAAACAAGATATACAGTAGAATCCTCTTAATTGAATATCTATTTTGCCAGTGAAAATTATTCAATTAACAGGAGTATACAATTAACAGGAAATTGGTCTGTTTCCTGTGTTCTGGAGGTAAACTGAGCATTTATTCTATTATATCTTGTTTGACAGAGCTCATAGAGCTCTGTCAAACAAGATATAATAGAATAAATGTCTGCATTGGATATAGTGAGGCCAAAAAGGTTGATAAATAAGGGGAATTTGGTACGTGTCACAGTAATTTTTTCGACATATTACAAACAGTTATATACAATTAACAGGAGTTTACTCTACAACCCATATGCAATTAACAGATCAAATTTGTACTGAAGGTATGGTAAATGGTTTTGTGTTTGAAAATTATATTCAATTAACAGGGATATACAATTAAGAGATATCCAATTAAGTGGGCTCCACTGTAATAGAATAAATGCCTATATTGGATGTAAGGTGGACAAACAGGTCTATAAACATTGAATTCATTGGCTGTCAAAGTAATTCTTTGATATATCACATAGGCCTCTCATGATTAATTGAGAAGTTGACTAATCGTGGGAAACACCCATAATTGACTACAGTTTCAAAGTCGATGATCATGTGTTTCTTATCAACCTACCTTACAATTCAGACTCCTAATCACCCCAGGTCCAAACCTGAGTCTTGGTTCAGGTCAGGACCTGTGGTTGGCAAGAATCTAATAATCACTCCATTGAGATTTAAAGAAGGCAACTGCACTCCTTGGCAAACTGAGGTGGGCAGTTATTTGTATGTCCATACTTTTTAGAAGCCCAGACCTGGTGTCATGTGTTGTATCTTTATACTTCTTTCCCATATCAATTGCAATGTTTTTTGATATGCCACAGCCCTTGACACTTCTTACGGCCACGATGGGGAGGAGAGTAATAACTAATAATTCATCAGTAAAGAAGTGATGAAAATTTAAATTTTACAGTAAATTTCCTTTCTTATACCTACCGCAATTGTTTACAACAGGCTTGCACTACACTGGAAGTCCCTAACTTGGAAAAATACCCTCTAGCAATTTGGGAAAGAAAAGTGGTGCAAAAGCATCGAGAAAAAATAAGCCAAAACTGGGTGGAGTGCGACTGGTGCACACCCAGTAGGGGATACTCTTCTCCACATACTAATCCACAGCTTCCGGAACCAGTGCGTAGACGTATAACCAACGTGTCATTCTATTTTTTTTTTCGCCATCTTTCAGGATACGGATCGTTTCGCTCCTCAACAGTGATACCTTTTGACTCGACATTAACGATGTTTCCTGTTCTGATTGTGGATTTATAGCCATTTCTTCACTATCCAGACATACAGGGCTGTGTTTTTATATATTCTCTTGATTATTCACTGTATTTTTTTTGTGATAAATCTCTATATAGCGATTTCACACATGATTTTCGCATACTATGCCATTTTGGTCTTTTGTTCATTAATGCTAACCCTTTGGGTTCTGCTTTTAACTGAGTTAGGTGTCTGCTGGGGGCGGTTGTGGCAGCTTTTCTCCCCTTTGTTGAGGGTAGAATTTCTGCCAGTTCCCTTTTGGCTGTTGGGGTACTTTTCTGTTCCTGTCGGGCCTTTGTTTCTTGCCACCCTACTCTGGTAGCTGGGGGTGTCCTGATTTATTTTTTCTTTGGGTTTACCTTTTCATTTACATTGCTCTCACCAGCTATGCCTAGGACAATACCTTGCAGGCCATTTTTGTTGTCTTAGCATGTTGAAGTTTCCCATTATTCATGCTCCACTTTATTTGGGTGTTCTTTTGAAAGACCCCTTGGGCTAGTTGGTCTTTCACCTTTTGGGCTTCTGTCTATTGTGTAGTTCGGGCACGTTATGGGAAGGGGAAAGAAGTCGTTCGGAGCCTCCCGATTTGACTCTGTCTGGATAGAGTTATACCCCTTTCTGGGGGTTTTGCAGTCTTTTCATGGCGTGAATACCACGGTAGCTGCTGACTTTCTGGCGAAGAGATGCCTGGTTCCTGGACTGATGTCCCCGTCCAGTCAACATCTGAGGCTGTCACTAGGGTTGTGACTCCACTTTTGGATCCGAGCTCGGTTGCTCTCTCTGCTTTAACGCCTGTGTCAGCAGCTACTGATGTATCTGCGCCTGCTGCTACTCTCTCTGTGACATCATTGGTCTCTATTTCAGCCGGCCTCGGCTTTTCCGTGCAGGGATTTCTGCTTGGACGTGTGATATCGGCCTCAACCTTCGCTGGCTTCAACTCGACGAAGTTGGAAGTTGTTGCCGGCCAATCCCTCTGCTGTGGTCTCTCAGCCGCCGAGCCCAGCAGGTTTTGATTTGGATTCAGATGTCCATGGTGGGGGTCACCATAGACTCTGTTGCACTTCCGTCCATGCACTCTGGCCAGTTTTGTTCAGCCTGGACCTTCTGTCCCCCAGAGGTCCGCGGCGACTCTCCTCATTTCCTGCACTTCAGATCCTTGGGTATTTCATACCCCTATAAACATTTGTATTCAGATGCTTTGGCTGCCACCTGTCGCCCCACGTCGGGTGTTCTAGAGGATCGTGACCCTTCACTTGTTTAGAGGGTCCAAAGTGAAGCCACTTTGCTGGGCCATTCCCACATCGTACCGGCAGATATGGGTTGTGAGCTTGAGGAGGCCCCTCCTTGCTCACATAGGTTCTTTCCAGGAGCCATCCCATTGCCTCCAGCGAGGCTTCTAGTGGCTTCCAGGTGCCCTCCGCTGTGCCGCATCCCAGGATTGAAGCAGGCCTACACCATGGGAGGCATCAGCTGGTATGCCCAACATGGGGTATGTGTCTTCCGACTCAGGCGATGGGTCAGACACACCTGACCTTGACAGTCTTCAGTCTTCTGACTTGGAGGCGGCTCTTTACATTGTGTTTGAGTTCCTTCAAACAGTCAGACCAGCCGGAGGTTTCAGCCAGGCCATGATCATCAGTCGCGTGCCTACAGCCTGTGGAGCACCCTGCTTCTGGGAGCTTTCGACCAAACCAGTCGGTACAAGTGGTCAAAGCTTTTGCAGCATTGGACTAAAGCTGAGTTCCAAGGCTATGAAGACTTTGTTCTTCACTAGGCTGATACCTTTTGCCCCCTGTGCATTATCGTTACTACAATTCCGCCAATCCATCGGTCTGCAAGACTCTTGACGGTCTTCGATCAGTATTCCAAGCCCAAGTCGGCTGTTATTTCTATGGCGTCTTTGGAGTCCATGTTGGGCTTATCCAGAGAGATGCTAGGCATGCTTTCTGTCTCGGATCATGTCGTCTTGGCTGCTTATCTGCCTCCAGATAAGTTGGACGACATACAGGCTCCTTTGCGTGTGATCTCTAAGATGCTCATGCATCTTACTCACACGCATGCCTGTAACATTGCTTTTTTGGAATTAGTTAGCCTGGACGCTGTGTTGGTCACAAGCTGTTCCCTTCCTGAAGTGCATGGTGCTGCTCTTCGATCTGCTTGTTTGGTGGGTCCGCGACTATTCCATGATTCCGTGGCGATGATCCAGGAATCATGGAATATCAGCTATCCAAAGATCAGCTGCTGCCTCGCCAGCTTGATCCACCTTCTGTTGGAGGCTGGGGCCGTTTCAAGCCTAACAAATGCCCTTCTGCTTCCTTTGTGAAGCCAAGGACTGATCCTCCTAATGCTTCTTCCTCTTACTCACGTTGTAAGGGTAAGCGTCTGCATTCCAGAGGGAGGTCTCAAGATCCTTCATCTAGCAGAGGAGGTGGTTTCTCCTCTCACGGGCCTCGCCAGGGCTCGAAATGAAGGTCCTCACCTCAATTCATCCCAGGTTGGAGGAAGGATATTCGAGTTTGCAGACCGTTGGGCCACGATCACATCCAAACCTTGACTGTTAGATGTTCAGTAGTCCAGTCTGCAGATATCCTTTCGGAGCACCCCACTCTGTTGAGAGTGTCTCTTCCAACCCAAGTTCCTTTAGACGTTTCACGTCGGGAACTTTTGATCACAGAGATAGACATTCTCCTGTCAAAGGGGGCGATCAAGGTCATCAAGAACATGGATTCAGTGGAATTTTATTCCCTCCTGTTCTTAGTTCCAAAGAAGGATGGCTGACTCCGACCGGTTATCGATCTGAGTATCCTGAACCAGTCTATCATTGCTCCCAAGTTCAGCATGGAGACTTTCAGGTTTGCTTGCCGCTCCATTCTCCAGGGAAATTTTGCTTCCAGCATCGACCTTCGAGACGCTTACTTTCACGTTCTGATTCATCGGACATCGCGTATCTCTGATCCACTTGTCTGTGGCAAATTTACCAGTTCAAGGCCATGCCTTTCGGCCTCAACCTCGCTCCTTGGGACTTCATCCAACTGATGTCGCATGTGATAGCCTTCCATCGCACTCAGTCCAGTGTGACTACTTCGGCATATCTGTATGACATCCTCCAGAGGCACACCAATGCGACTCTTCTGGAGTCAGATGTCGACACACTGTTGAGCCTGCTCATGTCACTAGGGTTCAGAGTCAACGAAGAGAAGTCGGGCCTGGTCCCTTCTCAGTCGTTTTGTCATCTGGGTCAGGACTTCCGTACTCAACTGAATACAGTGGCGATTCCCCAGGCGAGAGCTGTGATTCTCTCGGCTTTTGCCCTGACTCTGACCCAGTCCCTGTCCGTGAGTATTCTCGGGCTGCTTGGTCTCTGCGGTTCGGTGTCGGATCTCATTCCTCTAGGTCAGCTGCATGTCAGACCTCTCCAACACTTTCTCAGTTGTTGCAGGCTGAATGTCGATCCTCTGGATCTGGTGCTTCAGTTACCAGCATCTCTTCATGGTCACCTTCTTCCCTGGACGGATGTTCAGTGGTGCATTATGCAGGGAGTTCTGTTGGACTTGCCCATGTCCGATCGTGTTCTGACGGCTGATGCCAGCGATCTCTGATGGTGCACGACATTGGATCCTCTGGTCTTTCCCTTCACGCTGTATGGGACCAGGATCAAGCAGCTCTTCACATCAATCAGAAGGAGCTTCTTGATATTCTTCTGAGTTTCTGGCAGTGGATCCCCCACCTTTCGAAACGTCATGTCCTTCTGTTGTCCAACAATTCAACAGTGGACGCTTACATTTGGAACCAGGGCGGCACGCACTCAGTTCCCATGTACAAATTGGCTCACGATCTTCTACTGCTCGCTCAGGATGTCAACACCGGGGTGATGGTTCGTCACATTCCTAGTCGTCTGAACGTCCTAGCTGACTCCCTGTCCCAACGGGGCAGATTAATTTCCACCGAGTGTTCTAGTCACTTCGCGATCTCCGGGGTCGTCCCCACATCGATCTTTTTGTGACCCATTGGAACCCTCAGGTCTACACTTTCGGGTCCCTGTGTCTAGATCCTCTGGCTTTCGCCATGGATGCTCTGTCACTCGATTGGAACGGTCTAGTCGGCCACGCCTTCCCACTGGTTACGATTTTGCCTCAGGTTCTAGCCAAGATACGAACCTGCAGTCGAATCATTCTGATCGCTCCCCTGTCACCTCAGCGGGTGTGGATCAATCAGCTCCGCTCTCTGTTGGTGGCAGTTCCGGCATGTCTCTCTCTACGTCACAACCTTCTTTGCCTAGGTTACCTGAGGAGTTTTCATGTCGACCTGACTTCATTGTGCCTTCACGCATATCTTTTGTCAGGCTTTTCGAGATGGCAGTGGAGTGCTTTTCTTCTTCAAGGTGGCACTCCACTGGTTTAGCCTATGCAGCTAAAAGAAAGGTCTTCTGTTGATGGTGTGCTAATCACTCTTTTGATTTTGCCGATCCTTCGATAACACAGATTGTGGAGTGCTTTTCTTCAAGGTGGCACTCCATTGGTTTAGCCTATGTGGCTAAATGAAAGGTCTTCTGTCGATGGTCTGTTAATCACTCTGTTGATTATGCCGATCCTTCGATAACACAGATTGTGGAGTTTGTGGTATATCTGTTTGATTCTTGGGGTCTCCAACCTGTTACCATCTAAGGGTACAGGTTCATGCTTTTGGAGACCTCTTCGTTTGTGGGAAAGTGTCGTATTGGAACTAATCCATACCTCTCCAAGCTTATTCGTCACTTTTCTTTGAAAAGGCCTAGGATTTTGCAGCTTACCCCAACATGGTATCTTTCTTGGGTGCTGCTTTAATTGAGGTGGGGGGAGGCACTGTTCGAACCTTTATCCCAGGTGGATGTGTTTTTTCTCACATACTAGACAGCTTTGTCTGATGGCTTTTGCTTCAGCCAGAAGGGTTAGTGAGCTTCACGCCCTCTCTGTTGATCTGGCCTTTTTCAGGAGCTCTGCCAACAGTGTTACTTTTATCCCAGGTAGATGTGCTTTTTCTCACATACAAGACAGCTTTGTCTCATGGCTTTTGCCTCAGCCAGAAAGTTTATTGAGCTTCACGCCCTCTCTGTTGATCCAGCCTTTTTCAGGAGCTCCGCCAACAGTGTTACTTTACCACTGATTGCTCCTTTCTGGCCAAGAATCTGATGACAGAAACTACTCAACCTCCAATCTCTATCAGGGCTTCCTTCTGCTGTGGGTAATCGCCCATTGATCTGTTCGGTTCATGCAATTTGCATTTACTTCAACCTGACACAGTTCATTAGGAAAGACGGGAACAGATATATTTCTGTCTCTTATCCCTGGTCGACAGAAGATCTCTCCTCAATCCATTTCTAGATGGATTTGTCTTGCTATTCGCACGTCATATGCTCGTCTAGCAAGTGACAATTGTATTACCAATCGTTTTTCTGCCCACGAGGCGCATGCATTGTCTACCTCCTGGACTTATGCTAACTCCGTCAGTTGTCGGACGTTATGCAGGCAGACTACTAGAGAAATGCTTTGACTTTCTCCACCTATCTGCATCAGTTGCAGGAGCAGTCCGAGAACCTTTTTTTCTTTAGGTCCTCTTCTTCTGCTCTGGCTGTCATCAGCCCAACCCATTAGGGTTTTTGCAAGGTCAGTTCCAGCCCTGTTCTTGGTACTGTCCTTTCTGTGTGTCACACAGGGCCATATGCCTCATCTCCCATTGTCTTAGACATTTACTGATGGTTGTGATGCTATGGTTTTATAGGCCTAGGGAACTGCGCACTGGTTCTGGAAGCTGTGAATTAGTACATGGAGAAAAGTGTCCCCTACTGGGTGTGCACCGGTCGCACTCCATCCAGTTTTGGCTTATTTTTTCTTGGTGCTTTTGCACCACTTTTCTTTCCCAAATTGCTTGGGAAAGAAGAAATTAGAGAGTATTTTTCCGAGTAAGGGACTTCCAGTGTAGTGCAAGCCTGTTGTAAACAAGTGAGGTAGGTATAAGAAAGGAAATTTACTATAAAATTTTAATATTTTTATACTGTACCAATGACCCAGACATAGCTGCTGCTAATTCTCAAAATCTAGGGCCAAACACAAATTTTGCCCCCCAATCCCCAAAATTTGCATCTAAAACCAAAAAAAATCATGTCCTAAATGGTCCTCCATACTTTTCCTCCACTGCGCATGCGCAGTGTCAAGGAGGTCTCGAAATTGGTGCCAATTATCATTCTTTCTTTGTTTGGCCCTTCATCAGTTCACATCTGAATGATATTTGTGCTTGTAAATCTCAGTTTAAATGATGCCAGACATATAAATATTAGAGAAATGGTGGATCTAAAGAGGAATTAGAAGGAGGAGAGGAAAAATGAGTGGCAGGAAATAATCAGGGCTGTAACTTAAATTTTTTTTTATGAAATTATGTTATGTTGCCTAATTTCAAGGCATGGGCCTGTTGTTGTCATTCTTGCTATAAAGTTACACTGCTTGTTCTGTGTTTCCTCTCTCCCTTTTCTTTAAGTCCCCCCTTGCTATTCTCCCATGCTTTTGGCATATTTTTTGTAATATTATTACTAAAATTTCTTGGGAGTTTTAGCTTGGTAACAGAATGAATTCTGTTCTTTTCCCCATGTTTACGTCCTCCCCCATGGGTGTTTAGGCGTTGTGTTCTGCATCTACCATCTGATGTTCTGCAGTTTCTTCCCTGGAAGTCTCTGTTTTGCTTTCAGATAGTGTTCTTATTGGTAACTGATTTCGGGCCATGTTTATCAGTGCCTGGAGTCATGTTTCTGGTGTTTGTACACTTCTTGTTTGCATTGACAACGGTTTCTGTTGAGAGGGATTTCTTGTCTTTGTATTAGCTTAATCATTACAAGATACATTATTATTATACGTAAATGTTGCATTAATTTTATTGAAATATTTGTAAAAAATTTGTCCACACTTGGGCTTTTTTGGGATCCATTGGGGCTCAACGTACTTTCAGAAACTTGGGCTTTTCTGAAAAAATATTTTTTCCAAAAATTTTTTTTGATATCAATTATTTTTTCTATGTTAATGGATCATGTTATTATGTATCTTTGTTTTCAGGGGTTGGTGCGAGTACTAGGACTTTTTGTGTTCTTTTCACAATGAAAGGATATTGTTCAAATTGTAATAAGAGGAAATCTTCCTCTGACTTTCGTAACCATTGTATTAAGTGTAGTCAGTGTACTCGCACTAACTTCTGTTCAGTATGTGTCAATTGGGATGACAAACATTGGAAACGTGTGTCAAGGTATGTTGTTAGCGGGGAAAAGGCCATGCCGGTCCTTTCTCCACAGGGTCACTCCAGTTTATCAATCTCTATTTCAAAGGAACAAGAACAGGGTGATGTTTCCGTGATGTCTTCCAAAAGTGTGCCTCCGTCGTCACAGTTAAATGAAGAGCTAGCGGCAAAAGTGCTCATGGAAATACGTCAATTGCCTAAAAGGTTCCTAGTAGGATCGACGGCATTGGCGCCTGCTAGCTCGCCCGGTGTAGCGACCATTCATCGAATGGCTCGGCAGCCGGGTTCATCCGTTGCGGTCCAGGAAGGAGATTTGGGTGATGCGAGCACTATAATAAGACAAAGTGCACACCCAGTGACGACGGATCAGAGAAGAGAACGGAGGAAGCCTATTAGTCTGGTTCCTAGCTCGTCTAGGTCCATCCGGGCTGCGAGCGAGAGAGGTCCCTCTCTCGTACAACAACATCTGGGACCAGATGTTGTGGTACAAAACGTTTCGCATTCGGAGCATACGTCCGCTGCTCGGGACGCTCCGTTATATAGACAGTCCGGGGAGACTGTCGATAAGGCTTCCTCATCCTCACGGCAGCGCACACGACTGCACCTTGGCTACGTGACCACGGATATCCAGCCAGCTTCGCCGATCGGGGATTCCACGGCGACCAGGTCACGCCATCCGGTAGCCAGGGACACGAGGCCTGTAGACTCCGGACGTTCGCATGAAAGAAGTATGCAGGAGTCAACGTACACGGAGGTTCCAGCGGCAAAGCAACGTAAGACCGCTACTCCACAGGCCTCAGTGACGGACGTGCTATCCCAAATAGCACAACTTATCGCAGCAACCCAACAAATGACAGAATCTCTGTCGGATCAGGAATTATCCGAAGACCCTGGGTCAGTACGCTCCGCTGAAGCATCAAGTACGGATGACCGAGAACTTCATAGGGACCGACAGGATGGCGAAAGGGATTCGGAGGATTTGGAGCTTTCCCTTTCAGAACAACATAAAGCTGCCGTAGATTTTATCCGGCATTATCTTCCAGAGGTTGTTCCGTCGGACCAGAATGCTGCGATGCCGGATAAGAGACTGATAGCGTCATTGGACACAGAATTTTTTGATCGGTTCAGGGACATCGTCCCTGAGTTTCTGACACCATCCAATAATGTCACAAGAACATTCAAATTATTGAATGACGCTATATATAAGCTTGCTACCAAAACGGGCAAGTCTGGTTTCTTGTCCGCAAATGCTCTAAATCTGCCTTTCATCAATTCAAGGAATAAATTCGAAACGGCAGGACAGGGCATACCGAGAGTTCCTCTGCATCTAAACGACGAGGCTGAAGACTTGGAATTGTCTATACTGTCGTCTATGTCAATTCCAACCACGACGTTGGAAACGACAATAATGTCTAACAGAGTTAACTTAGACTCTTTATCATACGCAGATCACCTTACTAAGGCGTTATCATTACGTCTTCAAGGGAAAGAATTCCAGGATATACAATCCTCATTAAGACTTCTTTCAAGGGTAGTAGCTTATTCCACGTATAACTCCGCCCTTTCAGTGGCAAACCTGGAGTTGGTTAGATGTGACGCAGCCCTAGCTCCATCCACGCGCGTGGATGGTAAGGTGAAAAACTCTCTCAGAGTCGCTTCGGACTCCGGAGAGCTTCTCTTCGGCGGCAAGCTTTCATCAATCTATGATAAGATAACTAAGAAAGCTTCGGATTCTCTGCTATTCAAATCCGCTTCCAAAAAGTCGGATACAGCAGAAAAGAGTAAGACAGGCACTTCTGGGACAAGTACGCCCAAGAGAAGTTCCTATAGAGGTTCCTATGCGTCCTCTAGGTCTTATTCTAGAGACCGTCAAGGCAGCGACTCACGTGGGGGACGTTATTCTGGTCGAGATAACCGGTCAGACGTCCCTAGGTCGTGGAGCACGTAGTTTATCCTTCCGCAAGCCTCGCAGGTCCAGGAGGTGATGGTTTGAACCTCTATCGTGTTCCGGTAGGCGGAAGATTATCGAGTTTTATAAACGATTGGGCGTCAATTACGGACGACCCCTGGGTTCGAGGGGTAATTTCGGAAGGACTAAGAATATCCTTCAAACGAAAGCCTCCATTAACTCGAAGTCCAAAATGGACTCAGCTTCCGTCAAATCCGCAGAAAAGAGACGCTCTTTTATCAGAAGTACAGTCTCTTCTGAAGAAGAACGCGGTAGAGGTCGTAGAAGACCAGCAATCACCAGGTTTCTACAGCCATCTGTTTCTGGTTCCGAAACCAGACGGCTCGTTCCATCTAGTCATAGATCTGAGCTGGATAAACAAGCTGATCATCGCTCCGGAGTTCTATATGGAGACAATTCGATCAGTCAGAGCGAGTATTCGGGTGAACGACTATGCTACAAGCATAGATCTCAAGGATGCGTACTTTCACGTCATGGTAATCCGACATTCAGAAAGTATCTACGCTTCGCAGTCCTAGGGGTTGTATATCAGTTCCGAGCGATGTGCTTCGGTTTGAACCTAGCGCCCTGGGCTTTCACTCGAATAATGAACTCGGTAATGATATATTTCCGAGCTCATTCGTCTGCGGTAACGTCGGCCTACCTGGACGACATTCTTCAGAGGTATGGCAACGAGTTAACGCTTCAGAACGACGTGCAGAATCTGCTTCTATTACTCCGACGTCTCAGTTTTATAATAAACGAGAAGTCGGATCTGGTGCCGTCCAAGTCATTCACTCATCTGGGAATGAGCTTCGAGACGAACAACAATCTCGTTCGTCTGCCGTTAACCAGAGCGAAATTAATCAGTTGTTATGCTCGCTATTGTCTTCACTCAGACAAAGTCACAGCAAGAGAGTTCATGAGACTGGTAGGTCTGTGCGGCGCCGCTGCGATTCTCATTCCGATGGGGCGGTTACGCACTCGTCCTCTCCAAATTTTCTTGACTCAGAATTGGAGTGTAAAGATTCATTCGCTCAATATAGACGTTCTCTTGTCAAATCAAGTGAAACAAGAGATTCAGACTTGGGCAAACATTCAGTGGTTGACTCAGGGAGTTCCACTGCAGTTGCCAGATCCGAGTTTTACAATTATGACGGATGCCAGTCAAACAGGTTGGGATGCAACATTGATCCCAACGGATTCGAAGTGCCAGGGTCTTTGGGATCCGCAGTTTCTAGGCAAGCACATGAACATCAAGGAAATGATGTCAATTTGGCTTGCACTACGTCACTGGATGAACATTATTCAGAAAGCACAAGTCCAAATCCTGTCCGACAATACGACAGTAGTAGCGTATATTCGGAACCAGGGAGGCACTCATTCCGTTCCGTTATTCAATTTAAAGGAAAGAATCCTTCTGTTTGTTCTAGAACACCAGGTTCTACTTTCGGTCTGTCATATTCCGGGTCGTCTGAATGTATTAGCAGACTCCCTTGCACGGAAGGGTCGCTTGTTGCCGTCAGAATGGGCTCTCAACAAACAGGTATTCAATCAGATTTGCTACCAATGGGAGCGGCCAATGATAGACTTATTTGCGACACAGCTCAACAATCAGTTGCAGACGTATGTGTCTCCATGTCCGGATCCCCGAGCATATGCAGTAGACGCTCTATCGATCTCGTGGGACGGAATGATAGGATATGCGTATCCTCCAGCGCCGTTGATTCAGCAGATATTGCTAAGATAAAACAATCTCAATGCAAAATTCTATTGGTAGCATCTCTGTCTCCACAGAGACCGTGGATAAATCTACTCAGGTGTCTGCTGTGGGACTTACCGCGGAAGCTTCCTCCACGAGAGGATCTTCTTTCGCAGGGGAAATCGCGTCAACTACATTACAACCCGCAAGGTCTCAACCTTCATGTATTTCCGTTGTGCGGTCCTTTTTACAGGACGAGCAGTGGACGCAATTTCTAACTGTAGGAGGACCTCCTCTTCGCTAAACTATGCGGCTAAGTGGAAGGTCTTTTGTCGTTGGTGTAGGGATCATTCTGTTGATATTTTTGATCCCTCCATTCCAGACATTGCAAACTTTCTAGTATACTTGTTTGATGAGATCAAACTGCAGCCTGTTACTATTAAAGGTTATAGGTCTATGTTATCTGATACCTATGCACACCATGATAGTTTACAAATTGGATCTAATGTCTCTTTATCTAAATTAGTTGGAAATTTCTCGATAAATAGACCTAGAACCCTTAGATTAATTCCTAAATGGAATTTAGCTTGGGTTCTTCTTAAATTAAAAGAAAAGCCATTTGAGCCTCTTGAGACAATGGACTTCAAATTCTTATCTTATAAGACAGCATTTCTCTTAGCTTTCTCTTCTGCTAGAAGAGTCAGTGAGCTTCATGCACTATCTGTGGACGATTCTCACTATCGTAGTGTCGGGAACACTATTACCTTTACTACTAATGTTGGATTTTTGGCTAAGAATCAGGCTCCTAATAAATATCTGGAACCTATTGTTATTAAGGCTCTTCCGTCTTCAGACGAGCATAGGCCTTTACTCTGTCCGGTTAGAGCTTTACGAATTTATAAATGAAGATCTCAGTTTATCAGAAAGGGACGAAACGCTTCTTTCTGTCTCTGGTGCCTAACGGTCCATTCTATTGCTAGATGGATTCAATTAACTATCCGTACTGCTTATGATAATCTATCTTCATCTCAGCAGTCTGTACTTAAGATTTCGGCTCATGAAGTTAAAGCTCTTTCTACGTCTTGGGCTTACGCAAATAGTGTTGCTATTACAGATTTAATGAAGGCTGCATATTCGTCTCAGCCATCCACATTCACAAATTTTTATCTTAGAAATATTGAGTCCATTTCTGGAGACCTGCATTGTTTAGGTCTGTTATCTGTTGCTCAGAATGTCGTCCACTAAACAGTTGTAACTATAGTTATGCAGGCTTTCTGTTCCAGCAGTGACTCTGTCCTGCTGCCCTCTTCGCTCTGGGGTATTTGACCCAGGGCAAGGGGAGGGGGGGGGGGGGAGGGTGTTCCCTTAGGTCACCTGCTTTATAGTGAAAAGCAAGGGGATACCTCCTCCGGAGTCAGAAATTCTGAGTCGGTACCGGGATGGTTTTAAAGTGTAAAGTTAATGTTTAAATTCATTCATGTCATATTTTTAAAGTGTAGATCGGTGTGAAGCATTTGTATATGTCACGTGTCAAACGGGCATTAATATACAATCCTCGGACACTTTTAAAGAGTATAAAGAGTCTCAATTCTCTGGACTGACTTTATTTATTGGCTTACTTTAAAAATAATTAGTATAAAGGGTTATACTGAATGTTAATAGAGAACATGAATGTTATTATGCTCAATTATGGAGGGTGTTGTGTCTTTCTAATTTATCATAAATAAGAAAGATACATGTAAAGCCTAATACTCCTTTTCTTCTCAAGGGGATAACTCTATTATATATAGTTGAGCTTATTGGATTTTCCTCTATGTCCAAGGCCCTCCAGCCTTTTTACTATTCAGCTATGTCTGGGTCATTGGTAGAGTATAAAAATGTTAAAAAATTTATAGTAATTTATATATTTTTTATACTTACCAATGACCCAGACGGGGATGGCCCTCCCAGGAGTTGGGAACTCATACCTCCCCGCTGAGTACATAGCACTGACCAGGCACTGATTGTAAGAATGATAATTGGCGCCAATTTTGAGACCTCCTTGACACTGCGCATGCGCAGTGGAGGAAAAGTATGGAGGACCATTTAGGACATGATTTTTTTCGGTTCTAGATGCAAATTTTGGGGATTGGGGGGCAAAATTTGTGTTTGGCCCTAGATTTTGAGAATTAGCAGCAGCTATGTCTGGGTCATTGGTAAGTATAAAAAATATATAAATTACTATAAATTTTTTAACTTTCATCACTTCTTTACTGATGAATTATTAGTTATTACTCTCCTCCCAATCATGATGAAAATTATTACATTTTCATCACTTCTTCACTGATGAAGTGTTGAGGGCTGTGGCATATCAAAATACATTGCAATTGATATGGGAAAGAAGTAAAAAGACACAACACATGACACCAGGTCTGGCCTTCAAAAAGGTATGGACGTACAAATAATTGCCCATCTCAGTTTGTCAAGGAGTGCAGTTGCCTTCTTTAAATCTCAGTGCAGTGATTATTAGATTCTTGCTAACCTCAGGTCCAGACCTGAACAGAGACTCAGGTTTGGACCTGGGGTGGTTAGGAATCTGAATTGTTCTCGGAGAGCATAAGGTGTACGGCATGCCTTATTTTCTCTATAGTTGTTTCTAGAGGTTGCAGAGTATGATTAAAATTTACTTTAACAGATTATTCTTCAAAATTTAATCTTGAAATTTCATAATCATGCCAGCAGTATTACAAGATCTTTTATTCAATTAACAAGAGTTTACTGTATAACCCATATGCAATTAACAGACTCAAATTAGCACTGAAGGTATGGTAAATTGTTTGGTGTTCATAAATTCTATTCAGTTAACAGGGTTATTCACTTAAGAGATATACAAATAAATCAATATTTTTATACTGTACCAATGACCCAGACATAGCTTGTGCTAACTCTTAAAATATAGGGCCAAACACAAATTTTGCCCCCCAATCCCCAAAATTTGCATCTAAAACTAAAGAAAACATGTCCTGAAAGGCCCTCCACACTTCGCCCCTACTGCGCATGCGCAGTGTCAAGGACGTTCCGAAATTGGCGCCATTAATCATTCTAAGTTTGGCCCTTCATCAGTTAACATCTGACTGATCTTTGTGCTTATAAATCTCAGTTTAAATGATGCCAGACACATAAATATTAGTGAAAGGGTGATTCTAAGGAGGATAGAGAAGGAGGAGAGGAAAAGAATGTGTGACAGAATATTATCAGGGCTGTAACTTAAAATTTTTTAATGAAATTATGTTAAGTTACCTATTTTCAAGGCAGCAGCCATTTTGTTGTCATTCTGATTATTTAGTTACACTGTTTTTTAAGTGTTTTCCTCTCTCCCTGTCCTTTAAGTTCCCCCTTGCTATTCTCCCATGCTTTTGGCATAGTTTTTGTAATTATTATTACTAAATTTTCTTGGGAGTTTTAGCTGAATAACAGAATGAATTCTGTTCTTTCCCCATGTTTACGTCTTCACCTACGGGTGGTTAGGCGTTGTGTTCTGCATCTACCATCTGATGTTCTGCAGTTTCTTCCCTGGAAGTCTCTGTTTTGGATCAGATAGTATATTTTTGGTAACTGATTTCGGGCCTGGGTGCCTGGAGTCTTATTTTAGTGTTTTTACACTCATTGTTTACATTTACAACAGCCCTCTGTGTGAGGGGGGGATTTCTAAAAAATAATATCTTGATGTTATTTTAATCATAACTAGATACATTATTATTGTTCGTAAGTGTTGAATAAATTGTTTAAAATATTTTTAAAATTTTTGTCCACACTTAGGCTTGGGATCCATTGGGGCTCAACGTTACTTTTCAGAAACTTGGGCTGTTCTGAAAAAATATTTTTTCAAAATATTTTGATTTCAATTATTTTTTCTATATTAATGGATCATATTATTATTATGTATTTTGATTGCCAGGGGTTAGTGCGAGTACCAGGACTTTGTTTTCTTTTCACATGGAAAGGATATTGATCAATTGTTTTAAGAGGAAGTCTTCCTCTGACTTTATTATCATTCTATATGTGGTCAGTGTACTCGCATTAACTCCTGTTCTGTATCATATGATTTCGATGACAATATGGGAAGCGTATGTCACGGTATGTTGTTGGGGATTTGGACACTCCGGTCCTTTCCCCGCAGGGTCATTCTACTTTATCAATTTCTATTTCAGACGATCAAGATTAGGGTGATGTATCTGTGATGTCTTCCAACAGTGTGCCTCCGTCGTCACAATTAATGAAGGGCTAGCGGAAAAGTGCTCATGTAAATACGCCAATTGCCTAAGAGGACCCTAGTAGGTTCGACGGCCTTTGACGTCCGCTAGCTCGCCCGGTGTAGCGTCCCATTCACCGAATGGTTCGGCAGCCGGGTTCGTCCGTTGCGGTCTAGAAGGAATTTTGGGGTGATGCGAGCACTATAAATTAACCTAATGCACACCCAGTGACGGCGGATCGGAGGGAGAACGCAGGAAGCCTTTTAGTCCGGTTCATAGCTCGTTCCGGTCCATCCGGACGGCAAGCGAGAGAGGCCCCTCTCTCGTTCAACAACATCTGGCCCCAGATGTTGTGGTACAAAATGTGTCGCAAGCGGAGCATACGTCCGTCGCTCGGGACGCTCCGTTGTATAGGCAGTCCGCTGAGATTGCTAAGGCTTCCTCTTCTCGTCAGCGCACACGACCGCACCTTGGCTGCGTGACCGCCGATATATTACCAGCTTCGCCGATCAAGGATTCTTCGGCGACCAGGTCACACCATCCGGTAGCCAGGGACACGAGGCCTGCAGACTCCGGACGTTCGCATAGGAAGTGTGCGGGAGTCAACGTACACGGAGCTTCCGGCGGCAATGCATCGTAAGACCGCTACTGCACAGGCCTCGGGAACGGACGTGCTTGCCTTAATAGCACAGTTTATCGCAGCATCCCAGCATCAACTGAATTTGTCGCATATATTTTATCCGACGATGCTGGGTCGGGACGCTCCGCGGAAGCGGGTACGGACGTCCGAAAGTTTCATCCGGTCCGACGGGATACCGAAAGGGATTCGGAGGATTTCGAGCTTTCCCTTTCGGAACAACATATGCGGTTGTGTATGTCATCTGACTTGGTCTTCTACAGCTTCTTTCGTCGGACCAGAATGCTGCGATGCCGGATAAGAAAATGATAGCGTCGGTGGACTTAGAAATTTTTGGTTCAGTTCAGGGACATCGTCCCTCAGTTCCGACATAGTCCAATAATGTCACACAAACTTTCGAATTATTGAACGACGCTATATATATTATTATTTTATGCTTGCGAACCAAGCATTTCTGGTTTCTTGTTCGAAGAGTTATGGAGATGTCTTTCAAAAGTGTGCCTCTGTCGTCATAGTTAATGAAGAGTTAGCGGCAATAAGTGCTCATGGAATATGTCTATCGCCTACGGAGTGACATTCGCTAGCTCACCCGGTGTAGCGTACATTCATCGAATGGTTCGGCTGCCGGGTTCGTCCGTTGCGGTCTAGGAAGGAGATTTGGGTGATGCGAGCACTTTAATTACTTTAGTACTCACCCAGTGACGGCAGATTGAGGACAGATCGGAGGAAGCCTGTTAGTCCGGTTCCTGGCTTGTCCAGGTCCGTCCGGGCTGTGAGCGAGAGAGGTCCCTCTCTCGCCCAACAACATAGGGGACCGCATGTTGTGGTTCAGATATTTTACATTCGGAGCATATGTCCGTTGGTCGGGACGCTCCGTTATATTGACAGTCCGAGAGGCTGTCTTTAATGCTTCCTCATCCTCACACCAGGGCACACGACCGCACATTGGCTACGTGACCTCGAGTATCCGATCAGTTTCGGCATTCAGTGATTCCACGGCGAATAGGTCGCGCCATCCGGTAGCCAAGGGACACGAGGCCTATACACTCCGTTCGCTCGCATATTGGTAGTATGCACGGGGTAACGATCACGGAGCTTCCAGCGGCAATGCATCGTAAGACCGCTTCTCCTCAGGCCTCAGTGACGGACGTGCTATCCGAGTTAGCACAGTTGTTTCGCAGCATCCCAGCAATTGACAGTTTCTCGGTCGAATCAGGAATTATCCGACGGCGCTGGGTCGGTGCGGTTGCATCAGCTACGGATGACCGAACGCTTTATAGGGTCCGACAGGATGGCGAAAGGGATTCGAAAGATTTCGAGTTTTCCCTTTAGTAGTATCGGAAGATGCCTTTTATATCTTCTGGCATTATCTTCCAGTGATTATTATTTCGGACTTCATTGCTGCGATCTTGGATAAGAGACTTATAGCGTCATTGGACTCGGATTTTTCGATCGGTTCAGGGTCATTGTCCCTGACTTACCGACGCAGTCCAATATTGTCATTACAACATGTGTTTTATTTTTCGACGCTATATATATATATATATATACAAGCCTGCTACTAAGCATGATAGTTTAGTTTCTTGTCCGCGTTGCTCATTTCTGCCATTTTATCATTTATACAAATAGTTTATTTTGGCAGAGCAGGGCATACCGAGAGTTCATATGCGTCTAGACGGTGTGATTAAAGACTGCATATATTCTTTTTCGCCGTTTATGTCTTTTCCAATTTCAGTGTTGGGAACGACATTATGTATAGTAGACTTAACTTAGACGCTTTATTATACGTAATCCGCCTTACTGAGGCGTTATCATTACGTCTTCAAGAAAAGATTTACGGGATATTATTCTCAATGTAATTTCTTTTGAGGGCAGTAGTTTGTTCACGTATAACTCCGCCCTTCAGTGGCTGATTGAAGTTAGTTAGACGTGACGCAGCCCTAGCTACATCCACACGCGTGGATAGTAAGGTTAAGAACTCTCTCAGAGTCGCTTCGTTCTCGGAGGAGCTTCTCTTCGACGGCAACTTTTCGGCAATCCATGAATTGCTCGATTTACACGTTCTCTTGTCTATCTAGTGTTACAAGAGATTCAGACTGGGGCAAACATTCGGTGGTTGACTCAGAGAGTGCCGCCACAGTTGCCGGACCCGAGTGTGGCTGTTATGACGGTTGCCAGTCAAACAGATTGGGATATAATACTGATCCCTACAGATTCGAAGTGCCAGGGTCTTTGGGTTCCGCAGTCTTTTAGCAATCAGTTTAACTTCCGCGGAATAATGTTTTTTAGGCTTGCTTTATGTCATTGCATGAACATTATTCGGAAACGCATGCCCAAATTCCTGTCCTTTAATTCGACAGTAGTGGCGTATCTCCGGAACCAGGGAGGCACTCTTTCGTTTCCGTTATTCAATTTAATGGAAAGAATCCGTCTGTTGGTTATAGTACACCAAGTTCAGTTTTGGTCCGTCATATTCCGGGTCGTCTGATTGTTTTATCGGACTCCCGTTCTCTTACGGGTCGCTTGTTGCTGTCAGAATGGACTCTCAACAAACAAGTATTCAATCAGATTTGCTATCTATGGGAGCGCCCAATGATGATTTATTTATGACACAGCTTGCTAATCAATTGCAGACGTATGTGTTGGCTTGTCCAGATCTCTGAGCTAATATTGTTAACGCTCTATTGATCTATAGGACGGAATGATAGGATACGCGTATCCTCCGGCGCTGTTGTTTTAGCAGGTATTGCTAAGATAAACAACCACAATACATTTCTGTTGATAGCATCTCTATCTTCACAGAGATCATGAGTAATTTACTCTCTTGTCTACTGTGGGTCTTATCGTGAAATCTTCCTCTATGTGAGGATCTTTTTCACTGGGTAAATCGTGTCATCTTTATCACAACCAGCAAGGTCGCAACCTTCATGTATTCCGTTGTGTGGTCCGTATTGCATTGTAAGCACTGTACTGGACGAGCTTTGGACGCGATTTCTTACTATAGGAGATCCTCTTCTTCGCTATTCTATGCGGCTAAAGTGGAGGCTCTTCTGTCGTGGTGTAGGGATCATTATGTTCATATTGTTGATCCCTCCATACTACTCATTGCTATTTTTTAGTATACTTGTTTCACAAGATCTACTGCAGCCTGTTATTATTTAGGTTATAGGTTTATGTTACCTCATACCTATGCACTCTATGATAGTTTACAATTGAGTCTTTTGTCTCTTTATCTAAGTCAGTTAGTAACTTTTTGATAAATAGACTTAGAATCTTTAGATTAAATTCCTATACGGATTTTAACTTCGGTTCTTATTTAGCTAAGTAATCATTTGAGCCTCTGGAAACAGTAGTTTTCAAATTCTGACCTTTTAGACAGTAATTCTGTTGGTTTCTCTTTTACTGTAGAGTCAGTGAGTTTCATGCACTATCGATGGATGATTTTCACTTTCATAGTTTCGGAATCAATACTTCCGTTACTATTTAGGTTGGATTGTTGCATAAGAGTTAGGCTCCTATTATCCGGAACCTATTATTTTAAGGTCCTTCCGTCTTCGTATGGGCATAGGCCTTTACTCTTTCCGGGTACAGTTTATGTATTTATAAACAGATATCTGTTTATTACAAAGGTCGTAAGCTTCTTCTGTCTTTGATGTCTAGTAGAAGGACGTTACGCTCCATTTTATTGTTAATGGATTCTATTAACTATCGGTACTGCTTATGGTATATCATTGACTTAGCAGTTGTGCTTAAGATTTCGGCTCATGAAGTAAGAGTTCTTCTACTTCTTGGGCTTACATTAATAGTGTCGCTATTATAGATTTTTGAAGGCCGCTCATTGCGCTCAGCCATCCACATTCATGAATTTTATCTTAGAAATATCGAGTCCATTTCTGGAGGCCTCTATTGTTAGGTCTATTATCTACTGCTCAGAATGTCATTCACTTAACAGTTGCTACTATAGCTAGGTAGGCTGTCTGTTTCGGCAGTGTCTCCGTTCGGCTGCCCTCTTCGCTCTGGGCTATTTGACCCAGGGCAAGAAAAAGGGGGGGGGGGGGGGGGGAGGGTGTTCCCTTGGGTCACCTGTTTTACTATGAAAACAAGGGGATACCTCCTCCGGAGTTAGTAATTCTGAGCTGTTATTGGGATGGTTGTTTAGTGAGAAGTTTAGGTTTTTAAAATTCATTCAAGTCTTAGTTTTTAAAGTATAGCTTTTGAATATTGCATATGTCAACGGACATGATTATGCAATCCTCAGACACTTTTAGGAGTATAAGAGTCTCTATTCTCTAGACTTACTTTATTTATTGGCTTACTTTAAAAAATTATTAGTATAAGGATTATATTGGATATTAATAGAGTACATGGATGTATGAAGCTCAATTTTGGAAGGTGTTGTATCTTTCTAATTTATCATAAATAAGAAAGATACATGTAAGGCCTATTACTTCTTTTTCCCTACAGGGGATGACTCTATTTTATTTTATTGAGCGTATTCCATTTTGCTCTATGTCCTTGGCCCTCCAGCCTTTTTACTATTCAGCTATGTCTGGGTCATTGGTACAGTATAAAAATGTTAAAAAATTTATAGTAATTTATATATTTTTTATACTTACCAATGACCCAGACGGGGATGGCCCTCCCAGGAGTTGGGAACTCTTGCCTCCCCGCTGAGTACATAGCGCTTACCAGGCACTGGTTATTAGAATGATTAATGGCGCCAATTTCGGAACGTCCTTGACACTGCGCATGCGCAGTAGGGGCGAAGTGTGGAGGGCCTTTCAGGACATGTTTTCTTTAGTTTTAGATGCAAATTTTGGGGATTGGGGGGCAAAATTTGTGTTTGGCCCTATATTTTAAGAGTTAGCACCAGCTATGTCTGGGTCATTGGTAAGTATAAAAAATATATAAATTACTATAAATTTTTTAACTTCACTGTATTATCAAAGCCAAACATGGCACAGGGTTCCCATGGCTCCTTGAAAATTCTCAGGAATTTGAAAATCATTTTTACCGATCTTGAAAAACCCTTGAATACCAATCCCCTTTTTTGAAAATCTTGGAAAAATCTTTTTGTAAATATTATACCCAAGGGTGTTTTTAGATCTGAGGTTGCTTTCACATTCCCCATGGGAACCCCGGGAAGTGAAGCAGTGCTTGTGTTTGGTAAACAAGCTCTGTTTTACTAGTAATATAGGACCTGGTCACCAGTGCCTGCAGTGAAAGTCTTTTAAAATTCGCAATTTATTTGTTTATTAACAACTATGTTTAAGAAATCATAATTGTTGCCGAATGTGCAGTCTCTAAAAACAGGTTCTTCTGTTTTTTGTTCAGTGTTTTTCAAGAAAAATCTAATCATAGTGATTGGGATATATTTCTTTCTTGACTCATTTCAGATGCGATCAATAAATCACACACCACAAATTTTTGCTCAGTTCGCTTCACTAACGCTGAATGCACCATCAAATGTTGGTGAAATACCCGCTTCCATTGAGCAGCTTGCAGCAAGAAAGGTTAGTAAATAATATGCAGGATTTTTTATTGAGATTGTTTTTTTCTTTTTTAGAAACAATTTTGTTTAGGCTATAAAAATATAATACCCTTTTTTCTCAGGCACTTCCTCATTATTGAAAATCTGTCGCATTAATCCTTTTTATATTGAAATCTCTTCAATGTCACCATTTTGCATTTTTAGGACTGAAAATTTATCCAACAATCAAGCCAGAAAATAAGCAGACTGTCATCTGCAAAATGAGGTCCCCAGAGGGTGAACTTGGTGATGCTACCCTGCACAGCAGGGTAGCATCACTAAATTTATCCTTTTTGAACCTCAATGTCAATCAGGGTCTCAAAACATAAACAGAAAGAAGTACCCTGAGGATAAAATGGCCTACTGTATGGGATAGCATCAGCAAATTTACCCTCTGGGTACCTCATTTTCCAAATGACTGATTGCTTATTTTCAGGCTTGCAACAATGTCTTGTTTGACAGAGCTAGGGTTTAATTCCGGGAATGGGAATTTTCTGGTTCTCATATTTTAAAGTCAGTCACGACACCAGGAATCTTCCGATTGTTGTTTCTGAATATCAGTCCCGATACCCATGAAATTCATAGGGCAACACCGGGAATCAAAGGTTGCATTCCCGATTCTAGCCTTTGAATATTTTTATACTGTACCAATGACCCAGACTGAGCTGGTGCTAACTCTAAAATATTTAGGGCCAAACGCAAATCTTACCCTCCAATCCCCCAAATTTGCATCTAAAACCAAAAATTACATGTCCTATATGGTCCTCCATACTTTTCCTCCACTGTGCATGCGCAGTGTCAAGGATGTCTCGAAATTGGTGCAAAATGTCATTCTTTGTTTGGCCCTCAATTCAGTTACATCTGACTGATATTTGTGCTCGTAAATCTCAGTTTAAATAATGCCAGACACATAATTATGAGAGAAATGGTGGATAGAAGGAGGAGAGGAAGAAACAGTGTAAGGAAATGTTCAGGGCTGTAACTTATAATTTTTTTACAAAATTATTTCATGTTACCTATTTTCGAGGCATGACCCTGTTGTGGTCATTCTTGCTATGAATGTTCCATTGTTTGATCAGTGTTTCCTCTCTCCCTTCCTTTATTCCCCCTAGCTATTCTCCCATGCTTTTGGCTTATTTTTTGTAATGTTTATTACTAAAATTTCTTGGGAGTTTTGGCTTGGAAACAGAATTATTTTCTGTTTTTTCCCCATGTTTACGTCCTCACCCTTGGGTGTTTAGGCATTTTGGTCTGCATCTACCATCTGATGTTCTGCAGTTTCTTCTCTGGAAGTCTCTGTTTTTCATCAGATAGTGTTTAAATTGGTAACTGATTTCGGGCCATGTTTACCAGTGCCTGGAGTCATGTTTCCGGTTTGTGTACACTTAGGGTATGTTTCAGAGAACTATTCCGGTTTACTTAGTTTACTATTCCATGTAAACCTAAACTATGTTTAGAAATCACCACAGAACGATATGTTTAATGCGAATACTATTCCACATAAACCCGTTTGATGTTGCTAGGAATCGCGACGCATGAAAGTATTGTTATGAGGGGGGGGGGAGACATCCAAAGCGTGGGAAACATATCCCTGCTTTCATTTTTAAACAATCTTAGAAACCCATGGTTAAAAAGGCCCTCATCAGAAACTTTCCAGTGATGGTGTCAAAAATTGCGTGACTGCTATCATGGAAATAAAATGGCCAAAAAGGATCTTCTGAAAGTTGTAACAATTATTTCTGGGAGAAAAACACCCTTTCAGTTGAGAATCGAATATTTTTGAAATGCCGCTTTTATGGGCTAAATAAATGTTATTAACTTTTTTTTATAGTTTCTCTCTCTTGAGGTGTAGCATTTTTCATGAACCTTGCACTGTTTATTTCTTTTTTGACGAAATTGAATGTTTTTTTATTGTCGTTGTGCGAGGCGTAGAACTTTTATGTGCGTTCCACTGTGCATGTCAAGAATACAATGATAAACCAGATAACCCTGCTCTCTAGGAGGTTTAGTTGATTTAATCCAGAATGATAAACCAGAATATAAACTGCTCAATGAAACGACCTGGTTTTTATTCCTTGTGTCTACGCATGCTCACAATAAACAAAGTAAACCGGAATAGCTCACTGAAACATACCCCTATTGTTTATGTTGACAATGGTTACTTCTTATAGTTATTACTTGTCCTCTGCTTAGTTCAGTTCATAGCAAGATACATTAATATTGTCCGTAACTTACATTAATTGAAATGATTTTAAAATTTTTGTCCACACTTAGGCTTTTTTTGGGATCCATTTCGGCTCATTGTTCCCATTGGGAACTTGGGCTCTTCTAAAAAAAAATTCAAAAATTTTTTTGGGGGAAATTATTTTTTTCTTTTGAAATGTTATAATGGATTATATTATATTATGTATATTTGTTTCAAGGGTTAGTGCGAGTAATATGACTGTATATTTTTTCTTGTTGAAAAAATATTGTTCAAATTGTAATGCGAGGATATCTTCCTCTAATTCTCAGGTTCATTGTGTTTCTTATAGTCAATGTATTCACACTAATTCTTGCTCTGTGTGTGTTGATTGGTATGACAACGTTGGAGACGTGTGTCACAGTATTTTGTTAATGGTGAGGGGTCCATTACGGTCCTCTCTCTGCAGAGTCACTCTATATTATCAGTTTCTTTTTCAGAATTCAGAGTGATGTTTCTGTGATGTCTTCAACAAGTGTGTCTCCGTCGTTGCAATATTAGGGCTAGCGGGAAGTGCTCAAGGTATTACGACAGTTGCCGGGAGTTCCCTAGTAGGATCAAAGGCATTGATTGCCTGCTAGTCCGCCTGGTGTCGTGACCATTCACCGAATGGCTCAGCACCCGGGTTCGTCCGTCGCGGTCCAGGGAAGCAGATTGGGTGATGCGAGCACTATAAAACATCGAATGTGCACACCCAGCAATGACGGATCCGAGGATAGTACGGAGAAGCCTGTCAGTCTGGTAACTAGCTCATCCAGGTCCACCCGGACCACGTGCGAGAGAGGCCCCCTTCTCTCTTGCATCAACATCTGCGCCATGATGTTGTATGTTTGTTCGCATAGTCGGAGCTTACGTCCACTCCTCCTGCTTGGGACACTCCGTCGCATGACAGTCCGACGCGGCTGTTATATTGGCTTCCTCGTCCTAGTCAACACACACGACCGCACCTTGGCTATGTGACCACAGATTTCCAGGGGACGATCGCTTATTATATAAATGCAGGATTGAACGTCCCTGGTGCTCCTGCTTCGCCGACCAAGGAATACACGTCGACCAGGTCACTCCATCTGCTAGCCAAGGATACGAGACCTTTCCAGTTGGGACGTTCGCATATTATATAAATACAGGAATGAACGTCCCTGGAGCTTCCAGTGGATAATTACGTAGGCCGCGGCTCCACAGGTCTCAAAGAGTAACATGAACAAGGTGTTGTTACCGTGATGTCCTCGTAAAGTGGGCTTCCATCGTCACAGTCAAATGAAGAGTTAGTGGCAAAAGTGCTCATGTATATACGTCAATTGCCTGGAGTTCCCTAGTAGGATCGATGGCTTTGGCGTCCGCTAGCTCGCCCAGTGTCGCGACCATTCACCGAATGGCTCAGCACCCGGGTTCCTCCGTTGCGGTCCAGGAAGGAGATTTGGGTGATGCGAGCACTATAAAATACAGTGTGCACACCCACTGATGACGGATACGAGGATGGTACGGAGAAAGCCTATTAGTCCGGATCCTAGCTCGTCCAGGTCCATCTGGGCTGCGAGCGAGAGAGGTCCCTCTCTCGTACTACAACATCTGGGCCCAGATGTTGTGGTACAAAACGTTCCACAGTCGGAGCATACGTGCACCGCTTGGTACGCTCAGTTATATAGAGAGACCAGAGAGACTGCTCTTTCGGCTTCCTCATCCTCGCGGCAGCACACACAACCGCACCTTGGCTACGTGACCAGTCATATTCAACCAGTATCGCCGACCAGGGATTCAACGGCGACCAGGTCACGCCATCCGGTAGCCAAGGATACAAGGCCTTCATACTCCAGACGTTCGCATATAAGAAATATGCAGGAGTCAACGTCCAAAGAGCTTCCAGCGGCTAAATCCTGTAAGACCACAGCTCCACAGGTCTCCGTTACAGACATACTATCACAGATAGCACAAATTATCGCAGCATCCGACAGTAACTCTGTCGGATCAAGAATTATCCGAGGAAGCTGGGTTGGTACGTTCTGCTGCAGGTTCAGGCACAGACGACCAAGAATTACAAGTGGTCCGACAGGATGGCGAAAGCGATACGGAGGAGTTGTATTTTTCCCTTTTGGAATAACATAATTGCTGTAGAGTGCATCCGGCATTATCTTCTGCCGATGTTTCTCAGGACCAAATTGCTGCGTTGCCGGATAAGAGACTGATAGCGCCACTGGACTCAGAATTCTTATCGGTTTAGGGACATCGTCCCTCAGTTTCCGACATAGTCCAGAAATGTCTCACGGACATTTGAACTATTGAATGACGCTATATATAAATTTCTACCTAAATGGGCAGGTCAGGTTTCTTATCGGCAAATGCTCTGCCTTTCATCAATTCAAGGAATAATTTCGAAACGGCAGGACAGAGCATTCCGAGAGTTTCTCTGCGTCCAGACGACCAGGCCAAAGACCTAGTATGGTCTATACCGTCGTCAATGTCAATTCCAACCACGATGTTGGAAACGACAATATCGTCTTGCAGGGTTAGCTTAGATGCATCATAGTACGCAGATCACCTTACCAGAGCGTTATCATTACGTCTCAAAGGAAAAAGAATTCCAGGATGTACAACCTCCTTAAGAGTTCTTTCAAGGGGCTCATGTATAACTCCGCCGTTTTAGTGGCGATATGGAGTTGGTTAGACGTGACGCGGCCCTGTCTACATTCACCCTTAAGGATAGTAAGGTGAAAAACTCGCAGAGTCGCTCCGGTCTCCGGAGAGTTTCTCTTCGACGGCAAGCTTTCCGCAATCTATTATCAGATAACTAAGAAAGCTTCATACTCTGCTATTCAAATCCGCTTCCATACAGTCAGATTCAGTGGAGAAAAGTAGGACAGGAACTTCTGGGGCGAATACATCCAAGGGAAGTTCCTATAGAGGTTCCTATGCGTCCTCTACGTCTTACTCTAGAGAGCGACTCAGGTAGGGGCCGTAATACTGGCCGAGACATCCGGTCAGATGCCCCTAGGTCGACAGGGCGAGGTGCGGGTCGTGGAGGACATGGGTTCTCCTTCCGCAAGCCTCGCAGGACCAGGAGGTAATGGTATTAACCTCTATTGTGTACCAGTGAGCGGAAGACTGTCAAGTTTCTCAATCAGTTGGGAGTAGATTACGGACGTCCCTTGGATTCGAGGGGTGATTTTGGAAGGATTAAATTGTCCTTCAAACGAAAACCTCCCTTAACTCGAAGTCCAAGATGGACTCAGCTTCCGTCAAGTCCGCAGGGAAGAGGCTCGCTTCCATCAGAAGTCCAGTCTCTTCTGGAATGATCGCGATAGAGATCTTAGAAATCTAGGAATTTCTAGGTTTCTAGAACCATCCTTTTCTGGTTCCAAAACCAGACGGCTCATTCCGTCCACTCATAAATCTGAGCTGGATAACCAGCTGATCGTGTCTCCAAGTTTCTATATGGAGACCATCCGATCGGTCAGAGCGAGTATTCGGGTGTACGACTATGCTACATGCATAGATCTCAAGTTGCGTACCTTCACGTCATGGTACATCAGGCATTCAGAAAGTATCTTCGCTTCCTCATCATAGGAGTCGTGTATCAGCTCCGAGCAATGTGCTTCGGTCTGAATCTAGCCCCCTGGGCTTTCACTCGAATAATGAGCTCGGTAATGATTCATTTCCGAGCTCATTCATCTGCAATAACGTCGGCCTACCTGGACGACATTCTTCAGAGGTACGGCAATGAGTTAACGCTTCAGAATGATGTGCAGAATCTGCTTCTATTGCTCCGACGTCTCAGTTTCATAAGTAAACGAGGAGAAGTCGGATCTGGTATCGTCCAAGTCATTCACCCACCGGGGGATGAGCTTCAAGACGTACAACATTCCCGTTCGTCTGCCGTTAACCAGAGCGAAATTAATCAGTTGTTATGCTCGCTATTGTCTTCACACAGACAAGGTTTCAGCGAGAGATCTCAGGAGACTGACAGGTTTGTGCGGAGCTGCCGCGATTTTATTCCAATGGGGTGGCTACGCACTTGTCCTCTCCAATTTCTTCTAACCTAGAATTGGAGAGTGAAGTTTCTTTCGCTTGATACGGACATCCTCTTGTCAAATAAAGTGTATTAGAGATTCAGATGTGGACAGATATTCAATGGTTAACTCAGGGAGTTCCACTGCAATTGCCGGATCCGAGTTTTACAGTTTTGACGGATGCCAGTCAAACAGGTTGGGTTGCAACATTGAGCCCAATAGATTTGAAGTGCCAGGGTCCTTGGGATCCGTAGTTCCTGATCAAGCACAGAAACGTCAAGAATTGATGTCATTTTCGCTTGCGCTACATCATTGGAAGAACGTTATTCAGAATGCTGTCGTGCAAATTCTGTCCGACAATTCGATGGTATTAGTGTATTTTCGGAACCAGGGAGGCACACATTCCATTCTGTTATTCAAGTTAACGGAATGAATCCTTCTGTTTGTACTGGAACATCAAGTTCTCCTATCGGTCTGTCTTATTCCAGGTCGTCTGAACGTATTAGCGGACTCCCTTTTACGGAGGGGCTTGTTGCCGTCAGAATGGACTTTCAACAAACGAGTATTCAATCAGATTTGCTACCAATGAGAGCGGCCAGTGATGGTCTTATTTGTGACGCATCAGTTGCAGACGTACCTGTCACCATGTTCTGATCCTCGAATGTTTGCAGTAGACGCTCTATCGATCTCGTGAACGGAATAATAGAATATGCGTATCCTCCAACGCCGTTGATTCAGCAGATATTGCTCAAGTTAAATAATCTCAATGCAAAATTCTGATGGTAGCATCTCTATCTCCACAAAGACCGTGGATTAATCTTCTCAGGCGTCTGTTGTGGGACTTGCCGTGGAAGCTTCCTCCACATTTCGGTCCATTCTCTGGTCAGATGGATTCAATTAACTGTCAGTACTGCTTATGATAATATCTTCAATCAGCAGTCTGTGCTTTAGATTTAAGCTCATGAAGTAAGAGTTCTTTCTACATCATGGGCTTACACTAATAATGTTGCTATTACAGATCTAATGAGGGCTGCTTATTGGTCTTAGCCCTCTACTTTCACGAATTTGTATCTGAGAAATATTGAGTCCATTTCTGCAGATCTGCTTTGTTTAGGTCCGTTATCTTTCACTCAGAATGTCGTCCACTAAACAGTTGCAACTATATGTGTGTAGGCTTTCGGTTTCGGCAGTGACTCTGTCCTGCTGTCCTCTTCGCTCTGGATTATTTGATCCAGGGCAAGGGGAAGGGGGTGGGGTGGGGGGGGGGGTTGGTGTTCCCTTAGGTCACCTGCTTTATAGTGTAAAGCAAGGGAATACCTTGCTCGGTGTGAAGCATTTGTATATGTCACGTGTTAATCGGGTGTTAATATACAATCCTCGGACACTTTTAAATGAGTATATAGAGTCTCATTTCTCTGGACTTCCTTTATTTATTGGCTTTCCTTTAAAAAATATTAGTATAAAGGGTTATACTGGATGTTAATAGAGATCATTGATGTTATTGTGCTCAATTACAGAATGGTGTTGTGTCTTTCTTTTTTGATACAAACAAGAAAGATACATGTAAAGCCTATCTCTACTTTTCTCCTTGAGGGGATAGTTCTGTTACATGTAATTGAGTCTATGGGATTTTCCTTTATGTCCTAGGCCCTCCAACCTTTTTACTATTCAGCTAAGTCTGGGTCATTGGTACAGTATAAAAATGTTAAAAAATTTATAGTAATATATATATTTTTTATACTTACTGATGACCCAGACGGGGATGGCCCTCCCATGAGTTGGGAACTCATACCTCCCCGCTGAGTACATAACACTTACCAGGCACTGGTTGTAAGAATGACATTTGGCGCCAATTTCGAGACCTCCTTGACACTGCGCATGCGCAGTGGAGTAAAAGTATGGAGGACCATATAGGACATGCACTTTTCGGTTTTAGATGCAAATTTTGGGGATGGGGGGGGTAAAATTTGCGTTTGGCCCTGAATATTTTAGAGTTAGCACCAGCTACGTCTTGGTCATTGGTAAGAATAAAAAATATATAAATTACTATAAATTTTTTAACTTTCCGGGCATTAGCACTCATTTTCAGAACCAGTAACCGTGAAATTCCTGTTCACGAAGTTAAACAATAGCTCCAACTGCTATGCTAATCGTGGAACAAATTGATATTCACCGTAATCTCATAAACTTTAAATACACAATCTTTGATACCATGGTCTGTGAATTACCGGGGAATCATGATTGACTTTCAAAACCTGGAGCCACAGAGCTGTGAAATTCCCGTTTCCGCTATTAAACTTTAGAGCTCATTTAGTTCTGCCATCCAAGATATAGTTGGATCAGTTTACAGATGCTGAAAGCTTTGGTTTTTCCACAGAATAGTGAAATTAGTTAAATTAATAATCCAACTTTTTTCAGGACTTTTCTGGATTAACAAAGAAAAAAGTCTTCTTTCCATCTTCATGAAATTTAGGGTAAATTGCCTTAGAAACAAGAAATTCTATTTTGATATGCCTTTTGCCTAAAAAACTTGAAAATCTGTTTCTCAGTCCCTCCTGTGTGGTCCTTTTGGCTGCCACATACTCTCTTTTTAGCTCACCTGACCGCAAGTCGGTGGGCGCTATGGCCATCACTTTTATCCGATGTCTGTCGTCCGTTAACTTTTTGCAAACTTGCTTCTTCTTCACAACCACTAGGCCTAATTCAAACACATATTGCACAGACCATCTATGGAGCATACCCTTTCTATTTTGTTCAAATGAAGCAGCTGCAATACTTGGGCTCTAGTTTATGCCCCAAAAGCTTAAAAATCTTCTCCAGCGTTATTCTCAAAAATCACGAATTAATTTTCAATATTTTTTTCATTTTTTGTCTCAAAAACATAGATTATGATCCCTCCTTGGAGCGAGCTCATCGGGCTCGTTCCAAAGAGGGGTCATAACCTTTGTTTTTGAGACAAAATATGAAAAAAATTAGTTATTCAAGAATTTTGTTTGCAAGTGATGTCTGCTTTTCATGTTAGGTAAAGGGTTAAAACTTGAGTCCGCGAGTTCATATTTGAGCGCCTCATGGAAACCCAAATTTTAACTTGGAGCAATGTGAAGAGCAGTAAAGAGCATAAGTTATAAAATCAAGTAAATGATGCGTTCTCTAAAAAAGTCTTCATTCACCAGTGATATCTGACATGGGCCGAACAGTTTTAATGTTTATTTTATCTTACAATCAACATGTATTTTGTCTGTATTAACTCCGCAACTGTCGTGCATCCGCCCCCCTGATACAGATGTTTGTATCAGGGGGTTTGATACAAGCACGTTCCTTTCGAGTGAGTTCCATTTTTTTGTTTTTGTTCATCCGTACGAATAAATAGTTTGTTATATATTCGTCTACTTTCTTGACTTATCTCCAATATATTGTAAGATAAAATGATTATTACCATTATGTGGATGTACAAAATATGTGTCCGAGTCTGGCTGCGGGTTCTAAGGGTAGATCACGACTCGTTTTCGACTCGTCGTGATCTGCCCTAAGAACCTGGAGCTCGAATCGGATACATATTTTGTACATTCACATAATGGTAATAATCCCTATATATCACGTTTTGTATTTGTGTTACCTTTTTATTATAAAATACTTTGTTATTCCTTTTATTGTCTCCCGCTTTTTGAAAAAAAAACGGGAGATATTAAATTGGGGGTGTCCTTCCGTCCTTCCATCCTTCCGTGTTTTTCATTTCCAGACTCTAACTTTCCTTACAGTAACCGGATTTCAATGAAATTTGGGTAGTAGATCACTTTCATCAATTGTGGATCCAAGTTTGAATAAGGGCATTTTCTGCGCATGTTTAATTAGGTTGCTGAAATTTGATTGGCTGACAGTTTCCAGACTCTAACTTTCCTTAAAATCAACCGATTTCAATGAAATTTCATATATGGATTACTTTTATCAATACCTTGGTCAAGTTCAAATGTGGGATATTTTGTAACAAAAATCTGTCCGTCGGCCCTGTGCGTCAACGCACCCCTGACTAAAAGCTGTATTTATGAACCGATCTTCACGAAATTTCTTGGGTATCTTTGTTGTCATTGTGAGACCAGAATATGTGTTTTAGGGTTTGGTCCAAAATTCAAGATGGCCACCAGTGGCCATTTTGTTCTGAAATTGGGTGTAATCAGTTTTTTGTACAGAACTTCTAGATGAAAGTTTGGATTTGAATAAATTTTGTATGAATGTTTAGTAACATGTGATACATCACATATAATACAGGTTTTGTTCTCATGCAAAAATTATGCAAATTAGGGAAACTTTGTTTTATTCAGTGCTAATACACAGTAAGTGCACTCCTTCCGTGTTTTTTGTTTCCAAACTCTAACTTTCCTTACAGTCAGTCGATTTTGATGAAATTTGGGTAGTAGATCACTTTCATCAGTTGTCGATCCAAGTTCGAATATGGACATTTTCTGCACATATTTAATAAGGTTGCTTAAATTTGATTGGCTGACGGTTTCCAGACTCTTAACTTTCCTTAAAATCAACGGATTTCGATGAAATTTCATATATGGATTACTTTTATCAATACCTAGGTCAAGTTCAAATGTGAGAAATTTTGTACCGAAGATCTGACCGTCTGCCCTGTGCGTCAATGCACCTCGGACTAAAAGCCGTATTTATGAACCGATCTTCACGAAACTTCTTGGGTATCTTTGTTATCATTGTGAGACCAGAATATATGTTTTAGTGTTTGGTCCAAAATTCAAGATGGCCACCAGCGGCCATTTTGTCTGCCTGTCCGTCTGCCCCGTGCGTCAACGCACCTCTGACTAAAAGCCGTATTTTTGGGGTATCTTTGTTATCATTGTGAGACCAGAACATGTGTTTTGGGGTTTGGTCCAAAATTCAAGGTGGTCACCAGTGGCCATTTTGTTCTGAAATTGGGTGTAATCAGTGTTTTGTACACAACTTCTATATGAAAGTTCGGATTTGAATAATTTTTAGCTCAACTTTGACGAAGTCAAATTTGAGCTATTATCATGGCCCGTCATCCGTCTGTCCGTCCGTCCGTCTGTCCGTACGTTAACAATTGGCTATGGCTCGGGCTAGAGGTCGTATTTATGAACCGATCTTTACGAAACTTCTTGTGTACCTTTGTTATGACCCTGGGACGGGAACGAGTGTTTTTAGGTGTGGTCCGAAATTCAAGATGGCTGCCAATGGCCATTTTGTACCGATGATGCAAAAATCAGTTTTTTGTACAGAACTTCTGTATGAAAGTTCTGATTTGAATAAAGTTTTGTATAAATGTTTAGTACCATGGGATACATCACATATAATACAGGTTTTTTTCTCGTGCGTAAATTATGCAAATTAGACTGACTTTGATTTATTTAGTGTTACTTTCAGAGCTGTAAGTGCCAAGCTGCTATGGCTCGGTCTAGAGGCCGTATTTATGAACCGATCTTTACGAAACTTCTTGGGTACCTTTGTTATGACTGTGGGACGAGAACGAGTGTTTTTGGGTGCGGTCCGAAATTCAAGATGGCTTCCAGCTGCCATTTTGTACCGACGATGCAGAAATCTGTTTTTTGTACAGAACTTCCATATGAAAGCTCTGATTTGAATAATTTTTTGTATGAATGTTTAGTACCATGGGATACATCACATATAATACAGTTTTTTTTCTTGTGCGTAAATTATGCAAATTAGGCTAAACTTTGATGTTTTTTTGTGTTACTTTCAGCACTGTAAGTGCAAATGCCAATACGGCTCGGGCTAGAGGCCGTATTTATGAACCGATCTTTACGAAACTTCTTGGGTACCTTTGTTATCACAGTGGGACGAGAACGAGTGTTTTGAAAATTCAAGATGGCCGATGGCAGCCATTTTGTACGAAATTTGGTGCAATCAGATTTTTGCACAGAACTTCCTTATGAAAGCGCTGATTTGAATAATTTTTTGTGTGAATGTTTAGTACCATGGGATACATCACATATAATACGGGTTTTTTTCTCGTGCAGAAATTATGCAAATTAGATGAACTTTGATTTTTTCAGTGCTGCTTACACACAGTAAGTACACATGTCAATACGGCTCGGGCTAGAGTCTGTATTTATGAACCGATCTTCACGAAACGTCTTGGGTACCTTTGTTATCACCTCACATATAATACAGTTTTTTTTCTCGTGCGTAAATTATGCAAATTAGACTGACTTTGATTTATTTAGTGTTACTTTCAGAGCTGTAAGTGCCAAGCTGCTATGGCTCGGGCTAGAGGCCGTATTTATGAACCGATCTTTACGAAACTTCTTGGGTACCTTTGTTATGACTGTGGGACGAGAACAAGTGTTTCTGGGTGCGGTCCAAAATTTAAGATGGCTGCCAGTGGCCATTTTGTATCGAAATTAGGTCTAATCAGTTTTTTGTACACAACTTCTATACGGCTCAGGCTAGATGCCGTATTTATGAACCGATCATTACGAAACTTCTTGGGTACCTTTGTTATTACCGTGGGGTGAGAATGAGTGTTTTTGGGTGTGGTCCAAAATTCAAGATGGCCACCAGCAGCCATTTTGTACCAAAATTAGTGCAATCAGTCTTTTGTACAGAACTTCTGTAGGAAAGTTCTGATTTTAATAAATTTTTGTATGAATGTTTAGTAACATGGAATACATCACATATAGTATGGGTTTTTTTCTTGTGCAGAAATTATGCAAATTAGATGAACTTTGATTTATTCAGTGCTACTTATATTCTGTAAATGCACATGTGAATACGGCTCGGGCTAGAGGCTGTATTTATGAACCGATCTTCACAAAACTTCTTGGGTACCTTTGTTAGCACCTTGGGACGAGAACGAGTGTTTCTGGGCGCGGTCCAAAATTCAAGATGGCTGCCAGTGGCCATTTTGTACCAAAATTAGATCCAATCAGTTTTTTGTCACAACTTCTACACAGCTCATATTTGTGAACTGATCTTCACGAAACTTCTTGGGTACCTTTGTTTTCGCCTTGGGACAGGAATGAGTGTGTTTTGGGGTGCCTTTGTTGTCACTGTGCTATGAGAACAAATATTTTGGGGTTCAGTCAGACCCACTCTGGGACTCAAAGATTTTTTCTAGTTTAGCATCTGACTGTCACCCACCTTTACAATACTTTACCTATACATTTGTTACAGGCTACGGTCAGTATTTATGTACAGACCATTACAATACTTTATATGTACCTTTGTTATCAGGTCATTACCTAGATGTTTGTCATTGCTGTGTCACATACTATACATGTACACGTCTTTGTCTTGACAAGTTGAGCTACAGTGTCATTGACACTTTCATTTGTATGAATGTTTAGTAACATGCAATACATCACATATAATACGGGTTTTGTTCTCGTGCAAACATTATGCAAATTAGGGAAACTTTGATTTATTCAGTGCTACTACTAATACACAGTAAGTGCATACCTTCTGTGTTTTTCGTTTCCAGACTCTAACTTTCCTTACAATCAGTCGATTTTGATGAAATTTGGGTAGTAGATCACTTTCATCAATTGTGGGTCCAAGTTCGAACATGGGCATTTTCCGGGCATATTTAATTAGGTTTCTTAAATTTGATTGGCTGATGGTTTCCAGACTCCTAACATTCCTTAGAGTCAACCGATTTCAATGAAATTTCATATATGGATTACTTTTCACATCAGTTTAATGTAATATGTCTTATCATACAGTCTTAATATTTAGTTATTCTCACAGCTATTCTCCACATCACTCCACTTGATTTGACAGTGACCTCCGTGAAAATAAATCTGATAACCACTGTCTGAAGCACTGTCTGTTCTGTCTCTTCTAAATAACTTCCACTTGCAACTCAACTATATTCCACCGAATGCATCAATTCTGCTTGAAAGTGCTGCCCAGCGGGAGACATGAATTCACTGAATTTGCTTGTGTTAAATGGAATTGAAATTATATAATTTAACACAGAATCGTCGTCTAGTACAATTGCTTGATTTTTCACACCTGTGTACTCTTTGTGGAAAATCTGATTCTGGTGTTGATAGACTTCGGGTGAAAACGAGAAGTAGAAGTGAAATTTGGTAGGATAGTTCTGGCCAGAATCATTATCCAGTGCTTTCTTGAGACTCCCTATTTTCCAGAATACATTTTTTGTTAAGTCTGGAAATTGGGAATGTTAACAGAATCTTCATATTTGAGTTGATGAATTTCCCTCTTTAAGCCATATATTAATCAAAATCTCACTATTTTTGCTGGGTGACCATCTGAGCGATCGATTCGGACACCCACCTTGTGTCTTTGGGCAAGGCACTTAACCCCGATTGTCCACATGCAGGTACGATGGTGCCATGTACTAAGGCATACTGCACATTGATGGTGCGAATGTCTTCACCAATTTAACTCTGCCTGTGCTGCAGTGCAGAGTTACGATGTTGGGGAGCTGGCAGCTGCTCGGCGGTTCACTCTGGGTACTCTGGCTTTCTCCACCCGTAAAACTTTCACCGACATAATATGACCTGGGCTGTTAAAGTGCCATTAAACCTTAATAAATACACTATTTTTGCTCACAGAACTCAGTTTTTTAATTCATCAGCTTAACATGTCTGGATCAGTTTTGTTGGAATGTATTTGGGATAAGTGAAAAACTTTTTGTAGCCACAATTTGCGATGGTAAAACAATTCTGGCCTTTTTGTGGTGCGGCAGGTTATCTCTTAAGAGATTTTATTCTGATCAGGGAAACAACATATCGTCTGCATTGGCAACAGTCTATTTATAGAATGTAAAGACAGAAAACAGTGTGTGGTCTGTTATAACAAAATGTAGTGTTCAAATATCACCTGATCACCATTGTGTAAATCACATGATCAACTGTTTTTCATGGAAAATGACAACATTTGAGAATCCACTCTTGGTACCCTGTTCTTTAAAGAATATTTCATTTGGGGTATAAACATATTAATTTTAGATCATTTTATGGAGTGTGTATAATAAATTTTAATTCATCTACAGGCATACTATGAACAGCTTGGTCACAGAAGAAGAGCTGGTACATTCAGTAGCAATCTTACCTTGAACTGCAGTGGTATCTACGACCGAGAGAAAGCAGGAACATGGTCATTTATGAATAATACAATGTTACCACCAACACCATCTGTTAGTGAAGATCATCCCAATAGTGAGGCAGGTAACTCTGCCACAGAAAGTGCAATGGAAATGTCACGTCAGGCGAGTAACACAGAAAGTCAAGGAAGTAACTTTGACATCATGGAAGAGCTTGTGAAAGCAAGTGATGACTTCCGTCATGAATCATCTGGTTCGGTTGCATCAGGTGCAACACAAAGTACCTCTTCCGATGAAACAATCAAATCTGCTGGTTGTGATGATGACTCTGATCTTTGTATTCAAGTTAATAATGAACTAGAGTCAGACTTTTTCCCAAACAATTGTAATGCTGACCCATATATGAAAACTTCGACTCATCATTTTCAGAAGGAATCAGATTCCAACAAAGCTGAAAACTGTGATAAACCCAATAACAATATATGTGATGACCTATTAGATAAGAGTTCAAATATTGAAACTGACTGTGATATTAAGGATGATGAAAACTGTAAAGATATGTGCAACAAACTTCAAGATGAAAAACCCCAAACCAGAGACCTTTTTACTGGTGTAGATGAAGAATCATATCCACCAGCTGTAGATACAGACAACTGTCCAAAAAAACCTTTGCCTCCTAATATATTAGTCACTGATGCATCTAGGGAAATCTCTTCACTTCCAGTAGAAGAAATGTCCTCGTTGACTACTGAAGAAAATGTATGATGATGGATAATTGTATAGTTAATAATTGTTATGAAAGTATACCCTGGTGGTAAATGTAATTTATAGATGATTTTCTTTTCTGATATAATATATTTTTATAGGAAACACAATCATTTAATTATAAAATAAGTGGTTCTGTGATTATTCACACCTCAGCTTCTTGCATGACATCAGCTTTTTGTAAAGATGAATTTTTGACTCTTTACCTAACAAATCAGCCTCCTGGGAAGTGAAGCAGTGCTTGTTTACTGTGGATAACCAGCTCCATTTTACTTGTTAACCCTTTACCCAACGTAACGGCCAAAACCGGCCAGCGCTATTCTCAAAAATCGCCAATTAATTTTCAAAATATTTTCATTTTTTTTTCTCAAAAACATAGGTTATGACCCCGCGTTGGAACGAGCTCGTTGAGCTCGTTCCAACGAGGGGTCATAACATATGTTTTTGAGACAAAAAATGAAAAAAAATAATTATTCAAGAATTTTTTTTGCAAGTGTCGTCTGCTTTTCATGTTAGGTAAAGGGTTAAATAGGGTCTGGTAACCAGTGCCTTTGGTGTAAGTCCTCAGAAATGAGCAACAAGGGTATAAACGATTGGCTGGACTTGATCCATGTTGGGATCATGATTAGCCATTGTGCAGAAATATGTGAACTTAAACACCAATAAATAAATTGGCTGCATCCACCCCACAAAATTTTCAAATTGTGTGGCTGAAAAAAACTTTTCAAAAAATTTCAACAAAACCATATCATGGGACCCCTAATAGGAATGAGCTTGCCGAACTTGTTCCCAGCTTGAAGGGGTAACATGATAATATGGTTTGGTGGAAATTTTTTTTAAAATTGTTAAAATAATATTGAAAATCATTAATTTTGATATTTGCTTTGGGTAAAGGGTTAAAACTCACCCATAAATCTCATTTTCGGTTATGGTACTGTGATCACAAAAGTATTTTCTTTATTGATTAGATTGCGACAGGACTGCCATGTTGTTCAGGCATGCGAGCAGGTCTTGCATTTTCAGGAGAGCGATTTATTCGCTCGTCTACTGCTCGCCTTAAAAAAATTAAGGCGGGCGAAAACTAGCCCTCTTGGCCTAAGAAAATAATAATGATTAACATAACGGCCTATTCCTAAAAATGCACCTCTTTTCAGATCTCTGCTATTTTAATGGTCTCAGTAAGATGGTCACACTGACCCACCCACACCTCCATGCCGTGCCAAGGCCCGGAGGTTTGGGAGGGGCAGTGTAGCTGTCTCACAGAGACTACTCTGTTAGCAGCATCAAATAAAATGTCAAAGCCCTCTAGGCACCATTCATTAATAGTAAAACTTCATTTTGTCACTTTAAGCTTTTGTGAGCTTGAGGAGAGCTAATTGCTCCCCTAGGCCATGCAATTGGAGCGATTTTTAGGCCTCCTGCATTTTTAAGAATGCCAGGCCTGTGCGAGTAATATATATTTCGTTTCATTTCATTGTAACAGGTATAGTTTTTGTAGGGAGTGTGATGGCTCAGTGGTTGTGGCATTGGACTTTAAACCGAAAGGTCCATAGTTCAATCACTGCGAGGCACTTCACCTTGATTGTCCATGTGGGGGCAGGGTGGTGCTGTGTAGCTAGGCGTACTGCACTTCGATTTTGAACTTGTCTTCAGCCAGTCCTAACCCTGCTTGTACTGAGTTAGTATGTTGGGGAATTTCTAGGTCACAGTTGGTTCTGATGTAAGAAATCTCAGTAGCTAGTCGTATTTCCGCCCGCCACATTAAAATTAAAACACGAGGCACACTCTTTTTTGTGTACTTCTTTTTTCATCTAGGCACAGTATGTGTTGCGTGCCTCAAACTCAAACTGATGAATTCACTGCTAGACCACCAATCGTAGCTCAACATGCTTTGTGAGTTTTATGCTTTTTTCAGCTGTGGATTCTTTATGAAACAACCTTCTTAACCCCTTTACCTAACATGAAAAGCAGACGACACTTGCAAAAAAAATTCTTGAATAACTAATTTTTAGCTCAACTTTGACGAAGTCAAATTTGAGCTATTGTCATGGCCCGTCGTCCGTCCGTCTGTCCGTCTGTCCGTACGTCAACAGTTGGCTATGGCTCGGGCTAGAGGTCGTATTTATGAACCGATCTTTACGAAACTTCTTGTGTACCTTTGTTATGACCCTGGGACGGGAACGAGTGTTTTTAGGTGTGGTCCGAAATTCAAGATGGCAGCCAGTGGCCATTTTGTACCGATGATGCAAAAATCAGTTTTTTGTACAGAACTTCTGTATGAAAGTTCTGATTTGAATAAAGTTTTGTATAAATGTTTAGTACCATGGGATACATCACATATAATACGGGTTTTTTTCTCGTGCGTAAATTATGCAAATTAGACTGACTTTGATTTATTTAGTGTTACTTTCAGAGATATAAGTGCCAAGCTGCTATGGCTCGGGCTAGAGGCCGTATTTATGAACCAATCTTTACGAAACTTCTTGGGTACCTTTGTTATGACCGTGGGATGAGAACGAGTGTTTTTGGGTGCAGTCCGAAATTCAAGATGGCTGCCAGCAGCCATTTTGTACCGATGATGCAGAAATTTTTTTTTTGTACAGAACTTCCATATGAAAGCTCTGATTTGAATAATTTTTCGTGTGAATGTTTAGTACCATGGGATACATCACATATAATACGGGTTTTTTTCTCGTGCGTAGATTGTGCAAATTAGACTAATTTTGATGTTTTTTGGTGTTACTTTCAGCACTGTAAGTGCAAATGCCAATACGGCTCGGGCTAGAGGCCGTATTTATGAACCGATCTTTACGAAACTCCTTGGGTACCTTTGTTATCACCGTGGGACGAGAACGAGTGTTTTTGGGTGTGGTCCGAGATTCAAGATGGCCGATGGCAGCCATTTTGTACAAAATTAGGTGCAATCAGATTTTTGCACAGAACTTCCATATGAAAGTGCTGATTTGAATAATTTTTTGTGTGAATGTTTAGTACCATGGGATACATCACATATAATACGGGGGTTTTTTTCGTGCAGAAATTATGCAAATTAGATGAACTTTGATTTATTCAGTGCTACTTATACACTGTAAGTGCACATGTCAATACGGCTCGGGCTAGAGGCTGTATTTATGAACCGATCTTCACAAAACATCTTGGGTACCTTTGATATCACCTTGGGACGAGAACGAGTGTTTCTGGGTGCGGTCCAAAATTCAAGATGGCTGCCAGTGGCCATTTTGTACCAAAATTAGGTCTAATCAGTTTTTTGTACACAACTTCTATACGGCTCAGGCTAGAGGCCGTATTTATGAACCGATCTTTACGAAACTTATTGGGTACCTTTGTTATCACCGTGGGATGAGAACGAGTGTTTTTGGGTGTGGTCCGAAATTCAAGATGGCCACCAGCAGCCATTTTGTACCAAAATTAGTGCAATCAGTTTTTTGTACAGAACTTCTGTATGAAAGTTCTGATTTGAATAAATTTTTGTATGAATGTTTAGTAACATGGAATACATCACATATAGTACAGGTTTTTTTCTCGTGTAGAAATTATGCAAATTAGATGAACTTTGATTTATTCAGTGCTACTTATACACTGTAAGTGCACATGTCAATACGGCTCAGGCTAGAGTCTGTATTTATGAACCGATCTTCACAAAACTTCTTGGGGTACCTTTGTTATCACCTTGTGACTGGAACGAGTGTTTTAGGGTGCCTGTGTTATCACTGTGCTATATTTTTGGGTTCAGGCAGACCCATTCTGGTATTCAAAGATTTCTTTTCTGGTTTAGCATCTAACTGTCACCCCACCTTTACAATACTTTACCTATACATTTGTTACAGGCAATGGTCAGTATTTATGTACAGACCGTTACAATACTTTATATGTACCTTTGTTATCAGGTCATTACCTAGATGTTTGTCATTGCTGTATCACATACTATACATGTACATGTCTTTGTCTTGACAAGTTGAGCTACAGTGTCATTGACACTTTCATTTTCATTTTTTGTCTCAAAAACATAGCTTATGACCCCTCTTTGGAACAAGCTTGTTGAGCTTGTTCGAATGAGGGGTCATAAGCTATGTTTTTGTGACAAAAAATGAAAAAATATAAAAAATTGAATGATGAATTTTGTGAATAGCGCTGGCTGGTTTTGGCCATTATGTTGGGTAAAGGGTTAATTGAACTTGCATGACAAAGTAACCATTCAGACTCAAAAATTACTGATGCTGAAAAGTTTTAGTAACTACTTATATTTTATGGTCTTAATAATGACAAAGGCTTTTCAACCATCTGTGTGCTAATGTCAAAATACCCAAACTTCTTATGTTTCCCATAATGCATCTAGAAATATACCCAATTCAGTCTTTTTTGACAGATCTCATTGAGCACTGTTTCCTCATGGGAAGCCATTGAAGTAAGTGAAGTAGTACTTGTTTGCTGTCTTAAACAAGCTCTGTTTTATTTGTCAGATAGGACCCATTGACCATTGCCTGGGGTGGAAGACCTCTGAAATGGTTCATTGCAACATGAGTATAAATGATTGGCTGAACTTGACTTTATATTCAAGTTGTCATGATTAGCCATTGTGCAGAAATATGTGGCCTTAAACAGTAATTAATAAATATTGAGCTCTGTCAAACAAAACTGAATTAATTAAATTCCTATTTACATTAGGCCTAAAAAAGTAAAAAATCTCTTTCTCAGCCCCGCCCCATCCCATCTCCCCCCCCCCCCCCCTCCCAACATGGTCATTTTGGCTGCCACATGCTCTCTTTATTACTCATGCAAATTTTTAAAAAATTAAATAATTTTTTTTTTATTTCTGATAGTTTACCCAAGTTAATAAAATTGATAAATTTGTCCTTAGAGTGCAACAAGACTTTAGCATTGCAAAGTTGTCTTGCACTCAAAGGATGAAATACACCACCACCCATGCTATTCTGTAGATTATGAAGTCTATCTAATACATAAAACTCACCAAGAACATGAAAGTTTAATGGCAGAGAAATAACTACAAAAACCAAAAAATAAAATAAAAAACTGCCCACCCACATGCAATTTTACCAAAAAAATGGCATGAGACAGAAGATGTACTTAGTGGGGCCTTATGGGAAAATTTTTGAATTTTAATATCATAACCTCAGAATGCAGAGGGTTAAGAATTCTCTCCCTCAAACTAAGAATGAATTTAAAGAGAGCTTTGACAATGCTGGTTACGAACCTCGGTGGTAAGGTCATATGTTATGTTTTATCAGTACGTCTAGATTAAAAATTTATTTTTGGCTATACCCTCCAATTTTGGACTAGTATTGCATCGAGTTGTTGTAAAGATGCGGCTGTTGGAACAAACTAGATAGCTTTATGTTACTTAAATACCTCATCTTTTGGGTGCAGAGATTTATTTATTGTTTTGGTAAATAGTACAGAACAAAAGAAAAATAAAATTTACTCTTCATGAAATATTCTCATCCAACATACCCCCACCTTATATGAAACCACTCGCCGATTCTGATTTTTAGTCGTCTTTGATTCCCCGTGGGAACCCCCCCAAAAAAGTTGAGCAGTGCTTGTTTAGTGTGATTAAACAAGTTCTGCTTTACTGAGAAAATAGGGCCAGGTAAACAAAACCTGTTGTTGAAGTCTTCTAAAGTGGGCAACCTAGATATAAACGATTAGCTACACATGACGTCATACCTATGTTGCATAGCCACTGATGCTGAAAATGACCTTAAACACCAATGAAGGACAAGTGTTTTCCTTAGTAGACATGCTCAAGTAAGGAAACCATGTAAAACTGAAAGAGCCAGTTTTTAAAATTCTGACAGCTTTGTATACTTGAAATCCTAAAGGCCCAGAGATTTTTATGCATTTTGCTACAGTTTTACAGTCTTCATCTTGAGACTCAGTTGTTTCTCAGCAAGTCATAGGCAGCCCAAGACTTGCTTAGAAACAACTGCCAAGGTACTTTGAATAAAACTTGTAACTTTATTCAGAGACTGCATGTTTGGGCACCTGTTTTATTGCTGTAAAAATTTGGCCCTTTACCTAACGAATCGCCCGCATCCACCCACGTAATATGCAAGTTGGGCAGTTGAAAAAATGAAATTTTTCAAAATATTTCAACAAAACCATATTATGTGACCCCTCATTGGAATGAGCTCATTGAGCACGTTTCAATGAGGGGTCACATGATATGGGTTTGTTGAAAAAAGTTTAACAAAATGATATTTAATATAATAAATTTTGATATCATCTGCGTTGGGTAAAGGGTTAAGAATTAAACAACATATGTGGTTTTTATGAGTTTTTTATGAATCGTACATTTTGAGATTTATTATAATGCACATTATAAATGACGTATGCAGATAAGTGACTTCTGCATTATATACGTAGTTTGGCACTCACAACACATGCCATTACCTTAGTTCGAAGGCAAAATTTTATTTTTATTTTTTTTCATTGTGAATTTATTTTTGTCGAATCCCACATGTGGTTTTAACTTGTATTTTATTATTTGAAGTGTTGATGTAACAATTTATTGGTTAGTTCCAATAAGTACTCTCCAATAAAATTTTACTAAACATTCCTTAGTGAGCAAATTCTGGCTACCGGAACTTCTTCAATGTTGTGAGTGTTTCTAAACCTACAGGAACTTTCCCATAAATTGTAACAAGACAAATCCGTACAGATGGAATAATTTCACTTTAGAAATAAATGAAGAACATCCACAGATTATGAAGCCTTCAGGTTGTGATACCTGTCCTTCAGAATAAAGCCCAAAATGGGCTTCCAGTACTCTTAACAGTTAAAGGCACTTTTTCTGACATTTTATTGCTTGCAATCCAAGAAAATCTGGAATTATTTCATGACATTCCTTGAATACTCTTTGAATTTTGTTTTAACTGGGTGTAAGAATAATGAGATTGTTTCTTTGAAATGGAATGGCATTAATAGCACGCTTGATAAGTATTCTTTAGTTATCTCTGCTAGGGAGGCTAAGCTTTAAAAAAATAAAAAATAAAGGGAGGAAAGCCAGTATTCTGGCATGCATTTCTTGGGCAGCAGATTTTTTATTCCATATATTTGTTTTCTTTTGTTTTAAATTTGCTGCATTAAAGTTGCTTCCATTTTTTTTAATAAAATATTTTATCGATACATTTTCTGAGTTCTGCTCATGTAAAAGCTTTTAACAGAAATGCACTGCTAAAATGGCTCTTAGAACATTTCTACAACACCATTTTAAATTTTTAAAACAATATTTTAAATTTGTATTGAGCAACTTTGGGTATATTTTATTTATACCATGACCGTCAGAATATTAAGAGTCACTATTATTTTTTCTCAATTTTACTGAGCAGCAGCTGTACATACGTGCGAATTTACATTTAAATTTGTTTACATGAGCATCAGTGGGCGATACTTCCACTGTCGATTTTATCACCGAAAATGAAATAGAAAAAGAAACGGGGGCCTTTTTTCATTTTAATATCACAATAACATACCATTTCGAGTTATGGATGCTTTATTAACATGAGACAATGCATGTTTGTTAATTTTTGGTGTTTTATGTGGTAAACTCATTTAAAAACGTAATAAATAATTGCCTCTTTCATTTCACTCTTCGCAAGGCGACGTGCGATAAATTTAGACAAGTTCGCATTCAGGTCGATGTCACCAAAGGTCAGCTTGGATGTAGTTCCACTGTAGGTGTAAATTTTAACTACTGAAATCCCATTGCTGGCATGTTCACCACAGTTGGTGTATCAAGCTAAAATTTATGTCATAGGCTTTTCATATATAGTAGAATAGGTAATCATGTTATAAACCCTGTTATATAACTGTTATCTCACGGCTGAGCAAACAAACCATAATACAGTGAAATCCTCTTGACTCAAGCAGACATGACTGTATTTAATAAAAAACAATTCATGTAAATTTTAATCAAGAAATCGTCTGTGAAAAATTCCTTTTAATTTAATTGTCTAAATTTGATTAAATAAGCCCAAATTATACTTATTTCCATATATTGGCGGGGGTTTCGAACCCACAGCAAAAGAGTTTCTTTCGGCACCAACCACCTAGTGAAACTATACTGAACAATGCACACCACTCAGCCACCAACAGACCCCATCACTCATTGGGTATAGTTTCGCTAGGCGGTTGGTGCTGAAGGAAACTCTCAGCATGGGTTTGAACCCCCACCATGCCAATGTAAACAAAACCAGCATCCTTTCTTAATTCTATGGCATCCGAGAAATTTGAAAAAGACAAGTGTCGCTGATTTCTTCTGAGTTGCAGTTCGTAGAATTAAGTACTCAGGTGCAACTATCTGATGTATACTTAATTCAGTTGCAAGAGAAAACCTATCCTGGGTGGGAATATCTGCCAGCAGCATACAATTAGTTGATTGGATACTTCATAACTTGATTGAATATTGTGATATGAAATGAAACGATTATGATATGAAATCAAATGAAATGCACCCTGGCTTACTTGTTTATATTCAGTACAGAGATCACAAAAGTAATCTTTTTCGCAGGCTGATGAAAGTGACCTTAACCTAATTAATTGGCTTCATTTGCCTGTGTAATTTATAAATTGAGCAGTAGAAAAAGAAGTAAAAAAAATTCAGCAAAGTTGTGACCCCATAATTGGAATGAGCTCATTTCAATGAGTGGGTGGGGTCACATGATATCGTTTTTAGCTGCCAAAAGCTGCCATATATGTGGCAGTGTCAATCAGCCTGTGACCAATGAGTTTTGAAACTCAATATCTTTTAAAATACTTGGTGGAATGGCATCATATTTGATATGCAAATGTATCTTAATGATGTCTTGCCCCCATGTTCAGTGCAAGTGTTATTCTGAGAATTTTGGCAGAGTTATTGCCCTTGATGGAGTTGGAAATTTTTTTTTTTATTTTTGCCACCCATTGCAGCTTACAGTACATGGAGAGTGGATTGTTACTAACTCACTAGTGGGGTGAAGTGTCCACTCGGACAAAAAATCCTTGTCTAGAAAAAAAAGCATTAGAACAACAAGCAAAGTTTCAGCCAAGGGACCTCCGGGTTCAACGCGGAGGTCCCTTGGCTAAAACTATGCTTGTCCTTTTCATGTATTACCACAGGAATTGACTGTTATTGTCTGATGAAAACTTCACTCCATGAGTGATTTAGTAACAATCCACTCTCTGTGTACTGTAGGTGCGAACCTGCAATTTTGTTGAAATTTGTTTTAATATTTTATAAAAACAATTAAGATAATAAATCTTGATATCTTGTTTGTTGGGTTAAGTGTTTAAACACCAATAAGTAATCTGTCATTTTTTTATATTTTGATGGTTTTTTTTTTTGGTCACACAATTTTCACAGAGATACTGTTTATTTATTAAAGGACAGGATTTCAAATAATGACAGCTGAGCCATGAAAAGATAAATATCTGTTTCTCAGGTCCTCCCTCAAAGTCATTCTGGCTGGCACATGCTTGCTTTTTTGGGCTACCGGTATGCAATCTTTAAAAAAAATAAAAATTAATTGGACTAGGTTAGATAAATTACCCATGTTCATAAAATGGAGAGAATGGATAGAATATATCACTGCCCATATTATTCGGTAGATTATGAGGTCTAAAACAAACCAAGTATATGAACTTCTGATGGAAAAGGAACAATAATTAGAAAACATAAAATGAAAGAAAGGCCGACCAATAATGTTTTTTTTATATAAAAAATGGCCTGAGAAACAGAAGATTTACGTTATGTGGCTTAATTAGTAGTTGCTTGAATCTCTGATTCCTGTAATCTATAGTTTGCATAAAAAGTTAATTGCCTTCATTGGATGATATTTATTTGACACACTTTTTTCTTCATTTTCTTATAGCCAAATATTTATTTTTTACTAACACATGTAGTCAGAATCTTTTCAAGGGTATGTGATCTGTTCTCACTTGAATAGTCTCTACAGTATGCACAAGGTGTTTAGGTACATTGTCTGAGGCACAAACAAATTTCTATATACCCTTATTTGCTTGTCCTCCATGAACCGGAGCAGTGGTTGTAATTAGTGATGAAAAAATGAGCACTGCTCCAGTGAATTGATGGTAACATGGTCTGATGTTCTCAAATTCCTACCAGAAGATTCTGGTAGGAAGTTGAGAACATTTTCACGTTTCAAACATTTCTGAATGAGTGACTTGAATCAATTGTGTTGCAAAATAGAGAGGTATTTACTATAGTTTATGAATTCAGAGCATTGTATGATAAAAGGGAGTTAACTCAAAATTGAATTGTTCCATTATTCACACGATTTGATTTAAAAAATATTCTTCCCCAAAATGCCACCTATCGAAAAAACCCTGCATAGCATGGGTCAATTCCCTAGTATTCTTTAACATCATCAGCTCCATCAGTTAGAATCTCCTGGTAGTTGTTCAACTGGTAGAGTGCCAAATTATTTTTTAAGGGGCTTTATAATGGGAGTATTTTTTTTCAAGGGTACCATGCTGTGAGCAAAAGGAACACAAGTTCCCTAAGATTTTGTTCCTAAACCATGTTTTGTTACAATTTATTGGAGAGTGCCTCTTGGCACCAATATGAGGTCTAAAACAAACCAAGTATATGTAATAAACAATTTTGTTTACACATCTCTTGTGTTTCAACTGCTGAGCAAACAAGTTAACCCTTTACCCAACGAATCGTCCGCATCCGCCCGCGTAATATGCAAATTCAGCAGGTGAAAAAATATTATTTTTCAAAACATTTCAACAAAACCATATCATGTGACCCCTCGTTGGAACGAGCTCGTTCCAACGAGGGGTCACATAATATGTTTTTTTTTAAAAGTTTTTGAAATATTAAAAAAATGATATTTAAAATAATAAATTTTGTTATCGTCTGCATTGGGTAAAGGGTTAATGAATGCAGTGTAAAGCCACTAAAATGGCTTTCTGCACTATTCAGTAGAGCCATGCTAGTGGCTTCTAGCACTCAACCAGTTAAGCTTCCTTATGGAGCCAGTCACAAGTTTATTCCAGTTTTCATATTTGCGCTCCTAAAAGGAACTTTTCATAGTGGTATACACCATCCTTGTGGGGGTAGATTCAAGTATATTCAAATCAAGACCATGGTTCATATTTTGGCTTCTGCAGTACGATATGATATTTGGTAAGAAACAAATTTAATTTCAATCGAATGTTCTGTTTTCATTAACTCCTTCCATGTTGTTGGCAGATATTCCTGCCCAGGACAGGAAATTTCTAGCCATTACAATACATAAAAGTTGAGGATATTTAGCCAAACTTTCTCTTGTAACTTGTACAGACTCTTTGACCAATGATTTTTCAAGTCAAATTTTCTTGGAATTTTTCATCAAATCTAGTCATGGCTGCTCTAAAGCAGCCATGACTAGATCTGATAAAAAATATTTTAAAATTACTGTGCGGGTTGAAAATTAATGATTACTTCTGTCCATGAATGTTTAAAGCCACACAAATACAAAACCCCAATTGGTCAACAACAACAACAAAAAATCTGTCTCAGTTATGTGCGTGTTGACTGCCATTTCATTTGAATTCTTCACAAAACTGATAACTTCCAGAAACACTGAATATATCATCAAATTTCTTGGTTATTCACTTAAAAGGTATCCAATTAACTGGTGGAGTGCAGGAAGCCCATATTCAGGCTTTATTTTAAAGAATCCCTGCGGGAACCCCAGGAAGTGAATCAGAGTCTGTTCACTGTAGTAAACAGCCTCTGTTTTACTGGTAAAATAGGACCCAGTTACCAATGCTTAGGAGGTGCAAACCCTCTCTAAAATGGTCTTGAGTTGATACTCATGTTGTGGTCATTATTAGCCATTGTGCAAAAATATGTGACCTTAAACACCAATAAATAATAATAAATAAATAAATATTCTAAAGGTGGATGTGGTTCATATTATCTTTGAAGTGGAAGTACTTTGCCTGTATGGATTTGCCTTGTTACAATTCATGGGAGAGTGCTTACAGGCATAAATTATTACAAGCCAAAGACATCTGAACAAATTTTGATGATCAAAAATAATTTAGCAGTCTACCAGTTAAGTGTTCTCTACTGTACCAAATCCCGCTGCATACTGTGTATAGAAGGGTGAATTTGTATATATCATGGGATGAGATTGAAAAATATTTATGTTTAGTTTTGTTTTTCTGTTGTTTAATACTACATATGATATCTGTCTTCAAATTCATGCTCCCATGGTTCCTTTGATTCAAGGAACAGCCTTGAATTAACAGGTCACTCAAAGCCTTGAAAACCTGAAAAATGTGTCAGGAAGCTTTGAAAAGCCTTGAATATTCACACAATAAAATATGCTGATAATAAATAACTATATAGTTTTATATACTGTTCAAAAAAAGAAATGAAAAACGGGTATAGTCATGATAATATGGCAAATTTTGGAGAATATAGTGATGAAATGTGGCTGTAGATATGGTTAACGACATATCACGGTGGTCTAAACATTATGTAACATTTTGGACAATGAGGCATAATTTCGGCCACCTTGACCGCCAAAATATTGGAAATTAACAAAACAAAGTTTCCACTCAGTGAAGACCTGGTCATGAAGTTGCATGCGAGCTGAGCATGTGGGGGGTATAAATGGACATGGAACTCGGTCAGAATTCTCACAGCATTAAAAGGATATTGCTCATGCAAAATGCCGCATTTGACTGAAGCTCAAAGAAATAATGCCATTGGCCGTTTGGAAACAGGCGAATCAGCTTTGAATGTAGCAAGAGTGTTCAATGTCTCACCAAGCACCATCACACGCCGGTGGAACCGCTACCAAATCCGGGGGACAATGCAGGACCTTCCAAGATCCTGGAGACCCCGAGTGGCCACCCCAACTCAGGACCGGTACATCCAGTTACGTCATTTGTGGGAGAGAACAACCACAGCAACCTCTAAAGCGTCAATGCTACCAGGTAAATAAAGAGTATAAATAAATTTTTGAAATTGCCATTGTGTTTGGGATTACTTCCTTCTAAACAGTTTTCTGTTCTAATTATTCTTTCTTCCAGAGAGACTGCAGGAAGTGAAGTGGAGCTTGTTTCCACTGACAATCAAGTTCTGTTTTCATGATAAAACCGCACCTGATAATCAACTCCTGAGGTGGAAGTTCTCTCAATTGGCAGTATTGGTATAAACAATAAGCCAATGACTTTATAGTAGTGTTGCTGTTATGATCTAGCTACATTGGTTGAAAGTGACTCTAAAAACCAATAAATAAAAAAAATGTAAATAGTTCCTCCACTGGCATGTTATACCAATGTGCACCATACCATTTGTATTTACAAGAGGGAGCCCGGTGGCTCTGTAGTTACAGAATTGGATTTGAAACTGCAAGATCCACGATTCACTCCCTGCCAGGATTAACTGCATTGTGACCTTGGGCAAGTCACTTAATACAGATTACCCATGTGAGGGCACAGTGCACTGAGTACTGAAGCATCTTGCACATTAAACCTTTGAACTCTAGTGGTATCATCCATGCCAGTTCAATGGCAGCAGTTAGATATTCATTATTTGGGGTTCACCAATCAATATTTTCAGCGTGCAGCCTCGGGGCTGCACGTTGAAAATATTGATTGCTCTACCCCACACATTTACTGAACAACCATTCTATATAATAATGTTATGACGCATCATGTCCCAGGCCGGAAGAACAGCCGCTAGGGTTCAAAGGGTTAATGGTGCTTGTGTCTTCAACAAATGCTAACCCTTTTTGTGCGAACTTAGTACGTTGGGGAGTCTGACAGTTGCTTGCTACTGCTTGGTGGTTCTCTCTGGGCACTCAGGCTTCCTCCACCCATAAACTGTTTGTGATAAGGTGACCCGGCTGTCAAAAATGTCATTAAACCCAGATATAAATAAAAAAATAAATAGTGGTGTTGCTGTTATGATACTTGTTGAAAATGACTGAAAACACCCGTAAATAAAAAAAATATATGTATCTTCAATTTGTGTGCCAATCTAATGTGCACAGACATCTCAACTGGCACCGGTGCCGCTGGTTCCCTCATGCTGCAGCCGGTACCAGAACAGAAGCTTTTGTCCCACTGGTACCAGGACAAAATTATTTTATGGGGAAATTCCTAATTGAACGAGGGTAAACAGGCTGATAATCATGTATGGCACACTTGCACGACATTCTTTCAGCTTATTTGTGAATGAACATATCAAATCACTCTAAAGGTGCATGTTCAGTCTGCACCACAACTTCGATAAAGCCGGCCATTTTAACTTTCCAAACGTAGAATCACAGACAATAAAAGTGCTGTCATCGGCTACGTCAGAGAAATTATTCTGTGGTGAAATCAGAGTAATCATAAAGCACAATTATCGTGCTTTATGATTTCGCCGCAGAATAAATGGCACGGTGCCATGTTTGTCGTGCGATCTTCGGGACTGGGGTGGTTTAAATGTGAATTTCTACCATCTGATTGTGATATGTTAACCAATTGTTGATTTGTCACGGTTCTGGTATGAAAAATACTGTTTGTAAACAAGTGTTGCATCCACCTGTTTTCCATGTTGAAATTTGTTAAAACTCTGTTTATTTTCCACTTTGTTTTTAACCCTTTCGCTGCTATAGGTCCGTACTGAGTACGGACATAAAATTTGATTCACTGTGCTACACGTGAGAATGGAGTTACCACACAGATAACATCAATACGCCGCACAGTGATATTCTCAATGTAGCGCACTTGGTGACACATGTAAGAGGCCGACAATGTGACGTCAGATATTTTTTCGAGTAATTTCCGTCATTTTTACGGAAATACCCGAGTGAACCGCATGTGAAATTTCCAATGAGAGTTACTTTTCCTGATGTTCTTGTAGTGCAAACATGTCGAAAAGATTGTACACAACCGAAGAAGTTGTTGCAGAATTGTATGCAGACAATGATAATGATGCTGGTGATTCAGATTGTTCAAGTGACTTTAGCGACTCTAATAAATCTGAGGGGAGTTCCTATGCGACCATTGCGATCGAAAGTGAAGATGACAACGACGTTTCAGTGGGTGAAGGTTGTGACGGTTACAATTGGAACTAAACATCGGACTCCAAACATGTTCAAATATGTTCTAGCAGATGAAAATTACAAATTATTTTACGTTTCTGATTTTTTTCATTTTTTATCATATTTTTCCATTTTCCCCCATATATGGCTCAGCACAGGAAATTAAAAACTTGCACAGCAGTGAACGGGTTAATGAATCCGCCGTATCTATCTGTGTAATATACAAATTTACCAGTTGAAAAAAATATTTTTCAAAAAATTTCAGCCTAGCCATATCATGGACTCCCACCCCATCCCCCCCCCCCCCCACCCATTTTTGGAACAAAATTATCAAACTCATTCCAGTGAGGGGGTCACATGTTATGATTGAGTTGACTTTTTTTTTTTAAATTTGAAAAAAATAATACTTAAAATCATAACTTCCTGTTGGAACCCCGGAAAGTAAAGCAGTGCTTGTTTAATGTGGTAAACAGGTTCTGTTTTACTGATAACAGAGGACCCGGTCACCAATGCCTGGGGTGGAATTCCTCTAAAATGAGTAACATGGGTATAAACGATTGGCTGGACTTTACTTCATATCCATGCCGCAGTCATGATTAGCCATTGTACAGAAATATGTGACCTTAAGCACTGAATAAATAAATAATTTAAAATCATAAATTCGTCTGTATTGGGTAAAGGGTTAATATCTATTCCTAAATGCTTCCAAATACCTCTGTCCTTGAAAAGTAATTTTTGGAGTAAGCACTCAGCCAAACAATGCATTGCTTTTACAAACGCAACTTGAGGACTTTTTTGAAACACTGTTTATTTCTTCTTCCATTTCAGTGTCTTTTATCAAGTTTTGGATTCAATGATAACAGGCTTGGAAATAATGCACGAACAGTCATTTAGGGTTCATTGGACTTACCTAAATTTAAAATGTTCGAATGAACTATGGGGTACAACAAAATAATAAAATAATACAACATAATTTAATTTTCTAATCCTGCATGTTATCGCAGTCTGACATGACAATCGTTCAGGACTAAGGCTAAAGAAAATTAATCTTTTGATTCTCAGGCACTGGTGCATTCGTTTTTTCGGCCCGTTTTCGTCATTTTTATTTTAAAATTCAAAATGTACAAAACTACCATGTGATTTTAGCAGTATCACATCGTGATTTCCGATGCATTATGTCGTATGCAATGATGCAGTATTGTTATTGTCTTCGCGAAATGCGACACGATTCTCATATGTATACAAAATAAATATTTAACTGGTTGAGGGCTAGATTATTTTTGGTGGTCTGAATTTGTTCATCAAGTTTTTTTCTATTACAAATTATTGGAGAGTGCCAGAAGGCACTCTCCAATAATTTGTAATAGAACAAATTTGTATAAACAACTATTATTTACGTTTTTTAACTTAATACAAAACATGGGTAAGGAAAAGGTTACTTTTGCACTGCTACCCTCATTTTTTTTATGAAAGGCCTGCTAGTGGCTTCTAGCACTCAATCAGTTAAAAAACTATTTTTTATTTTTGATCCCCATTTTAGTTGTTCTATATTGATTTTGTGTTGTGTGATTGCTGTTACAAAAAAACAAAACTATCAACATTGAAGCTCTAGTATTTAATTGTAGGCTCTCACAATAGGATTTTAGGCATAGTTGACCATTCCATCAGGAATAAAAAATAAAAACTGACCTCCCTCTTCATTTTAAAAAAAAAAATGTCTGAGAATCAATTATTTAATTTTGTTTGGCCTAACTGGACTCAAAGGTTGTGCATTGTATCCACATAGTTGCATATTACATCCATATTAACAGAATCTCAGCCAAAATAAATAGCAACAAGTAAAGTGTGATCTCACCAAAGCAAGATCAAACGTTAGTTGGTGCTATTTATTTTGGCTGAAATTCTGTGAAGACATAAACAGCGTGGTTGGTGTAATGAAAACAGAGGCGGAAAGCATCAAAACACATTTTTATATTGGTAACAATCATGTTATATAGCATAACATGCTGATGGGTTATGATGTAAGCTTTTTATTTTCAGTCTTTTGAAATGTAGAATCTTCAACTCGTCCACAACTAACTGGGAAGTTTAAGAAATTTGTTCAGTAAATTAGATCTAATTCGCTTAATCATTTCTAGGGCTCGATGTAACTGGATTCGCGTATTATTTTGCCATTTTAGTTTTCATCACAAGCTAATCTCTTTTCTCAAAATAAATAGTAAATAGTGTAGCCATGCTTGTTTACTGTGGTAAAATACAGTACAAGTCAAAATAAGTTGTAGGATAACCACTATAAACTATGTATCTTTCTCTTCTTACACTGATAAAACCAGAAACTGACATCATTTTCTGGAAAGCTCTCCAGAAAACGATGTCAACTTCTGATCTTATCCGTGCAGGAGCAGCAGTATACTTAGTTAATTGCCGTTATGCTACAACTTATTTTGACTTGTACTGTAGGACATATTCACAATACCTGGGGTGGAAGTCCTCTAAAATGGGCAAATGAGAATAAACGATTTTCCTAAATTTGACTTTATCTCCATGTAAGGGTCACGAATTGCCATTGTGCAGACATTTGTGACCTTACTCCATGCATGCTGCTGGCAGATATTCCTGTCCAGAAAGGATGTCTCTTACCACTGAAAGAAGGATAATCAAATTTTTCAACTGTAAATTGAATTTATTTTTTCACTGATGATTTGTTGAGTGGAATGTAGGCTGAAATTTTCATCAAATCTAGTCATGGCTGCTTCTTAGAAAAAAAATGAAAAAAGGTAGTAAATTGTTATTCAAGATTTTCAGATTAACCCTTTACCCAATGAATCGCCCGCATCCGCCCACGTAATATGCAAATTCAGCAGCTGAAAAAATATTATTTTTTGAAAAATTTCAACAAAACCATATCATGTGACCCCTCTTTGGAACGAGCTCGACGAGCTTGTTCCAAAGAGGGGTCACATGATATGGTTTTGTTGAAATTTTTTTTAAAAAATTAAAAAATGCTATTTAAAATAATAAATTTTGATATCGTCTGCGTTGGGTAAAGGGTTAAATCGAACGATTGTAATGTCTGTGTAAACTGTGAGTCATAACAGATGCTCAGAATTTGATATTAACATTGAGATATGGAGGTTATAAATTTTGTGGAAGCCATACTCAATTGTTGTGCAATGTAACCAGTATCTCAATAGGTAATTTTAAAATGTCTCCATTGGAAGACAGTTAACATATATTAACTGCCTCCTGTATATATACATATATATTTATCTGTATTCCCAACAGTAATCAGAATATTTATTCATTGTTGAACTATGACAAAAATTTTGTGAGTAATTTAATTTTTTTTCTCCCTCATTTTATAGAACTATGCATCATAACCATCCTCTAACATTTAAAAGTAAGCCCCACTGATCTCTGTACAACTGGATTGGAATTTAACCAATTGATGATGTAATATGAAAGCTGTTAATCTTACAGTAACCTCAAGGAAAGTCAATAATTGTATGATATATGCTGTTGATATATAGTTTCCAATTGTCATAAAAAATGTGTATATCAACATATTCATTTTTTGCCAACGTCAATCTATATCTTTTAAAAGGCTGTTGACGCTTGACAGGCATCGGAAAATTGAATACTATCGAGTAAAAAGTATTTGTTGAGTATTGTGCATTGGAACAAATGCCTCCTTCAGATGTCGGAAGTGGCAACACGTTTCTCTTTGTAACTAATGATTGTTCCTTCAGTCCAGTTGCAAAGATATCAGTGATCAGTTCTTAATTGTTTCAGATCCGAAATTGATCTGTTCAACCCCCCCTCCCCCACCCCCATAGGAACTCTGGGTAGTGGAACAGTGCTTCTTGACTATGGGAAACATATACCTCTCTACTGGTAAAATAGGATCAGGTAACCAGTGCCTGGGGTGGAAGTCCTCTAAAGTAGGCAGCATAGGTATAAACGATTGGCTAAACTTGACTTCATACTCATAGCCATAGATGCTGAAAGTGACCTCAAACACAAATAATATGATCTGTTCACCCAAAAATCTTGGTTATTTTGGATGTCTAGGAAAATGTATGAAATTTCATAAACAGGTTTTCCAGATCAGCTTGTGGACCTTATTTGATGTATAGACAGAACGCGATGTGTGTTTGAATCGGTGGGTGTTTTACATAAGGTGTTGGAATGGCGTAATCATATTTCGCGAAAGCTACGGCTCTCGCGAAATATGATCACGCCATTCCAATGAGTTACGTAAAACACCCACCAATTCAAACACACATCGCATTCTGTGTTTATTACACAACCCATGCATTAAAATTCATTTAAATAAACAAATTTTAATTGCGGTGTTTAAATCCAAAGGCGAAGAGTCTGTTTGTTTTGTTGACTGAAGCTGTACTGATCAAATGGATCGATAAAAAATCAAAACAACCTTTTCGGAGCCAGTGTTTGTTGAAATTCGTATAGCTGTTTCTCTTTGGCTGGTGCCATTCACGCCTAACCATTTGGTGGCTGTTAATGTTAGTAAAATATAAGTACAAATTTGTGCAGATTTGCAAAACAGCTGGGATGGGAGAAACAGTCTTAAAAGAAGTTTGAAGCATGTCAAGATGTACGAAGATTTACCAAAATAAAGTTGACCAATTTAGATATAAAGAGATCCACAAAACGAGATGGCCACGGGACTGGGTTAATGTTCTGGTTAGAAATAATAGGGTTTTTAAAAAATATGATCTCATTTTTGGTTAACTAATTTTTTGTGAACCATCTTTATTTTGCTTTGGACGTTTTCATTTTTTACACTAAGCGGTAGATGGTCGATGATTGTATAATGAAATTTGGAAAACTTCTCGAAGTGTTAACTAATGACTCGATGGGAAAGGCACTAGTATGAAGGCACTAGTATGAACGCTCGCTCTCGCGTTGTGTTCTTGGGCAAGGCACTTCACCCCGATTGTCCACATGGGGGCACGATGACGCTGTGTACTAAGGGGTACTGCATGTCAATGGTGCGCATGTCTTCAACCAATCTAACCCTGCCTGTGCAGAAGTGCGGAGTTACGATGTTGGGGAGCTGGCAGCTGCTTGTCGTTACTCGGTGGTTCTCTCCGGGTACTCCGGCTTCCTCCACCCGTAAAATTGTCAAGGTCATGATTAGCCATTGTGCTTAAGTATGTGACCTTAAACACCAATAACTAACTAACTAGTATGAACGGTGCTTGGAAAAAAGTTCTGGGTTGTACATCACCCATTGAATACAGAATCATTTATGTCATAGCGGCTATTCGGTTAAATACAAGGGTTTAAAGTTGAATGGATGTGTAATAATTATTTATTCTGCAATATGAAAGAAAGGTTTCCCCATTCGAACCCCAGGAAGTGGAGAGGTGCTAGTTTACTGTGGTGATCAAAATCTGGTTTACTGGTATAATGCAGTTGAAACTAGAAGTCCTGTCACAATTAACACAGAAAATATCCATTAGTTAATACGCACCTTACTGCAGAAGAATGAAGTAGTCTGAAATACACAAGAATGTTCGCGCTGTGCTGCAATGCAAAATATAATGCACTATTAGCAATGTCGGTAGTGAAATCGCGAACCGATCAAACAGGAAGAATGTACTGAGACTACACAGTATGTGGGGGGGGGGGGGGGGGGGGGGGGTGGATTGCTACTAAATCGCTGTGGGATAGACTTTTCACTGAGTAATTATTTTCAATTTCACAAGAATATATGGTGCTGCAATTAAGTAGTAATCCACTCTCTTTATTGAACATATGCAGTTGAATTTTAATGTCTATTTACCTCATTACATATACATGTATCCCAGTAGAGGTTAGGAATGATGTTAATGATCTCCATTTACCAGTATAGAATTATTGGACGCACTGGAAACAAGATATTGCTTTGTGGGGGCCTTATTTTAAATATTTTTTTTTTCAATTTTTAAAAACAATTTAAACCTCAGTGGAATGAGATTGAAATAAAAAAAAAAAAATTCATTCTCAGTTTGTAAACTCCACGAGGCGATGTAGCTGATTCATTAGGTAAAGAGTTAATGTATCATCAAACATGTCTGAAAGATGACAATTGTAAAGAAAAATTTAAAATCTTCAATTTCTTTAGTTTTTCAAGAATTTTTTTTTGTAGACTGTTTTGGTGAAGGGATAACTGCAGTCAACATCATCCTGCCTTTTTTCTAGGCATTCCATACTGCCTTACAGCATCTTGTGCTCATATTGTAACATTATATTGTATCACCTTCATATAAAATTTTGTCTTGTTGACCTTGGCCTCATTATTTGATTGAATTCTGAAATCATTTATATGCTCAATTTCTAATTTCAAAATGTTGATTGACAGACCTTATACTTTTATTGAGTTGTCAATTCTAAATGTTTGTAAGAGGCCTGTTATCACTTGGACTTGTTATAAAGGGATGAGAAGTTTCAACAAATTTGTTGATTTTGTCCAAAATGAATGAAATTTTATTTCTTTTATTCCAAGAAGACCATTTTCATTCAAATTTATAGTAATATAATATGTCACCACATAAGTTCACCCTCCATTCTATTACTTTTTTCTTCAAATGTATCATACAAATCTGAGAACTTTATCTGATTTTAGCGAAGTTACATGCTGTGGACTGGTCACTAGCCACAGGTCGGCAATATTTCCACGGTTGCAATAATATTTGATTCCAAACACTAATTATAGGAATAATCCTCAAAAATTTAATTAATGAAGCACACGGGAACCTCAGAAATGAAGCTGTGCTTGTTTCCTGTGATAAACAAGCCCTGTTTTATCAGTAAAATAGGACCCAGTCACCAATCCACTGGTGTAGAAGTTGTCTAAAATGTGCAACATGGGAATAAACATTTAGATAAACTTGTCTTTATCTCCATGTTGCAGTCACGATTAGCCATTGGGCAGAAATATGACATCTTAACTGTTAGAGTGCTAAGTTATTTTTGGTCATCAAAATTAGTTCATGCGTCTTTGCCTTGTTACAATTTATGGGAGAGTGCCAATAGGCACTCTCCCATAAATCGTCACAAGGCAAACCCATAAGGACTAAGTAATTTCAATTCCAAGATAATATGAAGCACATCTACAGAATATGACACCTTTAGGCTGGGGTACCTGCTCTTCATCTTAACGCCCTGATAGTGGCTTCTAGCACTTTACCAGTGAAACACCAGTAAATATAAATTAAAAAATACCAGCGTAATCACTGTCATGTTGTATAAAAGTCAACATCATGCCTTTTTTACCCCCACTTTAGAAGAAAATGGGGGTATATTGGATTACATTCGTCCATCCATCCGTGTGTGAGTCTATCCGAGAATATTCATAACTTTCATATCCTAATAACTTAAGTATTTATTACTTGTTTTAATTAATTTATGCTTCATCAGTCCAGCAATGCAGTGGGAGTATGAATTGTCTTCAACAATAGCTCTGGTCTTTTCAGGCTTGGCTTTTGAAAAATTCAGGGTGACAAAAAATCGCTCTCCTGAGAGCTATTTAGATGAGCAAATTACTTTCCTGAATGATTTTTCACTGTTTTGCGTCAGATATCCAAGTAAATTGTATGTGTTATACATGGAATGCATTCTAGCCAATTAGTAGCAATAAACTGTTGTTTAACATGTGTTCATTTTTTTTTACAAACTTTTCTGCATCAGTATGGGTTCCAGGCAGAACTTCTTGCTCAATCAGCCAATACTGAGGTGGAGGTGTTTGTAAAAAATGTCCGATCAGAACTTTTTGCTCAGTCAGCAAATACTGGAGATAGAGAGGGTTGTAAAAATTCAAACAATTCTCCTCGAGAATGGATACTATTGTATGCAAAACTGAAATAATATTATTACTGATAATATAACAATTTATAACATGATTTTGGAAGGCATTGCAGTTTATTGATGGCTCAAAAGGAATGACTAACAGCCTGACTTGCCCACAGACTAATGAGACAAAGTAAATTTATTTTTTTGTGGGTTCAAGATCAAAGTCAGACTTAATGCCACTTCTGTTTTATCTTTAGTAATTTTATTTATTTATTTATTGGTGTTTAAGGTCACATATTTTTGCACAATTGCTAATCATGACCACAACATGAGTATCAACTCAAGACCAGGGATGAGCGTAAATAAGCCATGTTTCCCATCTTACGGTTTGCACCTCCCAAGTATTGGTGACTGGGTCCAATTTTACCAGTAAAACAGAGCCTGTTTAGCACAGTGAACAGGCACTGCTTCACTTCCCAGGGTTCCTGCAGGGAGACCTTTTGTAAAAGGAGCTGTCAGAGTGTATGAGATACAGGCAATGTTGAAAACGGCCGAAACTTTGTGTACTTACGTGGGATTAAAATTGCACGAACACTAGCCATGCCAAGAAAAACCCCAACAATTGCCTGCATCAGATTTCCATCACTCTGTTTTTCAAGTAGTGTATGTGGAGAGTGGATTGTAACTAAATCACCCATGGAGTGGAGTTCCCACCCAAAGTATCACTTTCAAATTCTGTGCATATGGACAAAAGACACAAGCAATGTTTCAGCCAATGGCCCTCCGGGTTTAACCCGGAGGTCCATTGGCTAGAACTTTGCTTGTGCTTGTTATGCTTTGCAACAAATCGTCCCCTGAGTTCCAATGTGTTCTATGTGCCTACTTGCACATAGAACACATTGGAACTCAGTGGACGAAATATGTAATTATTTGCTTGGCTGGAATCTCCACTCCATGGGTGATTTAGTGATAATACACTCTCCATGTACTGTATATACTTTTATAATATACTGAATCTTTTGTCACTCTTCTGGAATATGTTATTTGATTTTGTCAATGTTCAAGCTGCCTTAAGCCCCCATTAGAATCTCCGGAAGTGAAGCAATGCTTGTTAAATGTAGTACATAATCTCTGCTTTACTGGTGAAATAGGACCTGTTAACCAATGCTTGGGATGAAAGTCCTCTAAAAAGGGCAGCATTGGTGTAAACAATCGACTAAATTTGAATTTATCTCCAGTTTGTGGTCACGATTAGCTATTGTGCCTAAATATGTGACCTTAAACACCAATGAATATATAAGCCATCCTTCAGGTAGATTGGGTAGCACATGGCCTGTAAGCAAATCCAAATGGTGCCTTAATTGCATGTGGGTAGGAGAAGAGTTCTCCACAATGGGCTTTGCTTATGGTATGGGGGCAACATATTTGTGCCATACACTAGACAAGCCTTGTATTTGACTCAAATATCATGCCCCACCCATTTCCCCACCCATCCCCACTGAGGAAGAAAATATTCTTTGATCTCAACCAGTGTAGCCAGCTTGGTACTGGTATTGTGCTTGAACAGTATGTTTTTACGAGCATCATTTAGGACGTTTTCCAACCGAACACATCTCCTTGACACCATGAGAACCATAGGAAGTTGAGCAGTGCTTGTATTCTGTGGCAAGCAAGTTCTGCTTTACTGTTAACTTGTTGAGTGCTAGAACCCACTATCAGGCATTCCGGCACTCTCCAATAAATTGAAACAAAATAATTATTTATGAACACAATCTTACTGTGAGTAAGGCTTCCTTTGATAGTAGCCTGATATCTTTGAAACCCTGAGAAGTGAAGTAGTGCTTGTGTACTGTGGTAGAGGTTCTCTAATAAGTTATGATTTCATATGAAATTTATGAACTTTGTTCAGTGAAATCGGTTTGAGCCTTGGTTCGGTTATTTTATTTCAAATTGAGACAAATTTGCGATTCTTTTTATCACATATTGTGTTATTTAACCCTTTACGTATTATAATGGTCAATGATCAGTGCTATTCACAAAAATGTCAACCAAATAAATTTTTTTTTTAATTATTGCATCAAAAACATAGCTTGTTGAACTCATTTTAATGAGGTGCATAAACTATGTTTTGAAAGCAAAAAATGAAAACTTTTTTTTAGACTATCAGGAAATATTTTTTGCAAGATGTCTTCTTGTTATGTAAGTTAAACAGCTAATCAAATAAATTACTTCAAAAAGAGAGAGGATTGATTCAGTTCTACTTTTGCAACAAACTCTCACAATGTGACAGCATCACGTTGACTTATGATTGTATGTGTTGCGAAAGATATTTGCACAGTGGCTTTTTGATGATGATATACAGTAAATAAAATATTACAAATTCAGGACTGATTCAAGAAAAACAAACAAAATGGTATCTGAGCTGCAATGTTTTGTCTTGAGTACAGAAAATTTCAGCCAGATCATGACTGTCTATTTTTGTAATGACTTACTGTCCCGATCTTTAACATGCCAGGGAGAGCCTGTTTTGCATTCCTATTTCAGAGGATGGAGTGCTGTGAGATCAGCAGCCATTTTGATGCCATTGGAGAGTGTTCCGTTGCCTAAAACTGCTCATGTGACCTGTAACATGCAAGTCTGACCCACCGATTTGCCACCAGATTCTACGCAGTATAAATGCCAGGGTAGTTCATTTTGAGTATATCAGCATTGTAGGTAAATTATAAAATGCTAGGGTAGGTCAGTTGAGTGAGTGAGTTTTGAATGTGTATCTTTATAATTCATACAGCAGTGACATGTTTTTAATCATTCTCTGCATTAAATCGTTTTTTAAAAAAGCTGATAATTTCACTGCTCTCTGAAGAGAAATAGATATTTTATGAAAAGCTGGTTTGTGTTAAAAAAAATATATTTTTATCCTTGTTCTAATTTATTATAATAATAACTAGCAGTTTTATTTGCTGTGGTATCTGCCCAGTTTGTATAACCCTTTGAACCCTGGTGGTATCTTCCATATCAGTTCAGTGACAGCAATTGGGAGAGTCTATATTCATTATTTGGGGATGGCGCAATTAATATTTCCAACGTGCACGTTGAAAATATTGATTGATCTTCTCCACACATTAATTGGTAGAGTGCTGAATTATTTTTTATCATCATGTGTCTTTGACATTGTTACATTTATTGGGAGAGTGTTTACAGGCACTTTCCCCATAAATTGTAACAAGGCAAATCCATACAGACTAAATAGGGGGCGCGGTGGCTCAGTTGGTAGAGGTGCAGGCTGCAAGCCGAGAGGTCCTCGGTTCGAATCCCACCTGCGGCAACCGCGTTGTGTCCTTGGGCAAGACACTTCACCCCGATTGCCTACATCGGGGCTTGATGACGCTTTGTACTAAGGTGTACTGCACGTCGATGGTGTCTTCAACCAATCTAACCCCGCCTGTGCTGCAGTGCAGAGTTACGATGTTGGGGAGCTGGCAGTTGCTCGTCGTTGCTCGGTAGTTCTCTCCGGGTACTCCAGCTTCCTCCACCCGTAAAACTGTCACTGACACTATATGACCTTGGCTGTTAAAGTGTCATTAAACCTTAATAAATAAATAAATAAACATACTCAGTTCCAAGACATCGATAATATCAACATATAAAGTAGGCACTCAACGTAATTTATGTCTCTGACTCTTGGAGATTAATGTCTTCGATGTGTTGAAATGTGCTATTTGTATGATCTAAACTTTTATAAGACATGTATTAGCAATTTTGCATCGTGAAAACGGAAGAAATAGGTATCATGTCTTCATTACGTATGCATTGGTAACGTATTACGTATGCATTGGGTTAACTTAATCATGGCCTGTGTTCATATGGTTCTTCTGTGTTGGCCTCTATCAGACTCAATATTGATTGATAGTAATGCAGTTGAAGTTAGACAACAACATTTTGGCAGTAATGCTGTACTGTAGCATTTGATGATGAACAGAAAAAAGGATAGACATGTCCAAAAATCGGAAAATTACTTCAAATTTTTTCACACTTAGATGATTTGCAAGTCATACACGATTTATACATATTTAGTATGTACCTAAGACACCCCCTACATGTTTTACCTATAATTTGGAGATAAAGTAGGTTATTGAGGGAATCTACTCCCAAGACAAGCACAAAATACGATAGTCACTTCGATGACAACTAGGAAATTGCAGATATTTGATCTTCTTCCGAATAGAAATGTGGATTTTGAATTGAATCGAACCCACTTTAGGATTTCAATTCAAATCGAATATCGAAGCAGCGCTGGGCTCTATTCAGAGTAAAGCCAAAATATGGGCTTCCAGCACTCTACCAGTTAACTAGCAGCCACAATTCTTTAGGAAATCATGAAGTATCATGTTCCTGGACTGGTAAAGCAGCCTTGCGTTTTCAAAGGGTTAATGATGTTTTGGCGTTTTATGTACTTAGAATTTGAGAGTGTTGTAGACATCTGTTTGATTGCTGTAATCATTTATCCATGGAGTATTTATTATTAACAAATTATTGTACACATACTGCAGGCAGTATGCTTGCACTTTGCATTTGAAATAAGATGCTGTAATATTGTTTAGACATTGTGTAGTAAAAGTCCTTTTCCTTAGTACATGCCCTGTGGAAACCCCCATACAGTGGAGTTATGCATGCTTATTGTATGCAACAAGTTCAATAAGACTCGGCAAGTGGGGGTGAAAGTCCTCTAAAGTGGGCATCATAGAATACTTCTGCAGTCATAGTATAGCCATAGATTCTTAACTGGTTAAGTGCTGGAAGCCCAAATTTGGGCTTTACCCTGAAATGTGGGTACCATACGTTAAAGGCTTCCTATTCTGTGGCTGCACTTCATATTATTTTTTTTAATTATTTGCACTTGGGAGGATTTTCCTTGTTGCAATTTATGGGAGAGTGCCATTAGGCCTTTACCCAACGAATCGGGCACATCCGCCCGCATAATATGCAAATTCAGCAGCTGAAAAAATATTATTTTTCAAAATATTTGAGCAAAACCATATCATGTGACCCCTCTTTGGAACAAGCTGCACGAGGGGTCACATGATGTGGTTTGGGTTGAAATTTTTTGAAACATTTAAAAAAAAATTATATTTAAAATAATAAATTTTGATATCGTCTGCATTGGGTAAAGGCACTCTCCCATAAATTGTAACAAGGCAAAGACATGTGAACCAACTTTGCTGACCAAAAATAATGCGGCACTCTACTAGTTAAAGTGACCCTGAACACCACTAAATAAATAACTGTACCACTGTTTTGTCCATATGACTTGCAAAAAATTTATTTCAGAAAAGTATTTTATACTACAGTGGAGCCCACTTAATTGGATATCTCTTAATTGTATATCCCTGTTAATTGAATATAATTTTCAAACACAAAACCATTTACCATACCTTCAGTACAAATTTGATCTGTTAATTGCATATGGGTTATAGAGTAAAACTCCTGTTAATTGTATATAAATTTTTGTAATATGTCAAAAAAATTACTGTGACACGCACCAAATTCCCCTTATTTATCAACCTTTTTGGCCTCACCACATCCAATACAGGCATTTATTCTATTATATCTTGTTTGACAGAGCTCTATGAGCTCTGTCAAACAAGATATAATAGAATAAATGCTCAATTTATCTCCAGAACACAGGAAACTGACCAAATCCCTGTTAATTGTATACTCCTATTAATTGAATAATTTTCACTGGCAAAATGGATATTCAATTAAGAGGATTCTACTGTATCTCACTGGGATGAGCTTGACTTCCTTCCATTGAGAAATATAAGTAATGGCTAGAAAAAAATGATAAAAATGAATTTTAATTGTAATAGGGATGATTACTATGATGAGAATGGTTTACCCTGGTAGAAGTGTCTGTCAGATCAAGGATGCCAGTACAGATGGACAGACTTGACTGGACATTAGTGCCCTTCTCCCCAAACTTGTACATTTAATTTGTGCTGTAGAGGAAACTCTGAATGAAAAATCATGTAGCATCTCAGTGTTCAAAGTTAAAAAAATAAATTAACCATTTTTTTTTAGATTACCAGGGCTTCAACCTTTTTGCGTAACAAATTAGCCACATATACATTCTAATGAGGAGTCACATGTTTTGTTGAAATTGTTCGAAAAATTTGAAAAAAATATTATTGAAATTAATCAGTTTTGATATTATCCGCATTGGGTAAAGTGTTCACAGGTGAGGTGCTATATTAAATTAAACCAAAAGGTCCACGGTTCAGTCCCTGTCAGGGGTAACTGCATTGTGTCTTTGGGCAAGGCTCTTCTTCTCGATTGCCCACATGGGGGCACGGTGCTGCTCTGTTCTAAGGCTTAGAACACATGAATGGTGTACTTGTCTTCAACCAATGCTAACACTGCTTGTATGAAGTTGGGGAGTCTGACAGTTCCCTGCCACTGCTTATTGGTTCTCTCTGAGGACTCTGGTTTCCTCCTCCCATAAAGCTGTCCAACATGAAGTGACTGGCTGTCAAAAGTCATTAAACCTCATTGAAAGAAATAACGTTTTTTATGGTTTACTATTTATTTATTTATTTAATGGTGTTTAAGGTCACATACTTATGCACAATGGCTAGTCGTGACTGTGACAGTTTTACGGGTGGAGGAAGCCAGAGAGAACAACCGAGCATGGACGAGCAACTGTCAGCTCCTCCACATTCTAACTCTGATCAAGCTCTGCTGAAGCAGGGTTACAGCGGTTGAAGACATGTGCACCATTGACGTGCAGTACACCTTAGTCCCTGGCATCATTGTGCCCCCATGTAGGCAACCAGGATAAAGTGCCTTGTCTAAGGACACAACGTGGGTCGTTCCAAACGGGGATCGAACTCGGGACCTCTAGCATAGAAGTCCAACAGTCTGCCATTGAGCCACCGCACTCCCTTATGGTTTATTGGCAACATTCACCTTTTAAAATGTCTTAGTATAAAAAGACCATCGCTGTTAAAAAAAAATATATCACTAAACAAAACAAGCAACATATCAATGGTGTAAGGATATAAGATTTGAGCTTACGAGAAAATTAGTTGTGGCAAGAAAACATTTTTTGGGATTCCCACGCCGCCTCACTGAACTTATTTTGCCATGGATTTGTCAGTGTTGGGGGTATTGGGTCATGTTGAAAGCTTTGGAATAAATGTATTGGTGACAATTTAGAGAGACTAAATTAAAATTCTGCAGGTAGCAAGACTGGGGAATCCCCTGTTTTTCAACTGTGGAATACTATTATTCTCTCTTTCAAAGTAAACAGAAAAGCTGTTAACGATTCACTGAAGCAGCTGGTGCTGATATTTCATTACTTGCATACCAGTATATTAACCTTCTGCACACTGATGTCAAAATACGAAGCAGCAAATTCTTTCCTATAATGCAACTGGGAATTTAACCAGTTGAATCTTGTTTGACAGAGTTCAACGAACGCTGTCAAACAAGATTTAATTGGTTATATTCCTTGTTAGCTCACCTGATTTCAGTCAGGAGAGCTATAGTGATCACTCACCATCCATCGTCCGTGAACATGGTGTTTGCGTCTTCTCCTCCCAAACCGCTGAACCAATTTAATTGATATTTGAGATAATAGTTTATGACAATGCAATTTGATTTTGTTCAAATCAAGTTGCCTCGCCCCTTGGTAGGGCCATACCTAAAAAGTGTGCTGAAATCTTAAAAAATCTTCTTCTCATGAACCAGCAGTAGCAGAGACTTGATATTTGGTGTGCAGCTTCCTTTTGAGGTGTAGACTCAGGTTTGTTTGTTTAAGAGAAGTTTGATGGGCTATATTTGGCCTCGTTATGGGAGGGGCAAAATTTTTGGCCCCGCCAAAAATTTATATTTTCCGAACCGAGAGGCTGATTTGAACCAAATTTTATGTGAGGGCTTATTGGGTCATAAGTACCTAATTTATGCCAAAAACTTTTTTCCCGTAGCCCTGTGGGAACCGCAGGAGCTAAAAATAGAAAAAAATTAAAACGCCCATATCTCCAAAACTGCACAGCACTGAGAATTTTTATTTGGTGTGAAGCTTCCTTAGGGCCAACAGAAAGGATTGGTAAAAAAAAATTGCCATCAGTTTTATCATAGGGTACAGTTTCGGGACTTTGAAAAAGTGCTGAGTCAGCACTTTTTAACACTGTAGGCAATGGGAAAAACATTAAAAAATCTTCTTCTCCAGCTCCAGCAGGCAAAATCTTTTGATATTTGGTATGCAACATAGTAGGGTGGATCTTATTCAAGTTTGTTCAAATCGGCCCCCTGGGTTTATATTTGGGCTCAGTATAGGAGCCTGAATTCGAACTTAGTGCATTTCGGGCAAATTTCTTTAAAAATCTTCTTCTCCAGATCCAGCAGGCAGAATCTTTTGATATTTGGTATGCAACATTGTGGGGTGGATCTGATTCAATTTTGTTCAAATCGGCCCCCTGGATTCATATTTGGGCTCACTGCAGAAGCCCAAATTCGAACTTAGTGCATTTCAGGCAAATTTCTTAAAAAATCTTCTTCTCCAGATCCAGCAGGCAGAATCTTTTGATATGTGGTATGCAACATTGTGAGGTGGATCTGATTCAAGTTTGTTCAAATTGGCCCCCTGGGTTTATATTTGGGTTCACTATAGAAGCTTGAATTCGGACTTAGTGCATTTCAGGCAAATTTCTTTAAAAATCTTCTTCTCCAGATCCAGCAGGCAGAATCTTTTGATATGTGGTATGCAGCATTGTGAGGTGAATCTGATTCAAGTTTGTTCAAATTGGCCCCCTGGATTCATATTTGGGCTCACTATAGAAGCTCGAATTCAAACTTAGTGCATTTCAGGCAAATTTCTTAAAAAATCTTCTTTTCCAGATCCAGCAGGCAGAATCTTTTGATATTTGGTATGCAACATTGTGGGGTGGATCTGATTCAAGTTTGTTCAAATCTTCTTCAGATCCAGCAGATGAATGCTTTTGATATTTTTTGTGCAGCATCCTTAGGGGGGTAAGATTCAAGTTTGTTCAAGCCATGTCCCTATGTCCATATTTGGGCTCACTGTGGGAGCTCGAATTGTAACTTAGTTCAAAATGATGAATTTTCTTTAAAAATCTTCTTATTCAGATCCAGCAGTCGGAATGTGTTGATATTTGGTGTGCAGCATCCTTAGGGGGGGTGAGATTCAAGTTTGGTAAAGCCAATTCCCTGGGTTCATATATGGGCTCCCTGTGGGAGCCCAAATTATAACTTAGTTCAATATGAGGAATATTCTTTAAAAATCAATTTTTTTAGATCCACTGATCAGAATCTTTGGATATTTGGTATAAGCTTTTCTTAGGAGTAGCAGATGCAACTTATTGAAATCAATTCTCTGGGTTGATATTTAGGCTACCATGCCAGGTGAGCGCCCTCAGGCCCCTGGGGCCTCTTGTTGCATTATAGGAAAAATTTTCAGTGAGATTTTTTTTATTTTTTGAAATCAGAGTGTAGAGTGTTAAATTCCTAGTTGAACCTGCGATTTTGAGGGTGATCAGATTAACCCTTCCAAAGTTATGGCCCTTTGGACTTAGAATATCCACTGCTCTCTGAAGTCCTTATTGTCCAGAAGATTTCCCAGTCGTCTCTCTACAGATCTTTTCCAAACTTGGCCTGAATAATAACCGCAATAGGAACCTGTGCACCTGTGATTTTGAGGGCGATCAGATTAACCTTTCCAAAGTTATGGCCCTACTGACTTGATTTCTTCACTGCTCTTGGAAGAAAAAATGCTACAACTCGAGATTGCTCAACAGGCATTTATCCACACCAGGAATTGCTCTTGTTTTTACATTGTGATGCAAAAAGGCCAGCAGGTGTGGATCATGTTTGTCCAGTACTTCACTGTTTCACACTTTGTTGGAAATTCTGGCTCGAGAAGTGTTGCACCTTGTATTTTTAGTGTGCATGCTATAATATTTATTTAACACACCACACCGATTTCAAAATACCAACATTTCAAGAAGCAATTTCCATAACGCAACCAGGAAATTAACTAAATCAGTCCTGTTCAACAGTGTTCAGTGAGCCCTGTGAAACGGGATTGAATTGACTCAATTCCAAGTTGAATTATTAGAAAAAACGTGTATCTTGAAATTTTACTGTTCTTGACATCACTGTCAAGGGGGTTAACTCTCTGATGTCAAAATTTCAACCTGCAAATTTTTTCCATAATGCAACAAAAAGATTAACCAATTCAGTCTTGTTTGACAGTGCTCATCCAGCTCTGTCAAACAAGATTGAATTGGTTAAATTCCTCCATGCATTGTGTGAACACTTGCACCTTGAAATCTCAGTATTTTGACATCAGAGTGCAGATGATTAATTGAAGAGGGTATATTCTGAAAACACAATGTTTGCCTGTTATTTGCTAGTATAATTATCGGTGGGGTTGTAATTGAATATTTTTTCAAGATTATAATATTTTTGACAGTTAATCTTTTGGAATTTTCTCGGGAAAACCTCCTTGCATTTTATTTTCTGGTTCAGGTGTGGGAACTCTGTTTTATATTCACAAACACATAAATATGTACTTTGATAAAGTTATTGTTCTGGAAAAAAATATTTTTTGATAATCATCTGTTGATTATATCACAGAAAGTCATGATGCATGCCAGTGAGAAAAATTGAAATTTTATTGCAGCTTTAAATGTGAAGTCATAAACATGAAAATAAATTTGTTGAAATTGTAACTTGTATGAAGAGTGGAAATATTGAGCACAAATATGTTATAGACTCTGGGAAATTGAGTAGTGCTTGTTGACTAAAGACTTATTGTTCATGGTTATTATTCAAAATGTTGAGAATCAGCAAATGTTGACTGAAGGCTTCAATGTTCACCGAAGAATCAGTAAATGTTGACTGAAGACTTGCTGTTCATGGTTGTTATTCTAAATTAAGGGAATGCAGTGGCTCGGTAGGTAGAGGTGCAGGTTTCACTGGTAAAATAGGACCCAGTCACTTATGCTTGGGGTGCGAGTCCTCTAAAATAGACAACATGCGGCATGAACGGTTGACTGACCTTGACTTTATCTCCATGTTGTGGTCATGGTTACCCATTGTGCAGAAGTATGTGACCTTAAACACCAATAAATAAATATCACACACCTCCCGTGTAAGAACCAGTCAACACGAACATTGAACTAAAACACTTTCTAAGTTGATAATTGCTGCTTTTCCTTCGTTGCCAAGAAGATATCGCTGTTAATGTGTGGGGTACCAACCCTAATTTGCTTTTTAATTTTTACGGCATTCAGTTGTTTGAAACCAATTGACAGTAATCAGTGTCACGGTCACGATGATCGAACTTCAAATAAAAATTGCGGGAACAACGCAACAAAAAGTTTTTAAACAGCTAATAAGTTTAGCACACTCCATCATATGACCAGTTGTGGAAAGTATTTGTTAGGAACAAGCAGTCAAAATGTTATTTTTATTTTGTAAATTTTTGACTCGAATGTGATTATTTAAATAGCCTGGGTAAACAAATCTAAATGAAAAACTTGGATTTCCCAAGAGATCTTGAGTAGGGTGCATACGACCAATGATTGACGTGATATATTTAGACGGGTTCCTTCTCTGTTTACGTTGGAAATGAAATCGAACGTGTTTTGTATCACCACACATTCGATACACCTTTATTTTTATCGTAGAGGCAGAACAGTGGAAACTTCGTGTTTTACATTAACTGGCGTGCGATTTATTTATTTATTTATTTATTTATTTATTTATTGGTGTTTAGGGTCACATGCTTATACACAATGGCTAATCATGACCGTGACAGTTTTACGGGTGGAGGAAGCCGGAGTACCCAGGGAGAACCACATAGCAACGTCGAGCAGCTGCCAGTTCCCCAACATCGTAACTCCGCACTGCAGCACAGGCAGGGTTAGATTGGTTAAAGACATGCGCACCATCGACGTGCAGTATGCCTTAGTACACGGTGTCACCGTGCCCCCATGTGGACAAATCAAGGTTAAGTGCCTTGCCCAAGGACACAACGTGGGAGTCCGAATCGATCGCTCAGATGGTCACCCATCCGAGGACTAACCAGGCTCGACGTTGCTCAGCTTCGGTGATCTGGCGAGAACCGGTTACCGCAATGCCACCGCGCCCCCACTGGTGTGTGATAAATAAATAAATAAATAATACCCATAACACAGAACATCATAACAAAATACAGGACAGTAGTCGCATAGCGCAGCACATGTGTTAACAAGTTTTCTCGTCAGAGTTAATTTGTGATTGTTCATTCAGAAGCAAGTGATTTTTAAATTATTTTATGCTCACAAATTAAGAACAGATTTTTAATTATGTTTATATATTATAATTATCAATAATTTATTTTTATAATGAGCTTTGTCTTCATCCCGAGAGCATGGCACAAGAAATAAAGAAGTTGTTGCTGCACTTGTTTGACTTTTTACATTTTTATGCTCTGCCCCAAAGTATTGTTGAAATTGCATTCTGCAAATACCTGATCTTGATAAAACAAAAAGGACCCTCACTGGAAATAACTTCTTCCTATCGCATCATTTTTAGCTCACCTGGCCTAAAGTGTCATGTCAGCTTTTCTCATCACTTGGCGTCCGTCGTCGTCCGGCGTCCGTAAACTTTTCACATTTTTATCTTCTCTGTAACCGCTTGTGAACCAAACTTGGCAGGAATGGTCTATGGGAAATCCCCTACAGACGATCCTCATTTTGTTCCCGTCGGATGAAAAACATGGCTTCCAGGGACATTCTTTGATTTTGGTTGGTGGATTTTCAGAAATCTCTGAAACCGCCTGGCCAAATGTTTTGAAACTTCATATAAATGATGACTGGGACCCCCTCTACCAACGATCCTCATTTAATGTTGATCCGGTTGCAAACATGGCTTCAATTGTGGCGTATAGTTACTATAGAAACCCTATGGGAAATCACATTTTCATCTTCTCTGGAACTACTGAGCCGACGTGAACCAAACTTGGCAAAAATGGTCTATGTGAGGTCCTCTACAAACAATCCTCATTTTGTTCCCGTGGGTTGAAAAACATGGCCGTCAGAGGTATTCTTTGATTCTGATTGGTGGATTTTCAGAAATCTTCTCTGAAACTATCGGGCCAAATGTTTTGATACTTCACATAAATGATGACTGGGACCCCTTCTACCAACGGTCCTCATTTAATGTTGATCGGTCGTAAACATGGCCGCAATTGTGGCTTATAGTTACTATAGAAACCCTATGGGAAATCACATTTACATCTTCTCTGGAACTACTGAGCTGACGTGAACCAAACCTGGCAAGGATAGTCTATGGTAGGTCTTCTACAAATGCTCCTCATTTTTAGCTCAACTCGACAAAGTCAAGCTGAGCTATTGCCATCACTTTCGTCCGTCGGCGTACGTATGTACTTACATACGTACGTTAGTACATACATCCACAATTTCCTTTGGCACACCTCACAGGTCGCATTTATGATCAGATCTCTTTGAAACTTGGTATGCTTGTCTTGGATGACCTCCAGATGGGGGCTATCGATTTTCTTCAATTTCCGTCAAAAAATGTTGCCGCGGCTAATGCTCTTAGAACTTAGTTTAGTCAGACCATAATATTTCCCTTTGGCACACCCTACAGGGCACATTTATGATTGGATTGCTTTGAAACCAGGTATGCTTGTTTTGGGTGACCTCTAGATGGGAGCTATCGATTTTCTTCAATTTTCGTCGAAAAATCTTGCCACGGCCAACGTTCTTAGAATTTAGTTTAGTCAGGCCTCAATATTTCCCTTTGGCACACCCTACAGGGCACATTTATGATCGGATTGCTTTGAAACCTGGTATGCTTTGGGGAGACCTCTAGATTGGAGCTAGCAATTTTCTTCAATTCCCGTCAAAAAATGTTGCAGTTGCCAACGTTCTTAGAACTCAGTTTAGTCAGAAGACCTCAATATTTCCCGTTGGCACGCCCTACAGGGCACATTTATGATTGGATTGCTTTGAAACCTGGCATGCTTGTTTGGGGTGACCTCTAGATGGGAGCTATCGATTTTCGTCAATTTCCGTCAAAAAATGTTGCCGCGGCCAATGTTCTTAGAACTTAGTTTAGTCAGACCACAATATTTCCCTTTGGCACATTTATGATTGGATTGCTTTGAAACCTGGTATGCTTTGGGGAGACCTCTAGATTGGAGCTAGCAATTTTCTTCAATTCCCGTCAAAAAATGTTGCAGTTGCCAACGTTCTTAGAACTCAGTTTAGTCAGAAGACCTCAATATTTCCCGTTGGCACACCCTACAGGGCACATTTATGATTGGATTGCTTTGAAACCTGGCATGCTTGTTTGGGGTGACCTCTAGATGGGAGCTATCGATTTTCGTCAATTTCCGTCAAAAAATGTTGCCGCGGCCAACATTCTTAGAACTTAGTTTAGTCAGACCTCAATATTTCCCTTTGGCACACCCTGCAGGGTACATTTATTAGCTCAACTTGACAAAGTCAAGCTGAGCTATTGCCATCACTTCTCGTCCTGTGAGAAAAGTTGCCATTTACAATAACTTCTGAACTTACTGCATTTGTGTGTCAACATTCTTCCTTTAGCCGGTCTGACAGTTTAAATTTATAAATTCAAGGATTACTCTTGATGTTGTGCACACGCAATGCTGTTATGTTGAAATTTCACCAAATAACTTTGGTACCAATGATCTTCAATTTTGCCATTTCACTTATAACTTACAGAGTTCAAGTTTGTCAAGTTGAGCTACAGTGTGACACTTTCATTGTTACCATGCATCGAAAAACATGGCTGGCAGAGGCATTTTTTGATTCTGATTGGTAGATGTTTGAAAAATCTTCTCCCCTGAAACCACAGGGCCAAATGTTTTGAAACTTTGCATGGTTGATGACTGAGACACCCTCTACCAACGATTCTCATTTAATGTTGATCGGGTTGTGAACATGGCTGCAATTACTATAGAAGCACAATGGGTAATCACATTTTCATCTTCTCCGGAACTACTGAGCTGACATGAACCAAACCTGGCAGGGATAGTCTTTTGCAGGTCCTCTACAAACGCTCCTCATTTTGTTACCGTGCATCGAAAAACATGGCTGCCAGAAGCATTTTTTTATTCTGATTGGTGGATTTTGAAAAGTCCTCTCCTCTGAAACCAAAGGGCCAAATGTTTTGAAACTTTCATGGTTGATGACTGGGACACCCTCCACCAACGATCCTCATTTAATGTTGATCGTGTTGCAAACATGGCCGCAATTGCAGCTTATAGTTACTATAGAAACCCTATGGGAAATCACATTTTCATCTTCTCTGGAACTACTGAGCCGACGTGAACCAATCTTCGCAGGAATGGTCTATAGGAGGCCTTCTGCAAACGATCCTCATTTTGTTCCCGTTGGTTGGAAAATATGGCCACCAGAGACATTCTCTGATCCTGATTGATGGATTTTGCAAACTACAAAGTCAAGTGTTATGAAACTTCACATAATTGAGAACTGGGACATCTACCAATGATCCTCATGTAATGTTGATATAATGTTGCTAACATGGCCACAATTGCAGCTCATAGTTGTCATGGATAGCCAAGATGGGAAATCACATTTTTATATGTAGTTCCAGGTGATCGATTCTTTGGAGCCTCAAGTTGTTAAAGCCAACTTCAATTTCCTTAGATTTTAGCTCACCTGACTGAAAGCTATCATCATCACTTTTCATCCATCATCATCCATCGTAGAGGAGATAGATGGTATTTGAAACATCTCCAAAACCACTGAACCTATTCAACTTCATGGGAACCCCTAAGACGTGGAGCAGTGTTTGTTTAACTCTCTGCATGCTGCTGGCGGATATTTCTGCCAGGACATAAAATCTCTTGCCACAGAAATAGTATGATTTGGGCACATTTAATGGAATTTCTGTCCTCTAAATTAAATGGACTTTTTGTCCAGTGATTTTTTTTTCAAATTTAGATGAATTTTTCAGCAAATCCAGTCATGGCTGCTTCCGAGCAGCCATGACTAGATTTGATGAATTTTTTTTGGAAAATACTCAGCTGTTTTAACAGTTAATATGGTAAGCATGTTATGCTTCACTGGTGAAATAAGACCAGTAAACAATGCCTGTGGTGGAAGGCCTCTAAAATAAGCGGTATAGGAATAAATGTTGGGTTAAACTTCACTTCATACCCATGTTGTCATGATATAACCATAGATGCAGAAAGTGACCCTTGAGCACCAATAAATAATTCAATAACGTAATGTGAGGCATTTCAAACTTGTTAAAATCAATATGCTTCCCCCATGGATTTTTTCCAAAGTTTTTAAAAGTCTTCTTATGAAGCGATTGATGCAAAGATTGGATAATTTGTATTCAATTGCTTGTTGATGTGCCATCTTTGCCCCAATGGCGGTGCCCAAAATCTGCAGAAAATATTCTGTGTTAAATGCAAACACATTGCATGTGAGCAGGACCTCAGCCATTCTACAGACTCCGTACACGGTCTTGGGAGGAACATGGTGCTCAGTCAAAAAAGTCCTGAGGACTATCATGCCATATGTATGCGGTATACTTGGATACAAATCCACTACTTACACCGCCGCAAGGATAGCTCCAAGGGGCAAGAGTCCCAAGGCCCTGATCATGTGAATAAAGGCATCAGTATCACGTAAATATGAAAGTGTATCAGGCACAAGAGGTTGTGTAATATGTTCCACTAATTCGGAAATCCCTTCTGCAGGAAAGCCACAAGCCGACAGAACGGGCCGTCCCGGTTCTCCCCAGTTTGTGAATTTTAGGAAGTATGTAGACTCGAGCGGGCCTTGTATTCCTTGGGCAGGGGTAGTCATGCATATCCTCCGAGATAATGTTCTGTTGGTATATCTCATCAAGTATGGTAGTAAAGTCCTGTTCAATATCACAACTAATATCATGATCAGCGCGCTTATAGACTGACTCATCATTAAGTTGTCGGTATCCCTCCGCCAAATATCTTGCCTTCTTCATGACTACCACTGCAGATCCTTTGTCTGCCTCACGTATAACAACCCTGGAATCTGATTCAATTCACTCATAGCTTCTCGTTCCGCTGCAGAAAGATTACAGAAGAAACGTTTGTCTGACATGCTCATAATCTCGTGCTCCACAACTGAATGAAACAATTCTAAATGTTTATTCTTAATTAATAGGTGGTGTCCAGTCTGATCTTTTTCTGAACTTAAGCTCTTCAGAATATTCTCCGTGAAAATGTTCTGTAAGACGCATGGATCTATCAAATGTTTTATGCTTTCCTTCAAGGCTAGGTGGTCAACCCTTGCTGGGGTGAGTGTAAATTTCATCCCTTTGGAAAGTAATCTGAGTTTAGAGTCTGAAAGTGGTATGCCGCTCAGATTAACGATGGAAAAAACTGATCGTCCTTGTCTAACGAGTGCTTTCAATTCACTGATAAAACTAGGAGGTGGTTCAACTGTTGGAGACTGTGTAGCAGGTAACGGTAACGTAGGAACAGACACTTGCTGCTCTGGACGGGCACTATGTTTGACACAAAGATTAGGTGATTTCTCTAGCTGAGTGACAGGTTCCAAGAGTGCATTATAAGACTGGCTGGTGAAGTTGGGCAGTTCATCAGTTCTTTCCATGGAATTAAGTTCGATATTACGTAGTTCCGAGAAACCACTACCCTGTGGAATCTCAATACGACTCAAGTCAGAAACGCTATCTAGAACATCCTGCTTGCAAGTGTTATTCCACCAGTCACTACTGCTAGGATGTTTACGGTCCAGTGATTTTATCCACGGTTCACATTTAAATCTTAGAAGTTTAGAACGGTGTTGTTTCTGTATTTTGTCTCTGAACATATTCAACACTGAATCCAACTTTAGCTTGATAGCCAAACTGTGTTAAGTTTCCCGAGTCAATAATGTCGTTTGTGACGACTTCATCTTCCATTCTCAGTGCTAACAATTTATTGTCTGTTATAATGATACTACGCAACTGACACCGGGTAGATTTGCATGGTTGACAAGGTATATATATATAGTTTTACATGTTAAGAGTTTATGAAGGTTTAGTTCCAATTAGGACCCTCTGGTCATAATCACCTCCTCTCACTTCCCTTGGGAACTGGGAAAAGAAAATTGGTAAAATGTCAAATTTTAAGCAGAGCATGGTTTTGATAACATATTTACCTCCGGTAACCGACAATTTTAACATAAGTTATTGTGATGATATTGACGGTAACATGGTCTGGGGTTTGCAAGAGCTTGAACATACGTGACGAGCCGCATACCTCATACCATGTTACCGTCAATTCATCACAACAACGTATATGTTCCAATAATACCCTACCCATAGCCCAAGGCCAACACCGTTTAATGAACAAGGCACCTGGATGAACAAGGCAAATTTAAGGATAACAAATTTAGTAAATAAACCTTTCGTGTACCCCACGACGTCACTGGACAACAAAATAAAAATCAGTAACTCAGATAAAGGTCGAGGTTACTCCATCTCGGGTCAAATCATGAACAAGTTCATGATTTGAACTGAGAAGGGGTAACCTCGACTTTTCACCTTTTTATAAGTGGGTTGTGAGTATACATTCGTAGAATGATCACTGGACTCAAAAATACGATGTTGAAGCAGTATGCACTTTGAATCTCTTCCCATTGTTTTCATCTTTTCAAATATTTCACGTGGTGACGTTAGGCGATAATATATACCACTGGAGCCGTGAACATTAAAAAAATTAAGCGAGCTCTCGTCCAATCAGAGGGCGAGGATTTTAGTCTTATTGGAACAGAGGTTTCTTTGCATGGTATTATACGAAAGAAGACTTTGATACCGTCAATTCATCACAACAACGTATATGTTCCAATAATACCCCACCCATAGCCCAAACCCAACACCGTTTAATGAACAAGGCACTTGGATGAACAAGGCAAATTTAAGGATAACAAATTTAGTAAATAAACCTTTCGTGTACCCCACGATGTCTTGTAGCTTTTTATCTTGAAGAACAAGATAAAAAGCTACAAGAACAAGTCGCAACACTAAACAACGCTATCAAGGAAATAAATGCCCAAAACAACTGTCACTCACCATCCTTCACAATAGACCTGGTAGCCTACCAAAGGGTACGAAGGGGGACTAGCAACATCACCAACAAACACTACAATTTTAAGCTGTATGTAGACGGTGTACATCCTGAACCCCTACTAGCAAGAGCCTGGTATAAAAGAATCCTGACACAGACAAGGAGAGTCTGCTGGATATGATTGGCCCAGAGTACTGGTGAGAATGGGCTTCTCCATGAACCAAGTTACCATGGTAAGCGTCAGAACCAGTATCACTCAACAACCACGAAACTGACTACAAATTACCACGTCTATTACGGTACAGAACACTATTATTTACTACCGTTAACGTTTATGTACATTATCTATCACCGTAAATCTCTAATGAAATCCACGACACCCCCGGCTGAGTATGGGTTAATCCATGTTAAACCAACCTAGAGTCACCGGATTGCATATACATTACCATAACCATCTACAGGGCTGGGCAACGCAGTAACGCAAGAAATCAGTCTACCATGAGTCACAAAAGTGTAAAACTGCGCTTTATTTACCTACAATCAGTGATACTTATGTCCTTAGTGATACTAAATAACTATAAACACTGGAAGGCAGACAAGATTATACAAAATACCACACTTAGTTGTATTACCTCATTACAAACAAAATCCAGACATATACACCAACTTATAACTTCAAAAAGGACAATTATAAAAAATATCAACATCTCACTTTTACTATTATGTGTATCAGGTGATATCGAAACAAATTCCGGACCACGCCAAGCTTCGGTATTCCCATGTGGCCTCTGCGAATACCCAGTAAATTGGTCTGACCAAGGTATATGCTGTGATAACTGTAACTTCTGGTTCCACAAATCCTGTGAGGAAATTAGCTCAAAAGAGTTAGATAAACTCGAACACAGCCAAGTAATCTGGCACTGCTGCAAATGCAACACCCTAAACCTGGATACCTTCACCTTCAATAGCTATGAGCTTCATACGACTAACATGTTCAATCCTCTTGAAAATGATAATGACACAATAGACTCTGTCTACTCAGACATAAATTTCAACCCACTCTTCACTAGTAGCCCACAACATCCAAAAAGCCGACTGTCCTCATCGCAGTCATCAAGGACAAAATCAATCACAAAAAATAATACAAAACGAACACCACCACCAAAAAACCTTAGGATACTTACCATAAACTGTCGTAGCGTAAAAGAACATCAGTCAGAGCTCAAAGCGACCATAGACTATATCAAACCAGATATTATCTGCGGTACTGAATCCTGGCTTAGAGGGATAACACCTGGAAATGTACCATCCAAAGATGCCATATTATCTTGTGAAGTTTGTCCGGGCAACTATATCATACACAGAAATGATAGACAAACCAGAGGTGTGTGTGTGTGTGTGGGGGGGGGGGGGGGGGGGGGGTACCGCCATAAACCAGAAAATACCAGCAACCGAGGAGATAAAGCAAATTACAGACTGTGAGATTGAATGGTCCAAGATCACACTATCAAATAAACGGGATTTGTATGTAGCAACATTTTACATGCCCCATAGAAAGATGGCTGACGTTAAAAATCTTGCAGCATCTTTAGAAAAATTAATGCCCAAGCTGAGAGGCCATAACATCATAATTGCAGGGGATTTCAACTGCCCTGACATTGACTGGGAAGCACAAATTGTCAAGCCAGGGGCACAAGACAGGGAAGTCCAACTCGCCCTACTTGACTTGATGACCGACCATGGCCTGACTCAAGTCCACAATGAGCCAACCAGATTAGATAATATCCTTGATCTGGTTTTTACAAACAATCCATCCCTGGTTAAGTCATCTTCTAGCATCCCTGGGATTAGTGACCATGCAATGGTTGTAACAGATCTTGACCAAGCTCCACAACACAATAAAGTAAAGCCTCGAAAAATATTCATCTATAAAAAAGCCAATTGGGATAAATTAAAAGATGACATGAAACAACTTAGTAAAACAATCATTACAAATGCACACACACAAGGCATAAACCTATTGTGGGATACATTCAAAGAACACATTAGTACCTCAATGTCTGGAAATATACCATCCAAAACTATTAGACCAAATACCTTGTTACCTTGGTTCAATAAGCACCTCAAGAAAATGTCCAAAAGGAAAGCCCGATTATATAACATGGCCAAGAATTCTGGACAGTGGAACGATTTCAAAGTATTCCAAAAACAGTGTAAAAGGGAATATAAATTAGCAGAAATAACATACATAAACAAATGTATAAATGAAGGCCTCGAAAACCGAAATTCAAAACCCTTCTGGAAGTATATTAAGTCAAAGAAACAAGACCGCATAGGCGTCCCGCCTTCGAAAAAACAGGGGAAGCTTGTAAATGATCCAACAGATAAGGCTGAAGTGCTACTTGATCAATTTAAATCCGTCTTTACTAAAGACCATAAATCACAGCTACCAACCATGGTTGAACCAGGGGCGAGGAGAATTGATAAAATCACAATAACAACAACCAGTGTTGAAAAATTGCTAAGATCATTAAATACATCTAAAGCCACAGGGCCTGATAATATCCCAAACCAAATACTAAAAGAGTGCTCAGCAGAGCTAGCCCCAGGCCTAGCAAGCATCTTCCAAAAGTCAATTGACACAGGAACACTCCCCGAGGACTGGTTAAATGCCAACATATCACCTGTCTACAAAAAGGGAGACGTCCACCTAGCCAAAAACTATAGACCTGTATCTTTAACATCAGTTACTTGTAAGCTTTTGGAACATATTATTTGTAAACATCTATTAACTCACCTGGAATCGACAGGCACCCTTACAAACCTAAACCATGGCTTCAGATCAGGGTTCTCATGTGAGACCCAGCTACTTACAACAATGCAGGATTTTTTTACACACCACGAACATAACACACAAAATGATATAATCATACTCGACTTCTCAAAAGCCTTTGATACAGTACCACACAAACACCTTCTGTATAAACTTCAGCATTATGGCATCAAAGGCTCCATCCATGATTGGCTCACCACATTTCTCACGAAACGACACATGCGGGTAGTTATTGACGGTGAAGGCTCCACATCGGTCCCAGTTGAGGCAGGTGTACCACAGGGTACAGTCCTGGGCCCCATACTGTTCTTATGCCACATCAATGACCTGCCGCTTTCAGAAAATTCCCAGCTAAGATTATTTGCTGATGATTGCCTGTTATACCACCCGATGAAATCACAGGCTGATCACAGTATTCTCCTTGACTTGATCCAACTGGAAAAATGGGCTTCAAACTGGGGCATGAAATTTAATGCAAAAAAATGCTACCTCACGTCCACTAATGAAAAGTCACCCCATTTCTACACCCTGGATAATCAAATTCTAAAACAAGTTTCCCAATCACCATACTTGTAGGTGATACTATCCCAGGACCTGAAATGGGACTCCCACATATCCAAAATTGTAAGTAAAGCCAATTCAACCACTGGCTTCTTGAGAAGAAATTTAAAATTCTGCCCTGAGAACTGCAAAAAAACAGCATATATTGAAATGGTCAGGTCAGTGATTGAGTACGCATCAACAGTATGGGACCCTTACCTACAAAAGGATATTGATAAACTGGAACGGGTGCAAAGAAAAGCTGCCAGGTTCATCACAGGTGACTATCACTCAAGAGATGAGGGCACCTCCACAAAAATGCTTCTCAAACTGGAATTAGATGCCCTCCAGATTAGACGCATACATAAAAGGCTCACCCAATTCTACAAGATTATTGAGGAGTCAGTGCCGGCCATCCCCCCAGATAAATTCCTGCAAAAGCATAACAGAAGGCAAATTAAAAGCAAATCATATACTGACTGTGTCACTCAAAACATAGTTGACAGACACACATCTAAGAATACCAGAACCTATAAAGTCGGAACTGCTAAAACCATAGAATAGCGGAATTCATTTTTTATCTGCACCGCTGTTGATTGGAACCACTTAGGCAACAATATAGTGCATGTGCAGACAGTGGAGGGCTTTCAATCTGCCCTCTCAAAAAGCCACTAACGGCTCCCCACCCGGTGTTTTTACGCCAGACGGCCCTACACCGTACAAATACAGATACAGATACCTTTAATACGAGTGACATTGACTTAGATTTTGGCTTAAAATAATGGAGCATTGGGACTTTGGATTTCCCCTACCCCTAATTTGTCAGGTACGCCAAATGCCAAGATTGTTTGAAATGGCCAGATTTAAAAAAAATTCGAACATATTCAGCAATTAAGAATACTCATTTAATTTAGTACATATATTGGGCAATCTAAAAGCCTCAGTTTGTTTGGCCTCTTTCCATTGACTAATCACCCCAGTAGCTCTAGGATTATACCCCACATTTATGAACTATAACAAGTGATGGGTGCAATTTCAATCTGTATATATCAAAACAATCACGTGTCACCCCAAGGACATATACGTTACACAGAAGAATATATATATTTGTCCCATATCCCGATAAATTCTGTCTTTTGATTGGTCAGAATGCCTTGGACAAATAGCCATGGCAAACGGGTGCGCCCAACATCCAAGGTATATGAGAGCGTGCAACATCCAGGGTGTAAGCGCACGCGAAATATCGGGGGTTTTCTGGTTTCAATGAAAGCTTTTCGCTTTCGCTCGCCTCATTATAAAACCCCAACCCGAAAATAGTCACAATTATCATCAGATTTCCGACAATACAATCATAAAAATGAAATAAGAGCAAATAATTCGTCCCCAAGTACCAGGTGTTCTGTGTGCCAGTAGGCAAATAGAACACATTGGAACTCCGGTGACGACATGTCAACAAAATGCTGGATACTCGTTTCCTTAATGACCCAATGGATGTAACTCTATCTGTTGTCTTCTGCGATTATAAAAACAAAATTATTATCACGAAATTTGGTCCAAATGATTGTGGAGCTGAGAAATGGGTTCACAAATTGATTTCCATTAACGTTATCTCTCCTGCGGCTCGGTGTTTAAAAACTGACATCCAGGCATTAAATCTCCATATACCATACATGCTGGTGGAGATAACTTATAATACCATACGCCACGAAGAGAGAACGTCCATGGGAGTCCGGACATCAAATATATAAAAGCCCCAGTTGTTAAATGATTGTCTCTAACATCAGAATTTTGTGTTGCGAATAGTAAACTTTGTGACACAAAAGGATAGTTAAAATAGCATTCAGCAGCAGGACCAGATAAAGAGTGTAATTTGTTAGGTCTTGACCATCAAAATTTGCTTCCTTCACGTCTGTGGTACAATCGAAAATAGGAACATTTGTAAACTTATTCACGCACTGCAGTAAACAAAATTTTCATCATACAGACGACTGAAAACATATCCCTCCAATAACGTATTGTACCATTCCTGTGACAATATAGCTGTGACAAGAGGTAACAGGAAAGGAAAAGCTGTTGCAGGAGAGAAATACGGGTGTGTTTTTTTAAACTGGTTCGAAAAGTTTTCCTTCAAGCAAAAAATGATAGTGCGATTTGAAGTTAAGGACATTATCTTTGAAAATATTAATGACGAGCAAGATTATTGCCACAATTTAGTTCATATTTGGCATTATATCGGAGACATATTTCTAAAATGCGGAGGCTAGCTTCCCCACCAAACAAATTAATACAATTCTTGGTTCACAGTTTGACGATATAATATGACGTTTTGGGATTTGTAATGCAATTGTTAGCAGGGGTTAACGTGTTGAACCATCATTCTGGATCTCTCAGTATTTTGCATCACTGTTTCGTCGCTACAGTAAGGACAACAATCATTACGATTTACAAGAAACAAAATGGAAATTCACTTTGGAAAAATTACTTTCCAACACACATATATTGCTCACCTGACTGCAAGTCCATGGGAGTATTGCCATCACTTGGCGTCCATCGTCCGTCAACTTTTGAATCTTGTCTTCTTCAAAACCCCTGGGCCAAATTCAGACATATATTGCACAAACCATCTTTGGAGCACACCCTTCTTTCTATCCTGTTAAAACGAAGCAGCTGCATCTTCGGGCTGCGGTTAATGCCCCAAAAGGCTAAAAATCTACTTCTCATGAACAACCAGAGAGAATGTCCTGATATTTGGTAGGGAACATCTGTTGGTGTTGAAGATTCAAGTTTGTTCAAGGGAAGTTTGTAGGTCAATATTTGGGCTCCCTGTGGCTCCACCCAAAATTTGTATTTCAAGAACCGATGGGCTGATTTGAATCAAACTTGGCATGCAGAAAATTTGGGTCATAAGTAGTTGATTGATGTCCGAATTTTTTTTAGCTCACTTGAACGAAGCTCAAGGGGAGCTTTACTAATCATTTTTCATCCGTCGTCTGTCGTCGTCATCCAGTGTTAACTTTACATTATCAACCTCTTCTCACAAACTACCCAACCACATTGAGCCAAATCTGGTGTGCACGTTTCCTATCATATGTCAATTCAAGTTTGTTCAAATCAAGTTGACCCGCCCCTCGGTAGGTCCACGCCCAAAAAGTGAGCCTAAATCTTAAAAAATCTTCTCATGAACCAGCAGTAGCAGAGACTTGATATTTGGTGTGCAGCTTCCTTTTGAGGTGTAGACTCAGATTTGTTCAAGAGAATTTGGAGGGTCTATATTTGATATGAGGACATATTGGGTCATAAGTAGTTAAATTATGCCCCAAAAATTTTCCCCGTCATCCCTTTGGAACTGCAGGAGTTAAAAATAGAAAAACTTTAAACGCCAATATCTCCAAAACTACATGGCACTGAGAATTTTTATTTGGTGTGAAACTTCCTTAGGACCAACAGAATGAAGTGGTAAAATAATTGCTACCGTTTTTATCATAGACTACTTTTTCGGGACTTTGAAAAAGTGCTGAGTCAGCATTTTTTAACACTGTGGGTAATGGGTAAAATATTAAAGAATCTTCTTCTCCCAAACTACTGCTCCAAAAGCTTTCATATTTCACATATAACATTATTGGAAGAGTCATTCACATATTTGGTGAAATCAATTCCCTGGGTCTATATTTGGGCTCTCTATGGGAGCCCAAATGTTCAAATTAGTGCAATATGAGGAATATTCTTTAAAAATCTGCTTTTTCACATCCAATAATCTGAATCTTTTGATAGTTAGCATGCAGCATCCTTAAGGGGGTGAGATTCAAGTTTGTTCTAGCCAAGTCCCTGGGTTCATATTATAACTTAGTTCAGTACCTCAACACACCCAGAATAACATTCAGCTCTGGGAATTGTGCAAGATAGCACATTCGATTGACGTCATAGAGTGACTCCCTAACCTTGAGGATAAATCAGACGATCTAGATAAACACAGATAAATACCAACCAACAGCATGTCAGCGTCACTTTAGTGCGAGAATTTATACTGATAGCACAGGATGCCACCACTATCCCAGAATGGAAGTGAGGGGTTATGAAACACCTCTCCGCCATCTTGGGGTATATGTGGCATCATGTGGCATAAGCCTTCACCTTACAGGATGGTATACGTGAGGAGCTACCTTCGGAAATGCACGTTCACAACAGAATATAAACCTGCGGAAAGACCCGAGACTTCACTTCTCTCTGGGCTTCCAACACGCACAGAAGTCACTCTCCTATTTTCGTGGAAGAACGCTGCCAGGCCAGACAACAGTTTTAGATGAAGGACGCAATAAGAGCGATGCGATAGTTTCGACATAGTCTCATTTCAAATCTTATATTTGAATATTTTACCAGAGAGAGAGAATTTTAGTTTAAATTGTAGGATCTGTAACTTAGGGTTTGATTAAAAGTAGAAAACTGTAAGTACACTTTATGTGTTTTGAATTCACCCATTCGCTGCGGCTGCAGTACTTCAAGAACTTCTACAGACTCCACAGAAGCTGGTTGCCTTCTTGATTGAACTCTTTGAATTGTCCTGTGGCCATTTGCCACGATTGAAGTCCTAACCCAAATCCACTAGATGATCATTTTTACGGGGTACATAACCCTGCTTCGCCACAGGCCAGTTTATATGGTGCCGTTCGTCAGGATGAGGACTCTGACTTCTAACTTTCTTGAGACGATCGGGTGAATATTCTAAAAACATCTATTAACCCTAATGGACCCAGTGAAGCCGAAATTGACTTAAAACGTTGCCGCCGGGGAACTGGTGAGAACTTTTTGATATTGTTGTTGGCCGTCCCTCCTAAACAATGGCCATCCCCTAATTAATTGGTAATTCATACGCCTGGCAGCAGACACTCAAAAGGCAGTAGACAGCACCCTCTGAACCCAATGGTCGAAAAATTATTGGTACAACTCCATGGTGGAATTGCCTGCATGTCCGACTGAATGTCCAATGTGCCGTTATTTACTCTGACGCCGACCGCCAATCGCTTCCATATTCAAGCCACGCTCGACTGGTCGCACCGAGCCTTGCTCATCAGATATATAGAACTTCTAACGGAACATCAGGGAAAAACGGAAACTCAAGAAGCATTGAAAAATCTCGAGGAATTCGAGGAAATTCTGAAAAGACTACCACGTGTGTTTCAACAGTTATAGTGCTAGAAAGGTAGGTGCAATTTTGTTCATTTTGCGATCTTTAACAACCGAAAAATTGTAAAATTAACTTAGTATTAGTAAATTAATTGAATAATTGAAAATGACTACGCCGCGGACAGAAAGAGAGCAACGGTTGTTCGATGAACTGACTCAAATAAGACAAGAAAGTGAGGGTCAAAGGAATCAGTATGAACAGCGACTTACTGACATGAACAACCAAGTTCTCAGCTTGTCGCAGCAGCATACTGCCTCACAACAAACACTCCAACAAACGCAGACAACCCTCGACCAAGTAAATGCAGAAATGGGAAAACAGAAAGCTGATTTAGAGTTACAGCTGGCTGCTGCTCAAGCTTACACCCAAACAGAGCAGCAAAAGTTAAGAAGACAACTGGCAGATGCTGAAAAAAGGGCCAAGGAACCAACGTCCTTTACCATCATTGACCTTCATGAGACCGTGTGCCAAAGTGAAAAGAGTAATGCAAAGACTGCTAACGCCACCCAGGCCCAGTCAATTCATTCCCATATTAAGAAATTTGACGGGAACCCCTTGAACTTTCGAGGTTGGATAAAATCTCTTGACCTTTTCTGTGAGACTAATGATATAGAAGAGAAGCGACCACCCAAGATCGCTGCTCAAACCAGTGACTTTGTAGTCGCTGATTTTATATTAAGAACAATGAAGAAAACTCCTGAAATGCCTTGGTCCGAACTGTATGGCGAATTGAAAAGTCGCTATATCACCACTATGGATAACTCCATGGCCACCAATCAGTTGCGCCATATGCGACAGGGGAAAAATCAAACCCTTGTCTCATATACTCAGCAACTGCTTGATCTTGCAAAAGACACCTTTGATCAGGAGATTGACAACCCCCACCATCCAGAAAAACCTCTCAGATTACTTTTGTGACGGGTTGTATGACTCCGATGTTCGGATGAAATTGATCCGTCGCATGCCAAAGACACTAGAAAATGCTGTTAGTCAAGCATTATTTGAAAATGCCGCGAAAATCAAATTTTGCGCATGCTCTGAAGCTTCCAAAGGAAAAGTGCCCTTTGGAAAAGCATTTGAACGACAGTATGAAGAATATGAGCACTATCGGGACCCTGTATTTCGCGATCCCATAGACAAACAGGAAGAACCTGTAGATCTCCCCTGAGACAAGAGATGAAACTCCCATGGACATAAGTGTAGCGTGCCGGTGCCATAAGGTTAATATACTAACTAAGAACTACAATGGTGGTTATGCACGACCTCCTATCAGAATCAGAATAAAAATCAGTATAACAACCAATACTGAAATAGGGGAAGTCAAAATTACAACAGATATCAGAAACTGATACGATTTACACGTCCGGTTTGCAATCGCTGTAACCGCATCGGCACGTGAAACGTGATTGTCGCGTAAACTTGACCAAGCAAGTGAGAACACTTGATATTCAGCCAGCAGGTGAAAGGTCACCAGGAGCGACCTTTTGCTGCTTTCGCTGTGGGAAGCCAAACCACTTCGCTCGCGATTGCCGAGTAAATTTAAACGAAGGAAACTCTGCCCATATGGGGCAATGAGCAGAGTTAATGAGAAGTCACATGCTCCCAACAGAAGTGAAAATGGAAATCACCAGGGAGAAGTGATAAATAATGTACAAAATAAATGTATGAATATGTGTACAAATAAAATTGTAAATAACAAGACAGGTGGAAATACGGGTAATAAAACATGTAATATAAAGCCAAGTACTCGGTCTCAAACAAGGAGAACCAAAAATGATTCTCCTCCAGTGAAAAGCAAAGCCATTCAATGCACAGTGAGTACGTGCCTTATTAGATACAGGGGCACAGACAAGTTGTATTAGTACAAAATTTGGGAAAAATCTTAAACGCCGGCCAAAATTAGTTAGTGATAAAAATACTTTGCCTCGCATTTCAGGTATTACTGGGAATGACACTATCCCTCGAGGAAAAGTTAGACTTGAATTTTATATTCAAGGAATTTATCAGGTGCATGAGTTCTTAGTGATAAATGAATTGAATCGGAGCATGTTGTTAGGAATGGACTGGATTAGGGGCAATCGAGTTAATTTATATTGGTAATTCATAAATTGAGATTAGATGGTCACTATGTACCCATTGTTCAAGACATACAGGTGAGTTGTCTTACTTGACTGATTAATCAGGTTGAACTTAAACCACAGTCCACTTGTTTGTGTACAGCAAAAGCTTCCGGTGCAAAATCTGTCTTTGATACAAAATACTCGGAACATCATGGTTTGACTAAAGGTCACGTGGCTGAACAGCCTGGCCTCTTAGTCAGTAATAGTATAGTAACTAATGGAAATGAAACCATACCTGTACTGTTGGTGAACAGTACCAACAAACATTACACCTTAAAGAGGGGATGTTTGATTGGAAAACTTGAGCCAATAGAACAAGAAGAAAAAGTCTTAGAAGTTAATCAGATCTTAACTCAAAATACACCTGAAGACCAGATCACAGATGCTGACATACAGGTGCCTGAAGACAAACGGCACCTGTTGATGCCAGTCATCAACAATAATAGAGACTTGTTTGCAAAAACTGATAAGGAATTAACCCAGACAGATACAGTTAAGATGCGCATCGACACTGGTGATGTGCCACCAATAAAAAGTAGAGCATATAGAGTTCCATTACTTAAGAGAACAATTATGGATGAAGCACTTGAAGAGATGCTTCAATCAGGAATTATCTGAAGATCAAATAGTGCATGGAGTTTTCCGTGCTTGCTCGTAGACAAAAAAGATGGCTCAAAATGCTTCTGCGTGGATTTCTGCAAGCTCAATGAAGTCACGAAAGTTATGAACTGGCTGCTTCCATTAATTGACAACATTTTTACTTTGTTGAATGGATGTCAATACTTCACAACTCTTGAAATGAAGTCAGGTTACTGGCAAGTCAAGATGGATGAAGAAGACAGACCCAAGACAGCCTTTGTTTGCCATAAGGGCCTCTATGAGTTCAATGTGATGGCGTTTGGACTCGTTAATGCACCCTCCGTGTATCAATCACTCATGACAAGCATCTTGGAAGGTCTAGAGGACTTTTCTCTAGCCTACCTTGACGATATTTTGATCTTTAGTCGTGACGTAAAATCTCATATTGACCATATTAAGTAAGTATTTGGCCGACTAAGAAAACATAAATTGAAACTGAAAGCTAAAAAATGTTTCTTCTTTCAATCTGAAACATCTTATCTTGGTTTTGTAATTAGTAAAGATGGAATTAAACCTGAGACTTCGAAGGTTGAGGTCATTCGAAAATTGAGTCTGCCGAAGACGGTAACAGAAGTGAGATCTTTTATGGGCATGACCTCATACTATCGCAGATTTATTCCTCGGTTCAATGAGATTGCTCAACCATTATTAGAACTAACAAAGAAATATGCAAGATTTCATTGGCGTGACACACATCAAAAAGCCTTTCAAGAGTTGAACGATCGCTTAACTCAAGTTGCTCATTTGTCGTATCCAAATCCCAGAAAGCCTTACGTACTTTACACAGATGCCAGTGGCCGCTGTGTAGGTGCGGTTTTGGCACAACCATGTGATGATGAAACAGGTCAACTACCAGGAGTACCTGATGAAAAACCCATTGTCTTTCTATCTAATAAGTTGGGAGAAACCCCACAGAAATGGTCAACATTTGAGAAAGAAGCTTTCGCTATCTCTTATGCTTTAGACAAATTCAATAGCTACTTACAGGGAGCAGAGTTTGTTATTAAGACGGACCATGCTCCCTTGCAGTACTTGTTGAAATGTCCACAAAACAATGCCAAGGTACAACAATGGGCATTGAAGATAGCTAGCTACAATTGTAAGATTGAATATTTACCAGCTAGAAAGAATACATGTGCTGACCTACTTTCTCGTTTACCTAAAGGAATCGCAAATGCTGACCCCGGGTACGAGATGGATAATGTAGAAAATCAGAAAGCATTACAAATTGGAGTTATAAATAGTAACAAAATTGATCCTCGAAGATATGTACATGTCATCACAGATGAACCTCAGGTTCCGCCCCAACCACAGGCAATTAATTACAAAGATTTGGACATGAAGGTAGAGTAACAGAAAGATGAAAAGATTGTAGAAATCATTGAGAAGTATCAAGGTAACAATACCCCTGCACACATCAGTAGTAGATATCTCATGATAGACGGAGTGTTATATTACATTAGTACAGTTGACGCTAATCCGCGAGTATGCATGTGCATACCTGAACAATTACATGCAGATGTATTGAAAGAATACCATGATGAATTAGGTCACCTTGGCATAGACAAACTGTACAATAATATTAGTAGAAAATATTATTGGAAAGATTTATATAAACACATTTATAAACATGTAGAGAATTGTCTTGTGTGTCGAGCTCGTAACACCAGAGCTCACACTTTGCCATTGCAAGAGACTGATCGACCTCCATCCCCCTTTGCTAAGATAGCATTGGATATGAGTGGTCCACGCCCTGAGACTTTATCAGGTAACAAATACATTGTGACCTTTATAGATATATATTCTGGCTGGCCTGAAGCGTTTCCAGTGCGTGATAAGAAGGTGGGAACAATTGCTAACTTGATAATAGATCAAAATTTTCCAAGATTTGGATGTTCGTTAGAAATATTAACAGACAATGGTTCTGAAAACGTAAAAGCAGTGATGAAATACTGAACTGATTATTTTAAGATACATCATGTAACCACTTCCTACTTCCATCCACAATCGAATGGGAAAGTAGAAAGGCTACATAGAATGCTGAATGACATCTTTGCGAAACTAGCTCAAAAAGAATTAGAAACATGGGATTTATTCTTAAACCAAGCTATGGCAGCCATCAGGTTTAATGGTAGCGAATCCTCAGGATTTTCTCCATTTTATCTGGTGTATGGCAGAGATGTGGTTTTACCACTCGACAATATACTTAAACCTCGAGAAAAATATGTAGGTGAAGAACCTCATAAGATAGCCATTCAGGAACAACATAAAGCATTCAGAAAACAACAAGCTGCACAAAAGAAACGAGTATTAAAGCAACGAAGATTGCACGACGTTACAGCAAAGGATATCACCGTCGAAGTAGGTGAACCTGTCTTATACTCATCAGGTAAATCTAAAGGAAAATTAGAATCGAAATGGGAATACCCATTTCGAGTCATTGAAAGAACAGGTCCAGTGAGTTACAAGATACAAGATCAATTAACTCGCAGAATAATAAAGTGTCATGGAGAAAGACTTAGTAAAGCGCCTCAAGAATGGGAGGTGCCTCAGCCTGTCCAACCTGTCAGAGCCCGACGAGTACAACATTACACTGCCCTGCCATAACAGTCAACTACTGAAGACAGTAGCAGTAGTGACAGTAATGAAAGTGGTGATATTCAAGGGATTCAAGAAAAATACCCCTTAACATCATTCATTAAGAATAAACGACAAAGACGGGAACATTCGTCTTCTGAAGACGATGGTGTTCCACTAGCAGAATTAAGACAACAAGTACAACAGGTACGAGATTACAAGAAACGTATGAAAGAGCTACGAGCTCCTTCGGATTCAGATTATCAACAGCCGTCACGATTCATTGCTGATGATCGAAATGATTGATTAGATGCTTCAACGATGGAAGTTGATCAATTACAAATAACTGAAGAAAAAGGCCAAAGTAGTGAGCCTCAACCAAAACAACCAAGTAAAGATATAACTGAGATGATCTCTTGCATTCAAGCTTTGTTAAGAGATCATGACAAGATTAAAGGACCAGGTGAAGAATTGGTGGCAACTTTGCTCATACCACCTACCACCTGGAGTACTAGTGATTAAAATGTTACTGCAGACTTAATAATAACTATACGTAAACACATAATGGCAGATGCCTCTCCTTAAGTTTGAGAGAGAGACGGGAGAAAGTGTAATTGAGTAAGAAAATTATATTGAGTTATGATTTGTTCAGTAATGAAACTATAAGTCTTGTCAGCCTCACGAACTGACTGAGACTCCTTGTAGTTAGATTAACCTTCTGACCTTTTACACCCGGGAAGTAAATTGTCAGAGTGAAAGTAATTGAATTGAGTATTAGTCATTGCGCTAACTCTTGCTTCCTTTCTCATTGTAGGAGCAAGATGTTACGTTGGATATTATAATTGGTCTTTTGACTACAATAATAGATGGACATACTATTATTAGAAACAATGTTATCTTTAAGAAAGTGAAAGAAGTAAATATGGTAACTAGTGATTGGAGTACAATGTTTGTTATGAACTTCAACCTTTTATACAATATGTGCGAAGACTTGATCAAAGTATGAAATATACCATTGGCTTGTATGATATTACAGCAAAAACTTTTAGACAAACTTTTGTAGAATTGAATGGTGAAAATTCTACCTTTGCCGTTGCGTTAAGATCGATCATAATGGATATACATCAGGAGATCAGATACCTAGATAATCGTGCTACACGAGTACAAGAGGATCTGAACGATTACCGCAGATTACATGGACATACAATCTTGTCTCGGAAGAGATGAGGTTTGTTTGATTTGGTAGGTGAAGGATAGAGTTTTCTCTTTGGAACTGTGTCCCAATCAGATTTAAATGGGATAGCAGATAATTTAAGATGTTTAAGTACTAATCAAGCACAGATACAACATGTTCAAAGACAAAGTTTAACCTTCATTAAAATGAATCATGGAGCGATTCTTAAAAACAGAGAATTTATGTTAAATATATCGTGTGAACTGATCCTATTTCAAGGTCGAGTGAATCAAGTAGTTCAGAATCATGAAGATAGAATAATGTATCTTGAATATTTCACTCAAGCTTATCATCAGCTTGAGTTTGTAAGGAGTCGAATGGAATCAATGATAGTTGCCGCAGAAACAACTCTGTGGGAATTACATGATCAAATGGATATCTTAGCCGATGAGAAATTATCACCAAAAATAGTGGATCCTTCACTATTGACCTCAGTATTATTGAGTATTAAAGTTCAATTAGATGATAAGTCAATGTTGCCGCTAGATCTGACAACAGAGCTATGACAATACTATCATTTGCTTATGACGGCTGCCATTTATGATGATGATAAACTGGTGATCTTCATGAAGATCCCCTTACATAATTCGAACTTGCAATTTGAAGTGTTCAAGGTGCAGGCTTTGCCTGTACCCTTTGTCAATCTAACCAAGAACGCGTCGCGAGTCGCAAATACATTAGTAGTAATATATACACTTGAATCTGACATATTAATTGTTAATAAAGAAAGGACGAAATATGTCCCAGAAATAGGACATGACCAATGTGTAGATAATAATAAGTTGTTTTGTCCTTTAGTAGGTGCCGTACGAATGATACATACGACGACAAGTTGTATGTTAGCCTTGTTTCTGAATATGAAACCGGAAATACCGAAATTATGTCAAACGGAAGTTCGATTGAATATCGACCTCCTGTTCAGTATTAGAATCGATGAGGGAATGTGGTATATCACCACAGATGTCCCACTACGATTCTCAATTACGTGTCCAAAATGAAGAAATCCGAAACCGAAACGGATTCTTCCGCCAGTTGGAATTTTGGAATTAAAACCTTTATGTATGGCATCAAGCGGTGAATTAATGTTACCAAGTTATTTCCATGAAAGGGATAATTCTACTTTTCGACTTGTTACAAAGACAGTGTTACCAAATTTCTCGTTGTTACAGCGACAGATGTGGAAACCTGTCATAGAGAGAGTGAACATATCGACTTTTATGATACCGAAAGGAATAGAACATTTAGATGATTTACCCATGGATGACTTACTCCATGCACTTGACTCGCTAAATTTACAAATGACAGAATCATTTGAAGTCCCTAAGTGGGCTTATGCTCTCGCGACTTTTGCATTAATAATAGGAATATATCTGCTTTGGAAGTGCTATCGAGCCGATAGACACAAACAGATATACAAATGGTTAAGAAACCGTAAAAGAAAACCGACTTTTTCTGCTGTTGATGATAGTGAAATGTCTAATTTTGCATTTGCCGATGATGAAATCTATACTAGTATGGGACCTAGACCACAGCCTTCAGCTCCTGCTGAACCAACTGGAGTACAACAACAACCACAACAACCTCCTAAGAGTATTAGAGACATGATGAGAAAAGCTGTTCAAAACTTTAGACCTTCACCTCAACCCAATAGGAAATCAATATATCCCCGTGTACAACATGATGTGGATTCTGCCAGTGTCCACATAACTATGTTAGATATAGACAAAGAAACTGAAAAACAATAGTTCACACACTGTGTGTTTTTGTTTCAGTGTACAATGGCAGAATCAGATTCTAGTGTTGACAGTGGAATTGATGATTTCCCTGATTACCAGAGTTATTATAATGAATGTGACAATTTATATGATGAAACTTCAAGTACAGTTAGTACTGGAACAGACAGTAATAGTACCGTTTCACGAGAACTTTTCCAAGACACTAATTCATCTAGTTTGGATGTAAATATAAATAACAATGCATCTGATATTTGTGTACATGTATTGGCATCAATAGGAGCATCACCTTCAATAGCATCTTCCGACCTTTTGTCGACCCCTCCAAGTAGTGTTCAAACCCCTACTGATTCTATTTTACTATATTCACCTGAACGACTTCCACCATATTCACCAACGGATACCGTGGAAACGTTAGTTCTTCCTCTAAGGTTACCTGTTAGAACCCATGATGCAATTATTGATCGAGAACCCGAGAACCAAGATGGACTCGGTGGGTTTGTTTATGACATTACAGTGGGATCACATACTTCTAGTATGACCACACCCACGAGTGATTCTATGCCTAGTGATTCTACCACTGTTCTGGAGACTGACGCAGCCGAGTTCGGTATCAGTGTGATACAGGACGAACTTGCGCAAGCTGATCTCAGATTAGAAGTGCATACTCCTCCTCTAAGTGATGTGGAAGCAAGACAGTTTGCTCCGTTACCAACTAACGTTGTCCCGCAGCCTATAGTTGATATTCGACCAAGACCGTGGGAATGGACAAGGAGTGAGTTTTTCAAGACACCTCGCCCATTGGCCTCTCCTCATGAATCTGATCGAGATATCATACAACCCAATACATATGAACAAGATTTTATGAAAGATACAGCTCTCTTAGGCCTTGAGGGTGAATTTGGATGTCAATATTTTGATTTTGAGATGAATATACTATATATAGAGGTTGAACGTGAATTGATATACTATCATGACAGTGCTATGGATACTCATTTAACTTTTGCAAATAGGTCTAGATATTTAGTGATATACAATTGCCCTGATTTACAATATCCAAAAATAGATGAGCAGGGTAATATAAGTGGACCTCTGTGGTATTATAGTCATCGGGTGGCTACTACCAGCAATGTACATCATAGATTTTACGTGCCAAGAAATGTAGCAGAATTTACTCCTTTTTGTGCAAGTTATCGTGACTATAGTCATCGAAAACGAGCACGATATCACTCAGATGGACGACCAAGGAGTTTTCAACCCTTTGTTGTCTATCGACAGTACCATCCAGATTATGTTGGACATTTCACTGGGTCAACGTTCGATTATCGAACAGGCCCAAACACTGTGTATCTGCATTATCAGTTGCCAACACGAAATGAGAACCTTCAGAGTGAAGATTGAATAATGAATTATTATTATTATTATGAGCAGAAAATGCAGAAAAGTCTAAACAGACTATACACATTATGTATATAAGATTTTCATGGATCTGGTTTCCCAATTTTATGCATGACACTTAATTGGAAATCCGATGCATGACGATCACGGGTCGTCTGTGTTTGTCTTGATTATAGTCAAAATTCTTAAAAGAGTTGGTAATTCTGTCATACAGTGCAACAGATTATTATAAATTCGGAGTTCCTGAAGTGTATTAGATAAGTTACACACAGGACTCCAGTAATCAAGGCATTCAAATTTGAAAGTTGGTGGAAAGAAAGGTCATAGAGTGTACCAAGTAGCAGACGAACGCAGGGGAGCGTAATAATTGAGTGTAAATTTTAGTGTAGAAACATAATTCTTATAAAATATAGTGGTTTCTTTTGTTTTACTATTAGTGATATTATTTTTCTTAATTGTTGATTTTAAGGATGGCTTCGGGGAATACTGTTGAATTTACAGAATTTGCGAAGAATTGTTGATTTTAAGGATGGCTTCGGGGAATACTGTTGAATTTACAGAATTTGCAGAAGAGCAAGAAATGTACGAATTACATAAACGTGAAGCCTTCCAGCACGCGTTATCTTCTAGCATAGAACAACATTTTGTATTCCCTCGTGATTTATGGAGTCATCGTCGTGCAAGACTAATTCGGTGCTGGGAAACAAAACATTACAGTCCTGTCACTGGCCATAATGAGCTGATACAATATGATGTTTATTACCGTTTTTACCTCTCGGAGGAATGAAAGGTGATTTTCCCTCATCTTGTACAGCTCCCGGAGTTCGAGAGGATTGCTGAACCCTATGAGGCCAGTGGTACCGGTCCTGACGAGCTCATCCACTATTGTAATGATCATTGTTGGGATGGCCGGTATTATGACCACCGACAAAATACAATGGATGCTGAACTGATAGCCAATCCTGGATTGGTTCGACCATTCCGAGAAAAAGAAATCAGTCCTGGAAGTTTGTATGACGCGAGTGCTGATGCAAATGAATTTTATGCATACGTACAGCACCTAAGCAACCCTGCAAAATTCTTTCCTCCAGGCAATGTACAGACGACCTATACATTGGAAAAACATGAAAAACAATATGGCCTACTTCGTGAAGCCCTCGTACGACACGAGGATAGACGATTACAGAGATTCAATGAACGGAATCAAATTATAAAGTATAATGAATTAAGAGAAGTACAAACTTATTTTCAGGGTCTCGGGGACCCTTGCTGTATTTGTTTATTGGAGATACCCCAAACCTGGCAGGATTTGTTCATGTGTGGCCAGTGCAAGCATCAAGTCCACTATTCCTGTGGTTTTGCATGGGCCAGATCAAAGGCAGTTGCAAATGAGAGAGCTGCTTGCCCGCACTGCCATGCACCCATGAAGTGGGGCCTTGGCAATGAGCCCCAAGCTTCCTGTACCAGCCGAAATTAATCCCAATCTGTTTTAGAGAATACGACTCCCTACAGCTGCGCGCCGTCGGGCACTGTTGTCATCTTTGGATGTTGTCTTGTAAATTTTCTCATAGCAGAACCATAAGAAATAAAGTAATTAAATTAAAAATTAAAACAAAGTTAAACAAAAATTATATAGTGACATTCTAGATGTGACTCCTAGTTTCGTCACTATCAACAACAGAATAAAAACTAACGAAGAACCTTTAATGGGGGAAAGTAGAATTGTTCATACGGCACAGCTGTAGAATAGTGTAATATAGATATTTGTGTATTTCGAGTATAATCATTCACTTCTATTTTGTTTTGAATAATTTGCACTCAAAGTTTTAGTTTTACGTTTTCAGTTTAAGTTAGCAGTGGAAGTGTTAAGTACTAAGTAAATAGTTATTGAAGGGTTAGTATTAGAAGTAATCTTAAATTAAAACAAAATTGGCCTCTGCATCTGCATTCCGTATAGTTAACCCAACTTCAGAAGATTTTCTTCTGGAGCAACTCGAGTACTGGACACAGAGATACCGCATCCCTGTCCCCATGGTCTTTCGACATGGAACTTCAGCCTTCCAGCGTAGTATCCATGTATGGGATGTGGTTCAGTTAAATGAAGTCACCGGTCATCTAGAACTGATTAGGACTCAGGTCTTGTACCGGTATTGTCTCCACACAACACAAGTAGGACGAGAACTGATGATGCCTCATCCAGTGATGATCGAACGTGAGGCTCGATTAGCAACTCCACTGGAGGCAGCACGATCAAGCCGTCAAAGTGTCATTCATTATTGGAATGATCGACGGTGGGACGGAACTTATTATGACCAAAGAATACCGTAGGAAACAGAGGATGGGACTGATTCGTTTGTTTCATCTACTCTGATCTGTCCATTTCGCCCTAGTGAATTTAGCCAAATTGCTATACCAGAATACTCCCTACAATATCGTATGTTAATTGGTGAAGCGTTCCATCATGTGCAGGTGGAACATACTTATGAATGGGAAAGTGCCCAGTATAGTTATCAAGTCTTGCAATCCGCGCTCGAATTGTATGCAAGCCTTCGAATTTTTCAAGCCACTCAAAATTTAGTTGATGGAGATGAGAGACAATGTGTGATATGCTTGATAGACATCATAGGGCCTCATGCGGCATATCGTTGTCCTCGTTGTACTCAAATAGTGCATATACACTGTGGGTTAACTTGGATGCAGGAAAAACGAAGTTGTCCTCTGTGCCGCTTTGGCCTCCTTTGGGGAACCCCTTTGAAGAGACATGGTTTCAATTATACGGCATTTTATTAACAATTCTTTCCCAGTCAATTAATGTAAGAACGTAAGATATGATCAGTTAATTTTTCAGGTTTACGATGTAATTCCTTACAGAAAAGGTGATTCTTGTTGTCTGGTAGCGTTCTGGTATTGCCAATCGTTAATAAGCAGAATCCATGTAGTGCATTTCTTATTCCTTAAACCTAGTCACTCGGTAGTGTCATATCCTGGTCACGGTATTCTGATCATTTTGTGGTCTTGTTAATATCCTGATCATAATATCCTGGTCAATCTTAGTCACGTAATTGTAATCCTGGTCACGTAATTGATCATTTTGGTCATGCTGGTCACATGTGATCGGTCATCCTGGTCACATGATTCTCCTGGATTACTGAATCCACCCGATCCGGACTCAAGCTCCGATAATATTACCAGACCTCGCGTCTTGGTTGGGAGGATTGTAACGAAATGCCCTCCATGGAACACGTAGGGTTAATATAATTTCACTTGAGAGTTTTGACTCCCTAAGTGTTAATAAGAGTGGCCAAGTCCTACTTGGTAATAATTCTCTGGCGAATAAACTTTAATAAGTATGAAAGCTGTTCCCGAGTTCTTGTTAAAGGGGCAGCTATGCTTCAAACTATTTTACGATATTCGATATTCACACTATGGAAATTCTCTTAAAGGCACGGTTATGCAATTGTGGTATTTTACTGATATTCCTATTAAAACTGCATATTAAAACTGCATAACATAAGTGCAATCGACCTACAAGTTCGGTTCTCATACTCGGCACACATGGTGCAGAAAACGAGACATGAAAATGAGACATAGTCTGCCCTGCAGTAACCTTATCAAAATACTCTTGACAGAATTTAGTATTGTATAACTGACCTGGCCTAACCTCAACACACCCAGAATAACATTCAGCTCTGGGAATTGTGCAAGATAGCACATTCAATTGACGTCATAGAGTGACTCCCTAACCTTGAGGATAAATCGGACGATCTAGATAAACACAGATAAATACCAACCAACAGCATGCAAGCGTCACTTTAGTGCGAGAATTCATACTGATAGCACAGGATGTCCCCACTATCCCAGAATGGAAGCAAGGGGTTACGAAACACCTATCCGCCATCTTGGGGTGTAGGTGGCGTTTTGTGGCATCATGTGGCATAAGCCTTCACCTTACAGGATGGTATACGTGAGGAGCTACCTTCGGAAACGCACGTTCACAACAGAATATAAACCGGCGGAAAGACCCAAGACTTCACTTCTCTCTGGGCTTCCAACACGCACAGAAGTCACTCTCCTATTTTCATGGAAGAACGCTGCAGAACGCTGCCAGGCCAGACAAGTCTTAGATGAAGGATGCAATGAGAGCGATGCGATAGTTTCGACATAGTCTCATTTCGAATCTTATATTTGAATATTTTACCAGAGAGAGAGAATTTTAGTTTAAATTGTAGAAACTGTAACTTAGGGTTTGATTAAAAGTAGAAAACTGTAAGTACATTTTATGGGTTTTGAATTCACCCATTTGCTGTGACTGCAGTACTTCAAGAACTTCTACAGACTCCACAGAAGCTGGTTGCCTTCTTGACTGAACTCTTTGAATTGTCCTGTGGCCATTTGCCACGATTGAAGTCCTAACCCAAATCCACTAGACGATCATTTTTACGGGGTACTTAACCCTGCTTTGCCACAATATACGTTAAAGCCAACTCCCTGGGTTCAGAGGCTGATTTGAACCAAATTTGATATGAGGGCTTATTGAGACATAAGTACCTAATTTATGCCAGAAACATTTTTCCCGTCACCCCATGGGAACCGCAGGAGCTAAAAATAGAAAAAAATTAAAACGCTCATATCTCCAAAAACTACATGGCACTGAGAATTTTTATTTTGTGTGAAGCTTCCTTAGGAACAGCAGAAAGGAATGGTCCAAAAACAATTGCCATCGGTTTTATCATAGGGTACTTTTCCAGGACTTTGAAAAATTGCTGAGTCATCATATTTTAACACTGTGATTAATGGGAAAAACATTAAAGAATCTTCTCCCATACCAATGCTCCAAAGGCTTTCATATTTCACATATAACATCTTTGGAAGATTCATTCACATGTTTGTTGAGAGCAAATCCCTGGGTCCATATTTGGGATCTCTATGGGAGCCCAAATGTTCAGGTCAGTGCAATATGAGGAATATTCTTTAAACATCTTCTTTTCCGATCCACCAATCAGAATCTTGTGATTTTTGGTATGCAGCATCCTTGGGGTGGAGGGAGGGGAGGGGGATTCAAGTTTGTTCAAGCCAAGTTCATAGGTTCATATTTGGGCTCCATATGAGGAATATTCTTTAAAAATCTTGTTTTTTCAGATCCACCAGTCAGAATCTTTTGATATTTGGTTTAAGCTTTTCATAGGAGGGGCAGATGCAACTTGTTTGAATCAATTCCCTCAGTTGATATTTAGGCTACCATGTCAGGTGAGCATCCCCAGGCTACCTGCCCGAATTTTAACTTAGTGCAATATGAGGAAATTTCTTTAAAAATCTTCTTCTCCAGAATCATCAATTAGAGTCGTCTGATATCTAGAGGGGTCAGATTCAAGTTTGTTGAAATGGGATCCCTGGGTTGATATTTGGACTCCCTGTGGGAGACCCAATTTTAATAGTGCAATATGAGGAAATTTCTTTAAAAATCTTCTTCAGATCCACCAGTCAGAATCCTTTCATAGTTGGTATACAACATTTCTAGGAGGATCAGATTCCAATTTGTTCAAATCGAGCCCCTGTGTTATTAATTTGGGCTGCCTATGGGAGCCTGAATTTTAATTTAGTGCAATATGAGGGAATTTCTTTAAAAACCTTCTTCAGATCCGCCTTTCAGAATTCTTTCATATTTGGTATATAACATCTCAATGGGGATCGGATTCAAGTTTGTTAAATTTGAGTCCCTGGCTTAATATTTGAGCTCTCTATGAGCGGGGTTTGGGTGGAGGGTGGTGGGGGTCATGTTAGGCTCAGGTTTGTTCAAATCCAGTCCTCAGTGTTTTTCCATAAAATTTGCCTTTCATGACTTCATTCCTTTGTAGTGTTGATAATCCATGTCTAACTGAATGTGACCCCAAATACTTCTTTTAATCACTTTGGCAGGTGAGCGATTAAGGCCCCTTGTGGCCTCTTGTTTTTTTTTTTTTGGGGGGGGGGGGGGGGTTTGGGGGGGTGGGTGGGTGGGTAGAGAGAACCACAGGAGTTAAAAACAAACAAAAACTGTATGGACACCTTTTTGAGACTTCACAGAACAAAGTTTTGCTTTTGCCAAGGAAGCCTTCCATGGACCAGCAGAAATAAATGTCCAAAAACATTGCCTTTGGAAGTGTCATGGCAAATCAAAAAATTGCTTTGTCCATTTGGACAAATGCTGGGGACTGATCCAAGGCCAGCGTTACTTTTTGTGGTCTTTTCTTTTCTCACACAAAGATAACCGTTATGTAATCTCTCAGTTTCTCCAAGCTGTATTCTAGCCCTCAAATCCTCGAAAATGCACTTCAAGAAAATCGCATCATGTAAAAGTGTTCTCCTGAGTTAATTCCATTATTTACAGTGACACAATGATGAAACATTGAAACTGATCCTTCCTGCATAAGATCTGATTTAATGTTTGGACAGTGTGAGTTGCTCAAAGGTCTTAGCCTGAGCATTTGTTTAGCACATATTCAATTCCCAGATAATAATAACTTGATAATTCTACCATAAATGTGTTGGCATTTCAGTTACTAGAATCAATTTTATGCCCCCTTTCAAGGCTTCATTTTCAAAATCTTTCTCAGTAGTGAATTTCTAACCAAGGGACGTAACCGACAACGCCACATGAGGTTGTACGTTTGAAGAACGAAAATGAAATTACAAACAACTAACATCAAGTTATAAAAGCTTCGTTCTAGTTTCTAAACCCACCCCCGGGCGCTTCCATCCCACCGAGTTTCACATAGTTACCAAGTTTGATCATAGGAACCCTATCAGCAAAAATATAAATGTATTAACAAACTCTTTGATATATACTGGAGAACGTTGGTTTTGGATCTACAGACGCCAGTATCTCGGTGCGCAGTAAAAAAACAGTCCTTTGGAGCACTGCCCCTTACCATGGACGTGACATCATGGACAAAACCCCCTGAAGAGCGCCACGGCCCTACCTAAGGATAAACCCCATGGGTAAGATCCCCAAATACCCGACCCCGTCTAGAAACATCTGTATAGAATGAACTATACTAAAACAGGTTAATTGTTTTGTATAAGCAAGGGAATCCATGGATTTAAACGTAATGTAAGTGCACGATAACTTTTAAACGAAACGCTAAAATTAAAATATATCAAACTGCAGTATTCTTATAGAGCACAGAAAGTTCATTGTCAGCTTGAAAACTCTCTATAAAACCTAAGAAAATACACGATTTTCACTTGACGTTGTCAAGAATTGATACACATGTTTGAATGGAAGATCTAGCTGTTTACCGCTAATATTTTTTGATAGAACAACTTTGAATCGTTTATTGATAGAAACAGTCACTACGAAATCGGAAACGGACGGGCGGACAGCACGCACGCACGCACGCACGCACGCAGAGCTGAGGAATACATACATGCTTGATATTTTGCAAGAAGGAATCTGTGTCAGAGCGTCCCAGTTGAATAATGAGTCAGACGCAAGGCATTCTCAATCTCAGCTCAGCGACAGCTGGTTTATGGAGTCACTTCACCAACTAAAGCTACAGTCCCATATAGGCTAGTCCCGGATCTATAGCCCAGGATTATCCCGGATTGCCGTAACTGTGGTCCGGGATGACCCGGCGATACTTTTCCGCCCCGGATGCGTATTGTTGCCCACAATACGTTATAAAAACCCAACAAGCCGGTGTCGATACGGACCACCCCGGACAGTCCAGGACCATCCAGGAGGAGTCACAGATCGACCCGGCAGAGTTAGGGATGAATAGGGATCACTACGGACAGGACCCGGATCATCCCGGATCACCCCGAGCCATCCCGAATCATCCTGGACTCCACCGTGTTGGCAACGGGGTTGTTCTGGACGGTCCGTAACTTGAACGGGATGATCCGGCGTGATCCTGCATGTCATTTATTGTCCCGGACTACCTTGTTTCGATACGGTTCACGCCGGCTCATCGCGTTCAAGTTACGGATCGTCCAGGACGACCCCGTTGCCAACACGGCGGAGTCCAGGATGATTCAGGATGGTCAAGGACCACCCCGGATTAAATCTTCGTCCTGGATCGTCCCGGAGGTTTGTGACAGTCAAAAATATCCGGGACGACATACCGGATACCCAAGGACTACCCCGGATGGCCAAGGACCACCCCGGACTATCCAAGACTACTACGGCGTCGTCAAGGATAAGGCCCCGGATCATCCCGGACTGGTGATCCGGGGCCTATATGGGACTGTACCTTAATATCTGATACATTTTTCAACGTACATTCTTCACATTTACTTAATGACACCGAGTACAAGTTCGGAGATGGAACAAGTAACATGTACATAAGGATGAGATGAGTTCAATTAAAGATTTACATGGGGGGGGGGGGGGGGAGCACTATCATAATTGGTGAGTGACCTCATTAGAAAATTAATAATTTTAGTTATACAAGGAATTGTCTAGCATATGTCCTCTTCTCGACGTGTTTCGGAACTCAACCATTCAACGCTGTGACTTCTGTCGAAATATCAGAATATTCACCTAAAAACCTTCCCCATAAAGCAACTGGGAATTTAAGGAATTCAATCTTATTCGACAGAGCTCATCCAGCCCTGGTAAATAAGAATTGGTAAAGTTCCGAGCTGCATTATGGGAAATATTTGCTGCTTGAAATGTCGAAAAATCTTGATTACGGAAGAGTTTTCCCTTAATTTCCTCATATAACTTTAACGCTTCAGTGCGACGAGTTTAACCCTTCACCCAAAGCAGACGATATCAAAATTTATTCTTTTAAATATCATTATTTTAAATTTTTCAAACAATTTCAACAAAACCAGATCATGTGACCCCTCGTTGGAAGGATCTCGACGAGCTCTTTCCAACGAGGGATCACATGATATGGTTTTGTTGAAATTTTTTGAAAAATAATATTTTTTCAACTGCTGAATTTGCATATTACGCGGGCGATTCGTTAGGTAAATGGTTAACAAGCTTGATTAGAACAATATGTATTGGACAAAAACTACTTTTTTGTGTATATAAACCGGAATACTTACAGATAAATAGCATATGATACAATAATACACATTATAACACTAGACAGAAATGCATATTAAAGTGAGAATTATTTGGGGTTTTTTTTTGTTTTATAAGAATTATTTGGGTCGCTTCCCAAGTTCGTGAAAACATTTACTTTATACAAGAAGACGTTTAGAATCAATATCTAAGCTCATGTTTCGCCACCCTGAGAGACAAAAAATAAGTATGCAACCTACCTGCACTCTAAAATCAGTTGGGTTAAAAATCAACCCAAATCAACTTGGTTGATTGAATATATTTCATATTTACTCAATCCAGTTGATTTGGGTTGATTTTTAGCCCAAATTGGATTCATATTCACTCACAAAAAGTAATGCCATTCAACTGTGTACACAATGACCAGTCAGTCTCCAATTGTCCTTACCGGTGACCTTGGATTAAGAAGTCGCGTATTGTGCAAACAACGCATGTTTTCTTTCTTCGCCAGCGAACAATGGTACTTTCCCCATTGACCAAAATCAAAGATTAACACAGTTAATGTTTCAATTACACAAGTCAGTCAGTTACCGTATAGATTGTCGAGGTGCGAATTTCTGTTGACCTCAGTGAAGTTCTATATGTAGGACTAAAAGATTTTCATGATATTTTATTATTTTATGTTCCGTTTTATGTTTTATACGGTTTTATGCAATTTTATGCTTTTGATCTTTCTTGAATAAAATATGAAAAAAGTTTTATAATTCTCCCACATAAAATACCCATGGCACAAAAAATCTCATTTGGCTCAAAAATTTCTCAGTTGGCACAAAATTTTTTTCAGCTTTGGCATATTAAAATACTCAGCCAGCGTGAACACTGTCACATAGCCAAAACGTCGCATCCTCTACACTCAACCAAACGGAAATGCCGGGATGTATGCTCAAAGGCAGGCATATTAGTACCTTTTCCGTACACGTTTGAGACATTACATCATCACATACACAAATGTGATCATGCTCCAATTAGGCGTCCTAAGTTATGTTTTCATTGCAAAAAATGAAAAAAATGTATAATTCAAGTTTTGTGCAGAGCCCTGGACGGATCAACATTTACGTTAGGTAAAAGGTTACAGGCACCTACTTCAAGGATAAATATCATAAAATTGAAAGCTATACTCACATACTACTGGAATTATGATGACCAGAATGCTGCAACTAAACACACTGGCTTTCATGATGTACTAAATACTTTGATTTGCTTTCATGGAACTCGGATACAAACTAAAACGTTGAAACAGAATTTGAATGTCGGGTCTGTGAGCCAACTGGAGTGCTGAAATAAACATCAGATCTGGAACTTACAGAGCAAGCAACGTAGAGCCAATAGTGTAAGTTTGTATAGTCGCTTAGTGATAATATTGACAAATGCAAAAACGCTAAACAACAACAACAACAAAAAATGTTTCAATACCGTGTGGATGTTTTATTTTCTGTACTGATTCAGTATGTGGATTATCTGATGATATATTGTAACATGTCGACGCCAGCGCTCAGTTAAATGATAAAGTGTAAGCCGCTATCGCTGCGCCAAGTCTACTCTCACAGTGGGTTCTCTACTCTCTATTTCTGTAAGAGAGATACTGTGGTCAGCGGAATCCCTCAAGTTGTAACGCAACAATCTGATATGCGTAATTTATATACAATGTCCCCAGGCTGTGACTTGAGTGACAGTGCGGCGCCACCCGCGCCGACACGCATAGTTCCTTAGAATGACTTCACTCCCACAGGCCCGCATTGCTGTGGTTTGCGCCACATAGTCGTCCGATTGCCGCAAGGCGGCGCTCCCAATATGCACCGGTAAGTTGCCCTGCAATTAGTCTTAGTACCGAAGCCGAGGACGTTCTACCTTTTCCTCCCCAACTGCGCTAAACACGCCTATATATACACTTAGGCGCAAACCAGAGCGAGACCGATCAATGAAAGCAGGTCTCTGAGAACGAGGCTAGCCCCGCCGCTCGCACAAGAAAAAAATAACACATGGCGAAGGGCCGCCGGCGTGCGAGCGAGTCAGGCCTGTAACTCGGCCGCTACACAATAATATGTATTATTCCCCTTTGAACTGATGGGTTAGATTCAAATTTGTCCCCAATATTTTCTCAAGCACTATTTGGACGCGTTCCTGGAGGAATAAAATTCACGGCCCAGCGCCACAGACAGAGAATTCCGGGTCAAATTTGGTTCCAAGTAGAACCAAAAAACACCATAGAACCAAAACAAATGAGTCTTCATGTGATCTAAAACAAGGCAGTTTCATATAGAGTTGCCTGCCTTGTTTATATGAATAATTGCCGCTGTCGCGCAACTTAAACCTTTGTCTATCGAATCGACCGCAACTGCCCTTTAATTTAGAAATTAAGCAAATAAAAAAATAAATATTTTTCAGAAAATTTCAACGAAATCATATCCTTGTCCTCCTCATTGGAACGAGCTTGTCGAGCTCGTTCCAATGACTTGTCACATGATATGGCTTTGTTGAAATGTTTGGAAAAAATAAAAAAAAACAATAATTAAAATAATAAACTATGATATCGTGTGCGTTGGGTAAAGGGTTAAAGTATGAGTGATGGAACAACTGAAAACGTGTTTCCGACGGGGAGTTGTGATGGGTACAAAATCGGAGTTCCACTTGAAGGGCTATCTCCCATTTATAATTTGAAAAATGTTTACAAATGGGGCGATCTCACTTACCCTGATACATCGTACTGTCTTGGGCTTAGCCACAGACAGTACGATGCATCGGATAAAGTGGTTTTAAAACGTAAACGTTCTCGTTTGCATGTAGTTTCTGAGCACCTTAGCACTGCTTTGACACTTTCTTATAGCAGGGCTATAAAAAAGTATCAAAGGGCCAACATGTATCACAGACACTGTTTGCATTGTCCTGGTGTTACATTCCATATATGTTGCACCGAGAAGTTTAATTTCTGCCAGAATCACATATAAACAGAAGTGTTACATGCCATATATGTTACACCGATAAGTTTAATTTCTGCTAGAATCACATATTAACAGAAGTGTTAAATGTCATATATGTTACACCGAGAAGTTTGATTTCTGCTAGAATCACATATTAACAGAAGTGTTATATGCCATATACCTTACACCGAGAAGTTTATTTTCTGCTATTGACAATCTAACACTCCAACGTAAACTGCCGTGAATTCTAACCGCTTGCATACCCCTCTCAGACTCCACTTGAGGCAATGGGAAAGCTAGGCCTGTGTGATCCAAGTGAAATAAAATAAGGTTAACAGGGTCGCAAGGGATTTGTAAATCCCATATCGTCCCTGCGCGCCTTCGGTGCGCTAAAACCATTCATTCATTCATTCAATTTCTGCTAGAATCACATATTAACAGAAGTGTTACATGCCATATCTGTTATACCGAGAAGTTTCATTTCTGCTAGAATCGCATTTTAACAGAAGTGTTACACGCCATTTTGTTACACCGAGAAGTTTAATTTCTGCCAGAATCACATATTAACAGAAATAGGTAAAGTATATATCTGAAAAATAAAATATGCCTATCAACTTTATCGTTATATTTTGTATGTATTATTTTACATGCAGTAATGCAAAAGTACTTATATTGTAAACCCTAAATTTCTCATAATATTTTACCAGCTGCTGTCACAGAGTTCCAAATGATACTCATTTTTCAAAATTTTCTGGTAATTGTTGATCGCCACTTAGCGCATCACACCAACAAAATTCCTGGCTAAGTCTGTCATGTCATTGAAAATTTCCTCGCAAAAGCTGTTAAGCGACTTAAATCCATTTCAGTTTAACCCTTTACCCAACAAATCGCCCGCATCCGCCCGCATAATATGCAAATTCAGCAGCTGAAAAAATATTATTTTTCGAAAATTTTTCACAAAACCATATTATGTGATCCCTCTTTGGAACGAGCTCGTCGAGCCAGTTCCAAAGAGGAGTCACATGATATGGTTTTGTTGAAAGTTTTTGAAAAAATTTAAAAAATGATGTTTAAAATAATAAATTTTGAAATCGTCTGGGTTGGGTAAAGGGTTAATGAACTGTATAATGTACTGAAGCAACGATTTAACCATGTGGTAGAGAGATTGCACGTAAATGTGAATTTTAGAATAGGAGGTTAAGATATAGCGAATCCATTGGTTATTATGGATAAGAGATTCAAGACATAAGCTGTCAGGCCTTTCCAACCTTTCCGTAATGCGCAAGAGAAACGTATTTAGTAGAACATTTAAAACAGAGATACGGGTCAGGTGACTTGAAGAAGCATGTTTAAGCAACCAGAGTATTTAGAACAAGCTATTTCACAAGCCGTGGTGTTTGAGGCGTTTGATGGACTTCGCCATAATAGTTTAAAACTCCATGAAAGAGGAAGGTTATCATCACTCGATAAAAATAATTCAGAAAAGGAAACTTGTTCAGAACGTGGCTAATAACCCGCGGGTAAATCATTTGTCTCTGATTATTTCAAATAGCTCCTCGAAGCTTCATAGAAATCCGATGGAAGAAATGTAGCAAATAAGTCGACCTAAAAATGATAACAAAACAAATGATGTTAAATATTATTTTTGTAACAAAGAGGGACATCAAAGTCGGAATTGTCAAAAATGAAGTTTATGAAAACCACTCAAACTGAAAGTCACGAGGAAATGTTGACTTGTCTAGATGTTAGACCAAATATTTAGCTAAACTTAATGATGGGGACACCGAGTTACCCAAACACTGGCCATTTGCTCTTCTAGATAACAATGCAAGCAAGTGTTTATTTATTAAGTTATCAACTTGAAAGATGGAGCGCGGTGGCTCAATGAGTAGGGCACTGAACTTTAAACCGAAATGTTCACCGTTCAATCCCAACCAACATTAACTAAGTTGTGTACTTGGGCAAGGCATTTAATTCCGACTGTCTAAGCGGGATGGGGTGGGGTGGACATGGCGGCGCTGTGTGCTACTTGTCATCAACCAATAATAACTCCGCTTGTACAGAGTTAGTCCATTAAGGAGTCTGGCAGATGCTAGTCACTGCTTGGTGGTTCTCGCTGGGTGCTTCGATTCCGGTTCATCCGTCCATAAAACTGTCCGACACGAGGTACCTTTGTCTGTCTAAAGTGTCGTTAAACCCCAATAAATAGATAAATAACTAATTTGGAAAGATAGGGCCCGACATTCTAAGAAATTGTGAAGCAGCTCTGTGTCCGAAATTTTATGATCAAATTGGATTTGATAAATCAAAGCTTCAACGTGTTTCTAAGAGATTAGCTTCTGTGAGGGTAGTGAAATCAACGATTTGTGTCAGGCTGTGTTTGAGATTGATATGTCTTATGTTAAATATCATCACGCAGCTGTTGTAGTTGAACTTGGTGAACGTGTGGGAATTGACTGCCTGGAAAGATATAATGACATTTTGTATGCCAGAATTGGAATTCTACACTTGGGTAATCACAAGGTCAAGGCTACGCAAAGGAGTGCATCCATTCCATCAGAGAGCGATTTGTCCATAAAAGGTCCTGTCGAAGGCATGTCTCCAATGGAGGTTGCTTTGGTAGAACCAATGAAGGCAAACGCACACAAGGTCTTGGTATCTAACTGTTTAAACACAGTTATAAACATCTGTGCAGTTTTCAATTATGAACACCAGTAAGCGTCCTTTTGAGTTAAAATATGAACAGTAGCAGATAGTTTACAACCGATTGACTGCTTTAGAAACGGACAAGCCTGGTTCAAAATTTGATGGTCTATCTGAGCATTTCAAAGGTTTGGTCGTTATGTGTCAGACAATCTCAGAAAAAAGTTTGTTGGGGTTTGTTGATGGAGTTCCAGGGCATTTGCTGGCCCTGACGATCGTTAGAAATTTATGTGGTTTTGGGAATCATTAGTCGTCCAAGATAATGCACTTTATTTATAGGAATTATTTTCTTTGCCAAAATTGCCCATTAGCTCACAGATATTAATTTATGGAGGGAGGTGATAGGAGTAGAAGTGGATGATGAGGGTAAAATGGGGGTGGATAGTGATCACAACTTGATTACAGTGACGATCAGGGCCAAAAATCTAGTAAAAAGTAAAGAAAGGTTTAAGGAGATTTGGGAACTCAAAAAGGATGCTGACTGGGCGAAGTTCAATGAAAAACTGAAACCAAAGCTTGCAACCGTACCCAAGAGGGGCAGTGTCCAGAAGATGGCAGACGCCATAGTTGCGAGTCTGGTGGAGGCAGGGAAGGAAAGTGTAGGAAAGATCAGGGTGCCAACATGGGAACTTGGGTACAGAGTGAATGAAGAACTGAAAAGGGCCATAAAGGGGAGAAAAGCTAAATGTGTTGCATACAGGAGAAGTAGAAAACTTAAGGGGGCGAAAAGCAACGAGGCCACAGTAGCAAAGGAAGAATACCACCAAGCACGAAATAAAGTAAGTAAGATTAAAGACGATAATCGGAGAGTACGAAATAGCAGTCTTATTAGGACGATAAGGACGACAGGGGGGTCCAGTTCGAACGTATTTTGGAAATGGGTGAATAAACGTAACAAAGGAAGTAACCCACAGAGTGTTAAAGTAGACGGCAGAGTTACAGACGAGCAAGATCAAGTCGCATCAGAACTAGTGAAGCACTGGGAAAAGGTAAACGATAAGCGATGGGGCATGGGGAGCCCACCTGAGAGTCCGAATCAGGTCGAGGAAAACCTATCGAACTTTGTGTGCAGCGAAATTAAAACGGAGGAGGTGCGAAAGGGGATATCAAAATTAAGAGATGGAAAAGCGAGAGGAGTGGATGAAATTCCTAACGAGTTTATCAAAAAGGGGGAGAGGAATTCGTGGAAAGCCTAGCTGCCCTATTCAATCTAGCCATAGAAAATCAAGAGGTCCCAAAGGAGTGGAGAGAGAGCAAAGTGACATTTATTCACAAAAAGGGGGAAAAAGACGTTTTGGATAACTATCGAGGGATCTCTGTCAGTAGCAACATTGCAAAGGTTTTCTGTAAAGTCCTGTATGGGAGACTAGAGGAGGTGATTGAAGAGAAGGGTTTTTTGGGGGGAGAAATCCAGAATGGCTTCAGGAAGGGAAGGAGAGTTACTGACCATCTTTTCACGTTATCCCAAATGATAGAATCCGCGAAAGCAAAAAAGAAAAAGATGTTTATGGCCTTTTTGGATGTCAAAAAGGCATACGATAGAGTATGGAGGGAAGGTATGTGGCGCAAGCTGGAGGCTCTGGGCTCAGGAGGCGAGTTTGTTGGAATTATGAAAGCATTATATAAAGATGTTCAGAGTGAACTTAGCCTGGGAAACATTACAACAAAATGTGTGCCTATGGAGATAGGCCTAAACAGGGGTGTATCCCTTTCACCAATCCTGTGTGTACTCTCATCAAGGCAGTGGTTCGATCCCCATCGGCGTCAGAGTCTTTCATTCTAAAAAATGCATAACAGAAGTGCCGAATTCTGTATTCGGTACCGTAAGCAGGAAATTTGAAAAAAGAGATTGATTCTCACTGATTTCATCTGCATTACATGGTATAATTCATTATTATATATATTATGGAACAAACTAACTACCTAGTTCAAAAAACATTTAATCGATTGGTTGCTTCAATATACTTTTGTATTACCCGGAATAGACGGTCAAATGGGGGCATGTTAGAAATACCGTAAAGGATGTCAGTGACAGAATTAATTGTGATGTTGGCCAGGTCCTGTTCTAGTATTAATCTTTGGTTGGCGTACCATGAGCAGACAAAAAAGTAATGTGATGCGTCTTCCATACCGCTACCACATGAGCAGTTTGGTGTATCATGAATATAATTTTTAAATTTGTCAAAATTTAAGTCACTGCATTCATTACGTAGTCTGCAATGCAGTATATTCACCTTCCTTTAACCTATCCCAAAATGCGATGGTGGCCTACATACCTCACTTTTGAAATACTTAGTAAATTCAATTAAATATTCCAAGTTCTTTATTTCAATCGGAAGTGAGTTCCACTCTGAGATACAAGATGGGATGAAATAATTTTTCAATAATTCAGTGTGCATCAGAGGAATTTTGATATTCGAACGAGAACGTGTGTTATATGGTGAGAAGTCCTGAAATGTCTTAGGTAATACTTCGAAGAGGTATGCTGGGGCATCCCCATGGAAAATGTTGAAGAAGGTCACCATCTTCTGCAATTTCCGTCGTTGTTCTAGGGTTTCTCAGCCGAGTTCAAAGAATACTTTTGACTCGAGTTCAAAGAATACTTTTGAAGGCGGTACCGATCTAGTGAGTCCAGTTATTATCCGACCGGCTTCCGTGTGTATTTTGTCTAGTCTAACAAGTAAGTAATCAGGAGCTCCAGCTCATACTACATCTGCGTACTCTAATATGGAAGGTATAAAAGAATTGCACATTATTTCAAGAGTTTTTCTGCACATGGTAAATTTATGTTTTATCAACTGGGAAAGCTTAGAGCTGGCTTTCTTGCATATGTTGCAAATATGTGTATTCCAGCTCAAGTCAGATTGTAGTGTTAATCCGAGATGTGTATGTTCAGTTGTGAAGTCCAGAAGTATCCCCCCAAACCTTATAACTGGTTTCACGGCTACTGCTTTCCTAATAAATAACATGATCTTGATTTTTGATGAATTAAAATTTACGAGCCACTGTTGGGCCCATTACTCGTTGTCCAGCGTTGCCGACGATTTTTCAGGTAGCTTTTGAACCACTCTAGGATGGACCCTGTAATACCATATTGCCTCAATTTAAAAATAAGCCCCTTATACCAGACGCTATCAAATGCTTTTGATATATCACAAAAAACTCCAATAAGAAGAGACGGTTGTCATAGGCTAAGTATAGGTTGTGATAGATTTCTAATAACTGGAATACAGTACTGTGTTTCGGCAGGAAGTCGGAAACAAAAACATGTTCAGTTTTTCTTGGCTTTATGAAACTAAATTCTTGACTCTATAAGGGAGCTTTCCAATAAATGATATTAAGTGAAGATTATGGTGAGACAACAACTAACCCTTAACACCTCGCATGCTGCTAGCAGATATTCCTTCCCAGGACACAAAATCTTTTGCCAAAAAAAATTGGGCACAGTTAACCAATATTCCTACCTGTAGATTGAATCGTCTTTTTGGCCAATGATCACAGCAGCTAGATTTCATGAAAAATATTTGAAAATATTCGTTGGGTTAAGAGTTAAGTCCCCATACAGCCACAAACTGCCACTTTTTATATTGCTTTGAAAAAGCTGCCGACGAGGGTGTTCTTCCTTGAGAAAGCGACTGGTAGACTATATTTATCTTGACAATGTTTTACAGAAAGGCAGCTAACAATAACGTAGAAATACTGTTAAATTATCTGTAGCGATGTACATATATGTATATACGGTAGTTGTTATCATAAACATTAATCTGCAGTTTTAAAAGGGTTAACATACATCTCCATGATATTATAAACTTAACAATGCCGTAAAAAATAATCTGCGGATTTAAGGGTTAACAAACACCTCTCGATTGGCACGCAAGACTTGCCTAAAACAATTCACAATTGATCAAATCAAGTCCCTCAGTTACTATTTGGGCTTCCTGTGGAAGCCCGAATTTTAACTTAGTGCAATACGGGGAATAATCTTTAAAAATCTTCTTCAGATCCACCAGTCAGTTGTAGCCCAAAGTTTAACTTGGTGCAATATGAGGAAATTGCTTTACAAATTTTCTTCTTCAGATCCACCAGTTAGAATGCTTTCATATTTGGTATACAACATCCCTAGGATGTCAGATTCAGGTTTGGTCAAATCTGGTCCCTTGGTTAATATTTGGGCTCCCTATAGTAGCCTGAATTTTAACTTAGTGCAATATGAGGACATTTCTTTAAAAAATCTTTTCCAGGTCCTCAAATCAGAATGCTTTCATATTTGGTATACATCATCTCTAGGGAGTCAGTTTAAATGGAGTACCCGATTAATATTTGGGCTCTCTAAGGAAACCCAAATTTCAACTTAGTGCAATATGAGGAATAATCTTTAAAAATCTTCTTCTTCAGATCCACCAGTCAGAATCCTTCGATATTTGGTATACAGTATCCTTAAGGAGGTCAGATCTAAAGTTCCTGTGTTAATAATTGTGTTCCCTATGTGTTAATATATTGCAAAAGTGGCAATATTCTCAAAAAAGTCTCCAAAACCACGAGTCAGAATCTTTTGATATTTGGTACACATCATCCTTCAAGTCTGTTCCAGCCGAGTCTCCAGGTTGATATTTGGACTCCCTAGTTTTCCATTACTGAAAATCTGGGCATTATTTCTGTGGTAGCACCCCGATACTAAAAAAGTGCATCTGGCATGGACAGCAGAGTTATAAATAATTAAATAACTTTATTCCTCTGTTGGGTTAACTAGCCATAGATGGTAATTAAATCCTTCTTTAAACAACTTTGGTCAGGTGAGTGCCTCAGGCCCCATGGGGCCTCTTGTTATTAAAGCCAACATCAATTTCCTAAGATTTTAGCTCACCTGACTGAAAGTTATGGTGAGCTATCATCATCATTTTTCATCCATCATTATCCGTCGAAGAGAAAATAGATGGTATTTTAATTTTCTTCGAAACCACTGAACCGATTTAACTTCACGGGAATCCCCAAAAAGTGGAGCAGTATTTGTGTAACTCCTCGCATGCTGCTGGCGGATATTTCTGCCAGGACATAAAATCTCTTGCCACAGAAATAGTATGATTTGAGCACATTTAACGGAATTTCTGTCCTCTAAATTAAATAGATTTTTTGACCAATGATTTCTTTTTTTTTAAATTTAGATGAATTTGTCATCAAATCTAGTCATGGCTGCTTCCGAGCAGCAGTGTTCACGCTGGCATGTGCCAAATGCACATTTTTTTAAAAATCTGGCACATAAATGCAAGCATTCGGCACAGAATTTTGGCATATTAATTCAAAATCAGGAACCAGGTATATTCTTGATTTTCGTCCAACCTTTGACCTTATGATAAGCAGCCATTTCCAACTTTGCAAAACACAACGACCAGTCAGTCACTCTCCAGTTGTCCTTACCGATGACCTTGAACTAAGAAGTTGTGTAGTTGTGTATTGTGAAAACAACGCATGCTTTGTTTCTTCACCAGCGAACAACAGACCCGATTATCAATTGTCTTTAATTTTTGGTGGTACTTTCACCATTGACCAAAATCAAAGTTTAACACAGTTAAAAAATGACGAAGGTTAATGTTCCAATTCCACAGGTCAATCAGTTACCGTATTGATGGTCGAGGTGCGAATTTCTATTGACCTCAATGACCTGCTATATATATGACTATATATGTTTCATGATATTTTATTATTTTATGTTTCGCTTTATGTTATATATGGTTTTATGTAATTTTATGATTTTGCTCTTTCTTGAATAAAATATGAAAGGAGTTTTATAGTTCTCCAACATAAAATACCCATGGCACAAAAAAATCTCATTTGGCACAAGATATTCTCATTTGGAACAAAAATATTCAGCTTTGGCACATTAAAATATTGAGCCAGCATGAACACTGCCGGGCAGCCATGACTAGATTTGATGAAAAATATTTTGAAAATACTCAACTGGTTAAAAGTTAATATGGTAAACAAGTTATGCTTCGCTTGTAAAATATGACCAAGCAACCAATGTCTGGGGTGGAAGGCCTAACACGTGAGGGATATAGGTATAAATGGGGGGGGGGGGGGGGGGGGGGGGGTAAACATACCCATGTTGTTTCGATATAACCAAAGATGCTGAAAATGACCGTAAACATCAATAAATAAATAACGTAATGTGAGGCATATCAAGCTTGTTTATATCAATATGCTACACCTATGGATTTTTTCCAAAACTTTTTAAAGTCTTCTTATGAAGCAACTGATGCAATGATTTGATATTTTGTCTTCAACTGCTTGTTGATGTGTAGAATGAAGTCTGTTAACCCTTCACCTACCGAATTGGCCGTACCCTGTGCCTCCCTCATTTAGGCGAACCCATTCCAGTGAGGTGTCTCCTGATATGCTTTGTTGAAGTTTTGTGAAGAATCAGAGAGAAAATATTGAATTAACAAATGATGATATTACCAGTATTGACAGGAAGTTGAGGAGCAACATTTGCTGCCATACTTGGAGGGGAAAGGTTATTTGGCCTTGCCCAAATTTGATTGAATTAAGGGCCATTCAAGGCCTTGAAATCCTGGACAATATGCCAGGAGGCCTTGAAAAGCCTTGAATGTTCACGGAATAAAAATACTAATCATATAATGTAATTATGGCTGTATAGTTTTATATGTTTCAATAAGAATAAAATCCCCATCCTCTGACTGAATGAGAGCTGGCGTTGTTTCTTTTATGTTTACGACTCCAGTAGCAAATGTTACCGTCTGGCGTCACAACGCGAAATATTTGAAATGACGTCGCCCGTTTCGTAATTGCTTCATGAAGGGAGTGACCAGCAAGCCGCTTCATTTTTCTGGATGTTTCACTCGTGCAGCAGACGGTGTCCCAGATAAAGTGTTGTTTAAATTACAAACCGATTTACGATTTGAACTAAGATGGAATGAGTTTATTGACTTTATTTATCCAGTGCAGTCGTGGGACGCGAGAGGTTTATTTACAAAACATGTGATCGTTAAAAGTTGCCTGGCAGAAGGCAACTTTTGAAGATCACAAGTTTAGTAAATAAGCCTCTCGTGTTGCACAATGTAGGTTTTGGGCTACTAATAGTGTCTTGTTGGAACGTATACGTTATTGTGATGACTTGACTGTAACATAGCCTGATATTTGCGGCTCGGAACGTATGTTCAACCGAGACGCCCCGAGCCGCAAACCTAAAATCATGTTCCCGTCAATTCATCACAATAATATTAGAGTTTGTGAAGGCTTAGTCCTAATCAGGCCCGCCTGATCATAACCCTCTCCTCCCACTTCCCTTGGAAACCGAGAAAAGAAAATTGGTAAAATGCCAAATTTTAAGCAGGGCATGGTTTTGATAACATTTTTACCTCTGGTAACCTACAATTTTAACAAAGGTTTCTTTGCATGGTACCATATGAAAGAAGACATTGATACCTTTAACATGAGTGGTATTGACTTGGGTTTTGGCTTAAAATAATGGCGCATTGGGACTTTGGATTTCCCCTACTCCTAATTTGTCAGGTTCAGCAAATATCAAGGTACCTTTTCAGATTTAAATAATAGGAATGTATTCAGCAACTAAGAATACTCATGTGATCTACTGCATATATTGGGCTATCTAAAAGCCTCAGTTTATTTGTCCTCTTTCCTAATCACCCCAGTAGCTCTCGGATTATACCCCACATTCATGGACAGTAACAAGTGAGGGATACAATTTCAATCTGTATATATCAAACAATCGCGAGTCACACGAAGGACATATACGTAACACAGAATACCCCCTCCCCTGCTGACACCCCGAGTGACTGTCAGAAGAGAATATATATACACACACGCCACCGCCACAACGAGAGAACGTCCATGGGAGTTCGAACATCTAATGTATAAAAGCCCCAGTTGTTACATGATTATTGCTGACATCAGAATTTTGTGCAACGAATAGTGAAATTTGTAACACGGAGGACAGTCTAAATGGCACTTACCATGGGAACAAGTGTAAGATGTTAGATCTTTGACCAAACTTGCATTTTAAAACAAAAGTTTCTCCCTTCATATCTGTGGTACCAAGTGTTAAAACAAGAATCGAAAATAGGAACATTTGAAAACGTATCATATAGACGACCGAAAACATGCCCGTCCAAGAACATATTGTATCTTTCCTGTGACAATACAGCTGTAACAAGAAAGAAAAAAACTATTGAGGGCGAGAAATATGGGCGTGTATTTAGAAACTGGTTCAATGAGTTTTCCGTCAAGCGAAAAATGGTAGTGCGATTTGAAGTTGAGGATATTAGCTTTGAAAATATTGATGACGAGCAAGATTGTTACCACAGTTTAGTTCACATTTGACATTATATTATATCTGGGACATATTTCTAAAATGCGGAGGCTAGCTTTCCCACCAATCCAATACAATGTTAGGTTCACAGTTTGACGATATAATATGACGTTTTGCGATTTCTAATGCAATTTTAGCAGGAGTTAACCGGTAGAGTGCTGGAAGCCCATATTTGGGCTTTACTCCGAAGTGTAAGTACCGTAACTTAAAGGCACCATGTTCAGTGGATAGGTTTCATATTATCTTCGTAGTGAAATTATTTAGTATATATGGATTTGCCTTGTTATAATTTATGGTAGAGCGTCTGTAGGCACTCTCTCATGAACTGTAACAAGGCGAAGACGTGTGAAAACATTTTGGTGACCAAAAAAAATAATTTAGCACTCTTCCGGTTAATGTGCTGAACCATAATTCGAGATCTCTAAGTACTTTGCAGCAATGTTATGTCGCTACAGGAAGGGCAACAATCATTACGATTTACAAGAAACAAAAGGCGAATTCACTTAGGAAAAATTACTTTCCAACCACGTGTACTGCTGGGATATTCTGAAGCATTGTTCTCAGCATAATATTGTTTCAGATATTCTATCCTTGAGATGGATAATGCCCACTCTCAACTAATCTATTGACGAGCAATTTATATGGGACGTGCATTTCAACCGCAATTCAGCCCAGAATGAATCTCAGTATCAATCAAGTTGTTACCCGAGTCCCCTGTTAGCTCATCTGACTGCAAGTCACCTGGAGCTATTGTCATCACTTGGCGTCTCGCGTCCTTTAACGTTTGAAACTTATCTTCTTCTTCTAAACCACTGGGCCTAATTCAAACATATATTGTTCAGGCCATCTTTGGAGTTTACCCTTTGTATTTTGTTCAAATGAAGCATCTGTTATCTTCGGGCTGTGGTTAATGCCCCAAAAGCCTAAAATTTTAAAAAAGTCTTTTTCTCATGAACCATCAGATAGAATACCTTGATATTTGGCATGGAACATGCTTTGTTGTTGAAAATTAAAATTTGTTCAGGGGAAGTTCATAGGTAAATATTTGGGCTCTCTGTGGGATCATACCCATTTTGGGCTCCACCCAAAATTTGTGTTACAAAAACTATGTGCTGATTGGAACCAAATTTGGCATGTAGTATAACTGGGTCATAAGTACTTGATTGATGCCTGAAAAATATTTTCACAGCTCCGTGGGAACCTAAGGAGCTAAAAATAGAAAAAAATTCAAACGCCTATATTTCAAAAGCTGCACTGACCAGAATATTGTTTTTTGGTATACGGCTTTCTTAGGTCCAGTTGACTCAGATGGATCAAAAAAATTGCTATCGGTTTTGGTTTAAACATTATTTATTTCAAAAGTACAAAAGCATATAAAGAATCTTTACATACAGTGATGTGGATTCGGCAGAAAGCTATGAGCTGTACAAGGCCGTTTCCACCCAGAATAAAATCACAAAGAGTTACAAATGTCAATGGCCGATATAAGTGATTTTACAATTTAGTTTAGGGTTTGTATATGTCACACAAGCGTCTGGAATAAGTCAGTAGTTGAGCTCACATATCGTCACCCGAGGGTCCCGTCTCCCATACACCATATTAACCTCATGCACAACGCAGATACATAACAAAGGCATACAAAAGACTTCTTTAACCACTAAACATTTTTATTAACTGCTCCAAGAACACAGTTCGTGATCCCCATTGGAACGGGCTCAACGAGCTCACGCCAAAGGGGGCTCCCGAGCCATGTTTCCGAGTCCAAACTTGAGAGGATAATAAAAGTTGAATTAGAGCTTAGAGGACTGACCAGTGTCGGCCATCACGGGAGGTGGAGACGGGGACCTCCGGGAGACGACATGTAATAAGATAGGAGGTGGATAAGATAGGAACGCTTCGGGAAAAAAAGTCAAAAACAAAAAACAAATCTTAGCCAGCTTGAATACATCATGCGATAACTACACATAGGTAGGGCGTGTGGAGGAAGGTAGTTTCATTTAATTCGTTTGGTAAATAATTGTGGATAGAGTCTGTGAAGACATTCGAGGTGGTGTTGAGCTGCAAGGAAAGTTGAATGGTGTGGCATTCTGTTGCGCTAGTTTGTTAGTATTTATTTAATTTAATTTTTATTGGTGTTTAAGGTCAGATATTTATGCACAATGGCAAATCGTGACCGCAGTATGAACATGAAGTCAAGTTTATTCAATCGTTGATACATATGTTGTCCATTTAAAGGACCTCAAACATTGGTGACTGGGTCATATTATACCAGTGAAACAGAACTTGCTTAACACTGGAAACAAGCACTACTTCACTCACGGGGTTTCCACGGAGGAATTTGGTAATAATGTTTGTGATAAAATTAGATTATATCTAATTGGTTAGTGCTGTCCTCGAACGTAGTCATTGAAATCGCTTACTTGATAATATAAAATCATGTACCACTTCGAAGATGAGGCGATTATCTTCGTTGTTCAGGAATTCTGAATCAAAACGAAATGTAGATGTGACTGCTCCAAACGGGAGCAGATTAATTGTGTAATTATGTGCGTCTGTGAAAATTGGACAATACAGTAGAAAATGATCGGGAGTCTCTTGTTCGCCGCAATGACATAAGGGATTTGGCGATAGATGATTATCATATAAGTGGGAATTAAGGTTACTACACCCCAGTCGTAACCTGCAATGATATATATGTGCTGAGCGAGATTTCGCGTTACTAAAGAACTTTGGAGGTAGTTGATTACTAACGTTTAGGAAAGTTTTGAAATTAATCAAAGACGAGTTCCCGTGGACAGACATGAGCAGGTTATTCCATTGGTCAGTAACGATGGGGATAAAGGACGACTTATACAGTTCGGTCCGACAAAAAGGAACACAGTGGCTATGACTTGATCGGAGACTGAGTGATGGATTGGGCGCTGAGGCAAGTGGGGGTACTTTACTGGAGATGAGTGGAGGTACCATGCAATGAGTCCCAACATGTGTCTGAGTAAAGTAAGGACTTACTAGCACTAACGGTTGCCCCCGCAATGATCCTTGCCGCTGCAATCTGTATTTTCTCTAGTTCCCCCACTTTGGTTACAGTGCAGTTATCCCATACGGTATCCGCATATTCAAGAAGAGGCCTAATAAAGGCAAAATATATTTTTTCTAAGACTCTACGGACTAGCTTAAATTTCTGCCTCCTCAATAAGTCTACGCGGCACCAGGCTTTGGAACAAATATGGTCGATGTGGTCGTTTCATGTACATGTGCTATTTAATATAACTCCTAAGTGTTTATGGTTGGTGACTTCGGATATCTGAGAACCGCCAATGAGGGTGGATGGAAGATGGGCTGCTTTTTCGCGATACTAACACACTCTCTGTTTTGTTTGGAATAAACTCGACCAACCATGTTTTAGCCCAGTGTTCTATAGTTGCCAAATCATGATTGACTAAGGTCGAGGCTTGTTCAGGGTTTTCTATAATTAGATAATATGAAAATACGTGACACGTAATGGTGCACACCCAATATTGTTAATTTCGGTAAATATTGCAGGCCCCAACCAAATTTTTTCAGAAAAGAGATGGTACATATCGCAGAAATAGCAGCGGTTATGTGAAATATAACAATTTGCCAAAACGTGTTGTACAGCGACATGCAATAAACACAGAACCACATATGTATGTTCATATGTTAATGTGGCGACAATATGGCAATCGAGAAATTTTTAAAGTTTGCGGAAGGATCAAATTTGAGACAAGCTATAGTAAAACAAACCTTCATTTTTTAAACTGACAAAAGATCATAATTCAATGGCAAATTGGTTCATTAGGGTTTACCAACGCTTTCAAAAACCAAGGCTACATTATAAGCGGGATTGTACGTCAATTTCAGTAACTAAGGTTATTACATGTATATCACGTTGTTAGTTCAGAAGATCCTTCCCATCCTTCAATACCTAGACGAGCAAAAGAATCGTGGTGATTCTCCAGAGAAGGTATGATTTCATTTTTGATTTTTAAAAAAAATTGAATTGGTTATCATACTGCCAAGTATGTGGCATTTTTTGCTCTGTGATACCATCAGTTAGAAATGCAACATGGAAGATCCCTCAGCTTTACATTTAGTTTGTTTTCAGCACCTGAGACTTCAGGATACCATGATGGGTTGTCAGTGGTGTTACCCACGAAATGTAAAACAGAGGGAGATTATGAATGTGCTCAAATATGAATAGCTGCGTGATATACAATGGAGCAATGGTGTGCATTTTGAAAATAATTGTCCATGTCTTGTGAATTGCTCAGATGCACCAGAAAAAGCAAATTATAAATGACAATTGTTGATAATGAGCATTTTAGCAAAATGTCTATTTAGTTTTTTTCTTTTGATTATTTCTGTTTTCAGAACAAAATAAATCAGTCAGGTAGACTGGGTGTGATCATAATGTTGGGTAAATTTACAATTATCAGTTAAAAAGTCATTAATGTATATAAGAAACAATAAGGGCCCGAGGATCGACCCTTGAGGAACACCGGCATTGATGGCTCTCCACGAGGATGTCTCCGATGATATAACAACTCGCTGCAACCTATCTTCAAGGTACGATTTTAAGAACAGAAGTTCCATCGAAACGCCAATACTCTCCAGCTTGTAGATAAGACCAGCATGCCATACTTTGTCAAAGGCCTTACTGATATCACAGAAAACAACCCTAACTTCTTTGCCTTCATCAAGGCACGACATAATTCATCGTATATGTCAGTCAGTTGCATGACAGTTGAGGCACCGGGTGTAAACCCCGATTGAAATTGACTGAGGACGTTATTGTCAATTAGGAACTCCCACAAACGCTTGAATACACATTTTTCAAATATTTTACCAACACAGCTGATCAATGATATTGAACGGTAAATAGTAACAGAATTGGGGGTGGGGGAGTGGGGGGGGGGGGGGGGTTCAAGACTGGGGAGACGTTTGCTTTTTTCCACAGTGACGGGAAGTACGAATTATTCATTAACATATTAAATAGGATCGAGAGTGGCTCACAAAAAGAGGATTTACATTCTTTAAGAAGACGTGGTCTTATTAGATCTGGACCAGACGCCTTGGACACTTTGATCGACTTCGTTGCCGAATACACTTCCCTACAGTGCAGGGTAACACAAGCAGTACTACCAGGAACACAGGGTGGTGCGCCTGGCAGAGAAGTATTAGAGTCATCAACTGCTGAGATAGAACTAAAATATTCATTGAACACTTCAGCTTTCTCAACACCTGAGGAGTATATTTTATTTGAATGGACGAGAGTTGGAATTCCTACCGCGTTACTGCTACCGATGACTGTTTTCAGGATCTTCCACCATCGTGATGTTGGTGTTTCGCTACTTAGTAGAGTGGACTGGACTTTGGACAAGTATAACGCTTTGGCCTTCCTAATAGCCGATACAACTTCGTTCCGTTTCAATTTGTATTTAGCCCAGGCATGTGGAATATCAGTGCGTTTAGCAATGCGATATAAACGTTTTCCCTGTCTAATCAGTAATCTTATTTCATTATGCATCCATTTCGGTTGGTCTATTCGGGTGGTAATACATTAGATAGGTATGTGAATGGAAGCAGTATCGAGTATTTTGTCGGTAAAATTTGAAACTATTGTATCGAGGCAAGGATTATCAAAGAGAGAGCTCCAGTCGACGTTAGTAAGGGCCTCATTCAACGCTTCATAATTACCCTGGTAATAAAGCCATATCCTTCTCCTGCATGCGAGAGGGGTGGTTTTAAAAATTCAACTTCAATTGAAATTGGACAACGGTAATGGGTCATGTCTGGGATAATCGGTTCAAGGACCTCACACGTTTTCATGACGACTGTGTCGCTGAGAGCAACGAGATCTAGTAATGAAGCCGATCACTGAGTGAAACAGGTCGGCTCACTAACAACCTGTCTCAAGTTAAAAAAGTGTAATATTTCGGAAACATCGCTTCTGGAGGAAATAACTTGGTTGTCGTTGAAATCACCGATGACAATTAAGTCGAGAATTGAGGTGTCTCTGGCTTTTTCAATCAATGCTGATATGGCTTCCCATGTGTTGGGGGGGGGGGGGGGGACTGTTGGGTGGCCGGTAGAATACCCCTAACAATAACGATTTTTTTCCCTTTTGTGAATACTTCAGCCCATAGGCATTCGGCGTTCGACGCATGTAGATCAGGTCTGAGTCTTTAATCTAAATTGCAACACCACCTCCCCTTGTTGGGCGATTAAATCGCAAAGGTTCTTGTAACCCACGGAGAAGTACATCGGATGTAACCATGTCTCGGATAAGGCCACAATGTCAAATGATGCAAATTCGCATTGAACAATATCTAGTTTGGGTTTTAAACTCTATATGTTGAGATGGACAATTTTTAAAGTATTCTGGTCACGAACCGAGCGAAAGGAGTTTGGACCTGGGTTAGGTTCAATGTCACCAGACAATAGTAGACTTACGGTCAAGTAGAACAATGGGAGTATAATGGAAGTTGCTATCAGTATTTCCAAGGTATGCGCAATCTTCGAGACATTCACACCCCTGTACGGATGTTGCACTTCATCAGAAGAACTTACAGAATGAGATGTAGCGGACTCAGTGCAGTGGCCAAGGAACAAAGCAACCATAGTAGTAAAACTTTTATGCAACCCAACCCCACTGAGACGCGAGAGCTGGTAAATTAAAACACAGATAGATCTATCTTTCGACAAACAATGCTTTAAGCTACTACAATAGCCTTTAAGGTTGAAAGTGCCTATCCGGGCACGATATGATTCGAGGCAGCACATCATAAACTACTGTCTAGCCTGTCGATGTTTCTAAATAATTTGTCTTATTAGTTTTCACGCGCGAAAGTGTCTTCAAGCTGGCTTAACTAGAATTTTGATAGTAAAAAGAACGAATTATATTAGAAGGTGTCCGTATGTACATGAATACAAAAAACAATATACCATGAGAATTCTTGTTGGTAGAGTCTCTTCCGACAACCGGGGAAGGGGTCGCGAAACAACGAGGAAGAATGTTTAAGCCGCATTTATTAATCATTAAGCTGTCACGATGAATCAGCAGTGCAGCCTACAATTAGGTAAAAACTCACGGAGCAACCAACACGCCAATAACTCCATAATGGTGTTATGTTACCTAAATTCCACTAAAATTAATGAACGAATTTTAACAGGCATTGGATGCTGGTGTCTGTGATACCAGATCATTGCTTCGTCTGTGCCAGTTTGCTGTAGCAATCTGGCAATAACGAGGCAACAATCCGGCATCATTAATGCGGAAATGTTTCCTAACGGTACACTCTGTTACAGGCTGTACTGCATATTAAACCGACCCTCAGGACAGGGATTATGACTTGCTTAATTAATTAAGTTATTATTAGTCTTTGAGTTTACAGTTAAAAGTATAAGTCCCGTCACGAACTGTGCGCTTTTGTTGGCCTAATTGCGCGCAGTAAATTCTATCAATTTCCATATCGAATGCCATCGAAACACGGCAGATATTTCTAGTTACCCATAGCAAGCCCAAGCAAAGCTTCAGCCAATGGACCTCCAGGTTAAACTCGACTGGATTTTTTTTCAACTGAGGCGTAGTGTGTCTACAATATTGGTATAAAGTCAAGTTTAGCCAATCATTTATACACATGTTGCCCATTTTAGAAGACATCCGCTCCAGGCATCGAAGACTTAATTAAACCTGAACAAGAACAAATCTACCTCATAGGACAAGTAGACACACACATCACGGCCGTCCCACGGAGGACTGATTATGTATTTATTTACTGGTAATTGAGGTCTCACATTTATGCACTGTGCTTGAACGTGAACACAATATGGAGATAAGTCATGTTTTATCAATCGTTAATACCAATGCTACCCATTTTAAAGGATTTCCGCCCCAAGCATTGACAACTGGGTTCTATTTCACCAGTAAAATGGGACTTGTTTACCATAGTTAACAAGCACTTCCACACATGCCGGGGGACAGGTATGTGTGCATTTGTCAATCTACACGAGGAACAAGAGAACGTATGGCAAAATCGTCGTTATTCGCATTTCAAACTAGGATGCACAAACTCCCCATTTATACGCGCTTGGGACTTAGGAAGCGCTGTACTTGGCGTGCGTAAGCTAGCGCTTTTGTAGCGAGAACTAAAACGTATTGAGGGAGTGAAACTGAGATGCTGCATGCAATGAGTCACCGGAGAGCCCTGCTTGGTACTGTGTTTCATGAGTTGACGTCAATCAAAGGAAATGTTCTGTGCCAAGCAACAACTGGTTCATCACAATTAGTGCTTTTGAAGTGCCACTAGGGCTGTACTCAATATGTGCTCTATCCCTACTTCAATGATCTTCCTTTTTTGAAAAAAAAGAAGTGGAGTTGCAGCGCCACAAACTCGAAAGTTAGCGAAAGCACAGCACTCAGTTCAAAATACTGAGTTAGTACTTCACAGTGAGAAGCACCTTGGACTAATATATATGAGACTCGGAATTAAGTCAATGCGCACTATTTACGAAGATCACATTTAAATTTTACTCTATTTACATTTGCTGTCCCAGAAGCGACCCCCACAGGAACAGGCCCATGGAGCCTGGGCCATTGAAGGGTCACAAGTGACAAGTGGGGCCAATTGCCAGGACAAAAAGTTTAGCTCACGGATTTGACTGCAGTATATGGAGCTAGGAAACAGAGCAATAGACACCATAATCACTTGAATCGCCCTTCTAAGAATACTATATTTTCATTCACTGTTTCAGACTCACAACTGATGACCCCCACAAGAACGAGCTCATTGGGTTCGTTTCAACGAGGGGTCACAGGCTATGCCACAGAGACGGAAAATTTTCAGTTATTCAAAACATTTTGGATAAAGTGTTGTCTGCTGTCTGGGTTGGGTGAAGGGTTATGAGACAAGTGTGACCAGTTACTGCTTTCGTTTCGATGACGGGCCACAAGTTATGCCACATAGACAGAAGATTTTCAGTTATTCAAAACATTTTGGATAAAGTGTTGTCGTACGTCTGGGTTGGGTGAAGGATTATGGGACAAGTGTGACCAAGTACTGAGTCCAGGTTTTAAGAGCACAGCTTTGACAAGAGGATATGGAACTGGGGATCAAAAACATAAGCGTTACTGAGGACACGAAATTAATTGCAGTATATGGAACTAGGAAACAGATCAATGAAAACTATGACCACACAAATAACCCCTCCAATTTTACTGTGTTTTCATTCACTGTTTCAAACCTACAACGAATGACCCCTCACTGAAACAAGCCCACAGAGTACATTTCAATGATGGGTTCACAATTTATGCCCCAGAGACAGGGGAAAGAAGAACATTTTCAATTCCAAAAAAAAAGAAGAAAATTTGGGTAAAGTATTATCTGCTATCTGGATTGGGTGAAGGGTTGTGAGACAAGTGTGATCAGTTACTGGGTTAACCCTTTACCTAACATGAAAAGCAGACGACACTTGCAAAAAAAATTCTTGAATAACTATTTTTTTTTATTTTTTGTCTCAAAAACATAGGTTATGACCCCTCGCTAGAACGAGCTCGTTCCAACGAGGGATCATAACCTATGTTTTTGAGACAAAAAATGAAAATATTTTGAAAATTAATTGGCGATTTTTGAGAATAGCGCTGGTCGGTTTTGGCCGTTACGTTAGGTAAAGGGTTAAGGAGTTAAAAGCAGAGCTTTAGCAGCAGTAAAACGAACTCGGAATCAGAAACATAAGCGTTATTGATAAAAAAAAAAAAAGTCAGGATTCAAAATATACTTCGTCTTTACTCGATGTATCAAAAGACACCGCCAATGACCCATCACAGGGACGAGCTCATTGGGCTCGTTCCAATGAGGGGATCACAAGCTATCCCTCAGAGACAAAAAAAGATAAGCTGATGTTCAGTTTGACAAGGAACTTTGGGCAAGTGTCGTCAACTAACTGTTCTAACTAAGGGGTTGTATGCCAATTGTTGCCATTTGATTAGATAAAGGTTTGAAGACAACACTGTTTACAAAATGTATGGAAATCAGCGTACGCGTATTTGCAAAAGTCGCCATGTAAATTTTAATTTCAGCTATTGGTTCATTCACTGACTCAGAATCACAGCCCATGATCCCCGATCGGAACGAGCACATTGAGCTCGAACCAATGTGGGACCATAAGCTCCGTCTCGGAGTAAAAAAAAATTAAAAATTTCCTTCTTTTTTCTTTCTCTTTCATTATTTCAATTCTTTCTTCCCTTTTTTCTTTTCTTTTTTTTGGTTGTTCATGAATTGTTGGCTGGTACCAACAACTAACCGCGCCTGGTAACAAGTGGCCAGTTGCTGTTGCAAATGTCATCTGCTACATATGTTTCACCATATTTAAGAACCCAGGAAGAAGTTAATGCATAGTTCGTTCTGGAATTTTAGGCATGAGTCGTCCACTATATGCGGTGGGTAAAGGGTCGTGTTACAAACGTGACCATATGCCGGGACAAGAGATCAAAAAACCGTACTTTGGCTACAATATATGGAACTGGGTTATCGGATCGGTGAACACTATTCACAATAATACAAGGTTAAATTTTAATACATCCCCATTCACCGTCTCAGAAACGCAGCGAGTGACCCCCCCCCCCCCCCCCCCGCAGGAAAGAGCTCGTAAAGCTCACTCCAGTGAGGGGTCACGAGCTGCGTCTCAGAGATAAAGTTTTCAAGAACTTTAGGGGAAAGTGTCTTCTGCTAACCGAGTTGAGTGAAAAGTTATATGACAGGTGTGACCAATTGCAAAGCTAATGCTTTAAACTTTAAAGACATAGCTTTGATTGCAATATATGGAGCTCAGGATTATGTCAATGGCGGTAGCCGTAAAAATCATGGACTCGAATTGCATTACATCTTCACTTGCCAACCCACAAAAACACAGCCAACGAACCCTCATGGGAACGAGCTCATCGAGCTCATTCCAACGAGGTGCCACGAGCTATGTCCACGAGGAAAAGAAAAAAAATACTTATTGTTATTCAAGAATTTTTGACAAGTGTTGACAAGTATTTCCTGCTTACGGTGTTGGGTGGCATGTGGGCGGGGGTGGGGTCAATGGGCGCTAGCCGTAAAAATCATGAACTCGAATTGCATTACGTCTTCACTTGCCAACCCACAAAGACACAGGCAGCGACCCCCTCATGGGAACGAGCTCATCGAGCTGATTCCAACGAGGTGTCACGAGCTATGTCCACTTGACAAGTGTTGACAAGTATTGCCTGCTTATGGTGTTGGGTGGCGTGTGGGGGGGGGGGGGGGTGTAACAAATGTAGCCAGTTGCTGGGAGAAGGATTTCATAAATTAAACTTGATTTGTAAAGGGTTACTACTCGCATTTAACTTGAGGGTGTTATGTACTTTGTGAACTGTGAATAGTTAAATTGAGTTTGAATTGGTTCTCTATTAAAGCCATTTAAGATTCGATTGTTACACGTTTAACGGCACCATTATGAAATTTAACGAAAATCACTCCGTCGTGAGACCAAGTTCCAAGAATCTTACGGTCCCTCATCAGCTGTCTCCCTCGACTTGCTATATTGGCACGTACTTTGGTCAAGTGTTCGTTAATAAACACGTTCTTGCTTTGACCACTTGATCTAAGAGATCGACGTCCTCCATAAAAACGATCTCGAACACGGTAACTAATAAATTTCACCAATATTGATCTATTCTTGTTGGTCGGAGGGCCTGAGCAGTGACTCCTCTTGATATCATCAACTGTAAGGGGGTCACCCATAGTCTGAAACATCAAGAATAATGTCATCAGTCTTCTCATCGTGTGTCTCACGGATGCCTGATATACGTAAGGAGTTGCGCATCCCATACTGTCTAAGGTCATCGAGCTGCTCCTGTAAACCTGCAATTACTACCGATTTTTCCTGTATGGTACTTTCTAAACATTCAATACGCCCTTCGAAAGGAGCCATCTCATCAGCTACTGCCGACCGTACTAAACCCTTCAGAATACCATGTACACTTTGGTTTTTTAATGCTGTCACAAACATATTAACAATATCAGCAGCTGGAGCTGATTGTGTTGGTTGAGTTGGCGTTGAGGTAATAAGAGTGGCTGAGGCTCAAGAATGGAGATTGGGATCCATTTTGTCGTGAGTAAAGCTACCCTAAATGTCAAAATCAGAATTTCGGGGCTTTCAAAAAACGAGGTTACCACTGCAAAAGCCAATATCTTCCTTATTCATATCCCTTTCCTTTCAAACGAAAATATTATTTTTTTCTATCTGTATGCTCCCTTATTGACTGAGGTCTAGAAGCCACTATCTGGGCTTTCAATAATGAGGTAATCAGTGTAAAAGCAGATGTTTTCCTTGATAATACTTGCTATTCGGCCAGGCGCAAATTTTATTTTAATTTGTTTATATAAGTTTGTTTTATTGCAAATCAACGGAGAGTGCCCATGAGCACTTTCCTTTGGTTTGTGGTAGAGCGAATTTTGAATAACAAATTCAGGCCATCAAAGATAACCAAGCCCTCGATAGTTGAACATACATTTATGTTTATTAACTCTGGAGATATCTTCCACCCTGTATGCACATTTATCGACTGTTCGAGAGCCAGAAGCTGCTACAGATGTCTTTTAAAAAAAGAGGTCATCAATGCAAAAGCGAAAACTCTCCTTACTCATATGTCTTTTCCCATTCAAGCGTGTATATTACGTTGTTTACATAAGTTTATCCTTTGCGAATTATTGGAGGCTGCTTGCCGGCATTCGCCGTTAATTCGTGATAGAACAAATTCTTCATAAAAGCTTGAGACCATCAAAAATAATCTAGCCCCAACAGTTAAACTCACTGATGTCTATTAACTCTGGAGATACCTTCCACCATGTATGTGCAGTGCCTCTATTAACTATTCGAGTGGTACAATCCAATATCAGGGCTTTCACAAAAGAAGGATCTCTTCCTGTCAACGTTCGCACCCTCTGTCTTTCGCGACGGGAAGAGCTTACCCATATCCTTTTCCTTTAAATATGTGTGTCAAATTGCACGATAGATCAAGCGTAACCGAAGCAGAATCAAACAAGATCATATTCTCGTGCTACTAAACGTGTTATTGTGTTATAATCACTACATTCACCGTCCAGACTTATTGCTGTCACACTGATAATACAGATGAAACCATAGCATTTCCTCGTTTATGACAGCTTGCCAATATATGTTAAGCTTCTGGTAGTAAATCAGTCCATCTTACATTTAAACATGGTTGACTTTGGAGTATTTGGAGATGTGAATAGTTCATGTATTCCTATTCACCGAATATTTCTTTTTACTTAACTCTATCTGTGCCCCATCTACAGTTGTATATACGTTAATTTGTTTAATAAACATCTCAATTCTCACCCCACCTAGTAATTGCAACCAGTTTTTGTAAATAGCAGTTTCTCTTGTCCTCTTTTCTCACTCTGGCCAACTTGAACTGAAACAGAATTTATCACATCACTATTCACAGTTTCGAAATGTGTTGCATTGAATTGTATCGTTCCCAGATTGGTACATTCAATGCTGCAGTTTACGCTGGACGCTTAAAACACAATCTACCAAACCATCAATCATTATTTTTATAAGCAATATTTTATTTCTCTGTAACAGAAATGGGTTTGGTAAACAGGCTAGGCCAATGTAATACCTTCAATCATTTTGCGTATTAGCTTACCTCTACTTACGCCCGAGTTGTGTTGAGTTACATAACAGCTTCACCATTATGTTTGCCTTCTATTTTGTGTCAACAATGAATTCCGTCACTATGCACCAAGAGAAATCAGCTAACTTCGAGTGTTACTCTCTGGCGACAAAATCTTATTTTAAACCATGCAACCAACCAGGCCTTTTGAGAAATGTAAATTTACAAATAACAATGTCCATGATCCTTCTCGATTGCATATGCTTTCTTGTCTTGGTAATGATTCTGTTGGTGTCTGGAGGCATAGAAACCAATCCAGGTCCAGCTCCAGTCAACTCAGTAAATACTTTAAACACTTTAAAAATTATCCACCAGAAGGTACAGAGCTTAAGGCCCAAACTGGATCTTATGCGATGTGAATCAACTGAATCTGACATCCTAGCTTTTACTGAGACCTGGGTTCAGTGTTCAGACCCTACATCTGAAATTCTGATCCCTGGCTTACAAGAACGCTTGCGGTTCGACCGCCCGACGAGAGGAGGAGGTGTTGTCGTTTATATTAAAGAGGGTATCTGTTTTCGTCACAGCTCCGATCTGGAAATCACAAGCGTCGAATGCATATGGGCAGAAGTCTTTACAAGATGTGGCAGATCGCTATATTAGGGGTATTCTATCGCCCTCCTAACAGTGCCCCAGAGATAAGGGATATTATATCGGCTTCCATTGAAAAGGCTAAAGACTCATCAACTGATGATTTAATTATTACTGGTGATTTTAATGACAACCAAATTGTAAATCCAAATGGTTATTTCGCGGCCATGATTAAGTACTTTAACCTAGACCAGCTTGCGAGGGAGCCCACATACTTCACCGAATCGTCTGCTTCCCTGATTGACTTATTTGCTGTTAGTAACACAATCAACGTATTAGTATGTGAGGTCCTAGACCCAATAACACCAGACTAGATTCGCTACCACTGTCCAGTGTCCACAGAAGTGGACTTTTCAGAACCGCCGCCCTCAGTCTTTAGGAGACGTGTTTGGTTGTATTCCGATGGGAATTATGAAGCCTCTAACGCTGCCTACAGTGAAGAGTGATGGAATATTCTTTTTAATAATTCAAATCTTGATCTGATAGTTTCCAGTTTCACCAAAAAGGTGCTCGATATTGCAGCGAAATATATTCCTACCAAACTATTTACTTCAAGGGCGTCTCAACCCAAATGGATGCACAACGAAATACGTCTCCTTATCAGACAGATAAAACGGTTATATCGCATAGCCAAACGCAATGAGCTCCCAAATGCATGGGAAAAATACAAACACAAAAGAAATGAAGTAGTAGCAGCCATTAGAAAAGCTGAAACCTCTTACGTATTCAAAGTCTAGTCCACTCTGCGTAGCCATGAAACACCGCCGTCACAGTGGTGAAAAACGTTGAAATCTTTTATAGTTAATAAAGCAGCAGAAATTCCTCCTATTAACTACTTAACCCTTTACCTAACCTGAAAAGCAGACGACACTTGCAAAAATAATTTTTGAATAACTAATTTTTTTCATTTTTGGTCTCAAAAACATAGGTTATGACCCCTCGTTGGGACGAGCTCGTTCCAACGAGGGGTCATAACCTATGTTTTTGAGACAAAAAATGAAAAAAATAATGAAAATTAATTGGCGATTTTTGAGAATAGTGATGGCCGGTTTTGGCCGTTACGCCAGGTAAAGGGTTAGACAGCATATACTCTACTAACGCAGAGAAAGCCAAAGTATTCAACGAATACTTGTGCTCCATATCCACCGTCGACGATTCTAGTGCCTCCATTCCAGGCCAGGGTCCGACAGCTCCACATACCATTGAAACCATTACTCTCTAGTATAGCGAAGTCTATGTAGCAATGGAATCTATTAACGTATCAAATGCATGTGGTCCTGAACTCGTTAGTCTCCGTGTTCTTAAAGAATGCACCTCCTCATTGTGTGAGCCACTTCTGATCTTATTTAACATTTTATTGAACAATTCCTACTTTCCGTCCGACTGGAAAAAGGCTCATGTTTCCCCTATACTAAAAAAGAATCCCTCTAACTTGGTTACAAATTATCGCCCAATCTCTCTGATAAGCTGCGTTGGAAAAATACTCGAGAGATGTGTATTTAAGCGCTTGTGGCAATTTCTGAAAGACAACAATGTTATAAGTGAATTCCAGTCAGGATTTACTCCTGGAGACTCAACTGTCTTACAGCTGACTGATCTCTACGATGAATTCTGTCGTGCACTAGATGAAGGTAAAGAAGTTAGGTTGGTTTTCTGCGACGTGAGTAAAGCATTTGACAAGGTGTGGCATGCTGGTCTTATTCACAAGCTCGAGCGAGTCGGAGTCTCTGGCGACCTTCTTCTCTTTTTAAGATCTTATCTGACGGACAGATATCAACGAGTTGTCAGGTCTGAAGGATCTCCCTGGAAACCTATCAATTCGGGTGTTCCCCAAGGTTCTATACTTGGTCCCTTGTTGTTTCTCTTGTATATCAGCGACATAACCGAAAACTTACTTAGTTCTATTCGCCTCTTCGCCGACGATACCTCTGTATACCTAATAGTGGAAAATCCTGATCAAGCTTCGATTCTGATGAACCATGATTTATCAACAATTGAACATTGGGCTCAAACATGGTTAGTTGAGTTCAACCCGCAAAAAATGGAGAGTATGCTGATCTCGCACAAATATAATCCCATAGTGCATCCACCATTACGTTTCGGCGGTACTCAGATTTCAGAGGTTACTAATTACAAACACTTAGGAATAATACTCAATAGTTCATGTACATGAAATGATCATATTGATCACATTTGTTCTAAAGCCTGGTCGCGTGTCGATTTGTTAAGGAAACACAAATTTACCTTGGACCGTAAGGTTTTAGAAAAAATCTATTTTGCTTTTATTAGGCCCCTGCCAGAGTATGCTGATACCGTATGGAACAACTCTCAGGGTCTTCATCGTCTACCATTACTTACTTGACCTCGTCGATATGTCGATGTGTTGAGGTCAATGAATTCCTGAAGCTCGAATTCCAGGTGATACGACTCGATCCAAATATATTGAGCGATTTTGGTCTATTCACAAGAGCATTTACAAACACTTTTTAGCTCCACCAGGTGAAGACTTCATCATGACTTCGTATCAGCCCAAGCACTACAATCCTCTATCAAACAATCCACCATAACCTCGATCGTCAGAGAGACACAGAGAATCTACACCACTGCCATATCCGCCACCCCCCCCCCCCCCCCAAAAAAAAAAAAAAAAAAAAAACATCGGCTTTGTCATGGGTGCCGTATGGGGATGCCCATTTTCACACTGTTGACAATGGAAAAATGCTGAGTCATCCTTTTTCAGCCAATTTGAAACTTATCTCCTCCTTTAAAACCACTGGACCATATTCATTCATATATAGCACAGACCATCTTTGGGGTATACCCTTTCTACTTTGTTCAAATGAAGTTGCTCCCATCTTCGGGCTGGGGCTAATGTCAAAAAATCCTAAACATCTTTAAAAGTCTTCTTCTCATGAACCAACACAGAGAATGGTTTAATATTTGGTATGAAACTTCCTTTGGCGATGAAGATTAAAGTTTGTTGAAGGCAATTTGGAATTTCAATATTTAGGCTCTCTGTTGGAGCATGCCCATTTGGGTTCCACCCAAAATTTGTATTTCAAGATCAGATGGACTGATTTGAACCAATTTTGGCATGTAGTATAATTGGGTCATACGTAGTTGAATGATGCTCGAAAAATAATCATAGCCCTCATGGGACCTCCAAGAGCTAAAAATAGGAAAATATTCAAACACGCATATTTCAAAACACTGTACTGACCAGAATATTGTTTTTTGGTATGCAGCTTTCCTATGGACCAATGTAATCATATGGACCAATACAATCGCTACCGTTTTTGTCATGGGGTGCCGTATGGGCAGTCTCTGGTTTTATATTTCTATGATCGAAATTATGTCCCTCCTCAATTCAGCGTGCAATTTGCAATAACTTAACTTATCTTTTTCAAGATTTGCGAACGAAACCACATTTTTGCATCAATTTTTTTTATTTGCTCCGATTTTGCGCGAATATTTGGTCAATAATAGTACATATGTATGTGTTCAAATTAATGTTTAGACTTACTGTGCATTAATGTGGCCAATTTGTGGAGGAAGGAGGGCAAATCCCCCCCCCCCCCCACACACACACACACAGAGGCCAACGGTACTACCCGGTCCGCAATCCAGTGTTCTAATAAGTGCTAGGATGAGGCCATATTCACTTTCCATGAAACTTTCCCAATAATTTGGAACAATATTCTGGGTGTTCTTAACCCTTTACCCAACGTAACGGCCAAAACCGGCCAGCGCTATTCTCAAAAATCGCCAATTAATTTTCATTATTTTTTTCATTTTTTGTCTCAAAAACATAGGTTATGATCCCTCGTTGGAACGAGCTCGTCGAGCTCGTTCCAACGAGGGGTCATAACCTATGTTTTTGAGACAAAAAATGAAAAAAATTAGTTATTCAAGATTTTTTTTTGCAAGTGTTGTCTGCTTTTCATGTTAGTTAAAGGGTTAACCCTTTACCTTACGAATCAGTCGCATCCGCCTGAGTAATTTCCAAATTTGGGAGTTGAAAAATAATTTTTCAAAAAGTTTCAACAAACAATATCATGTCACCCCTCATAGGAACAAGCCAGTTCCAATGAGGGGTCACATGATATGATTTTGTTGAACTATTTTGATTTTTTTTAAAACAATGATTAAAATGATAAATACTGATATACTGTGCGTTGGGTAAAGGGTTAACATTGTACTTCCATCCATTTCAGTTTAATAATACTGTTCTCATAGAAATCTTGGGTTACTGCTTAAAATATTTTAAGAACTTGGATAGTGAAAAAAACCTTTTTATTTCCTCCTTCATTTAAGGACATAGAACAACATAGAAGTTCAAACAACAGACTCAACAGTCGCAGTTCTTTTTGTCTTCTTCGCTTTTCTTTTCTTCTTCCCTCTCTTTCCCATTTTCCCTCTTTGATCACCAACATAGAAATGGAATAGATTTGAAAAACACAAATACTTCACCTGTGTGCACACAACACAGCCATCCAGCGCTACAAGTAAAGACACGAAAGCCAGTGCCATAACCACGAACAGAATCCCAATTACCAAACCGAACGGAGCCTCTGTTACGCTAGGATGAAATTTAATCTTCGGTAGATCGATGAAATTTGCTTCTGTATAGGGTTCAGTGGTGTCCTTGACATTGTCACCTGGTGTCACATTTTCCTGTGTACTGATACCTACAAATGAAATACAACTTATGTAAATTAGTGAAAATGGACCAACAACATTACTATCAATGAAGTCTCTTATTAACAATCATGTGGTCAAACGTCGCGCTCAAGCATCGTCACACAATTTTAAAGGCAGAGCACGAGGGAGGAGTACGGGGGCAGTGGGGGCTCGGGTCTTGAAATAACGAACTGGGTTGGAGTTTTTCCTGTAATTCATGAGCGCTCCTGAGGCTGCACGTTGAAAATATTGATTGATCTGCACCAAATAATGAATATGGACTCTTCTAATTGCTGAGGTTGAAATGGCATAGAAGATACCACTAGAGTTCAAAGGGTTAAACCTTTACCAACGCAGACGACATCAAAAGGTATTATTTTAAATATTATTTTTTCAAATTTTTCAACACATTTCAACAGAACTGTAGGAGAGTTGTAAATAGTTGATGGGTTAATATTGATTGATTTTATAAAATTTTATCACCTCTTAAATTGTTTATTAAAATTAGCTTAACTTATCAATCAACTGTCATTTACTCCAGTTCATTATTCGAGAAAGGTATATTAGGAGTACTACTAATTGTTTTTAACTGTCTATATGCTTGGTAAGCATCTTCCTTTCACTGAAAAAATCAGAACTCATGTTCTAACCATAGATTGGCAGATCTAATTTCTCACAGCTTCCCAATGGCTGTTCTGATATAAGTTGGAAGTTTTTGGAATTGTTATAGGCTAGAAAAGTTAAACTTTATTATTTTTATGAAAAAATACACATTTTGACGTTTACAGTATTTTCTAATAAATTAGTTGTTTTATATTAGAATTAAGCAAGCTATAATATTGGCATTGTTGGCAGTATTGTTAAAAAGATTAAGGGTTCATTGTCACACTGAGTAATTAGTGACAATACGGAATAAAATATGTATAATAATAATAACAACACTTTGGCTGGCCGCTGATTTGTCGCTGTTGTTGATAATGTTGACAATAGAGCCCTTGGCGTGACCGAGTTGAGGGAAATGGTCTCTGACCTGAAAAGGATGGTAGATGGTCTGACCGGGCAGGTCTCGGACCTCCAAAAAACCATAAAGGAGAAGGACGGACCATTGCCAGAATTGCTCTGGCTGCGGCTACTTCAGCCATCCCGGTTACTCCAGCTACTCCACCTACCCCTGGCTCCCCTTCAAAGGAGATCTAGGTGGTGGCGGAAATTCATCCTATACCTGTGAAAGTAGGGGAGGTAGAGGCAGCAACTCTACTCACTTCATCTACGTCTGGCTCTCCTCAAAGGGAGGTCCGGGAAATGGCGGAAACACGCCATAAGCCTGCAATAATGACCAACAACAGTCAGGATAGCTATACCGCCAGTCAGAACAATAACGACAGTTCAGCCGAAGAACCTAGGAGTCCAGGAATCCAGGCATCGGTGGTGGTCCAAAGCCCAAAAACCTATGCCGAGGTCACTTGACACCAAAGAAACGATCAAAAAGCTAAGTCTACGGCCAGTTTTGACCCCAGAGCTCATTCAAACATCAAAAACTATATTCCTGACTTATCACTGTCACAAATAGCTGACACTCAAGTCAACCTTCCTGCTTCATACCAAAACAACCATCCTGTTGGGGAACGTCTCTCCGTTGGGGGTTTGAATAATAAGTCCCTGGTGGGGTGGGGGGCACCCCAAAAAAGAAAGCTTAACAGTCTCGATTCGGATTCACAGCTGCAGGAAAGCACGAATGCGGAAGGCTTCTCCGTCATGACCTCAAGAAAGGCCAAAAAGTATAGAAGTCTCCAACCTCATTCGGCCTCCTGCAGCCTGATTCCGAAAGTAAAGAACAATTTCAACGATAACTCGAATGCTAAACCCAACTCAAACAATGACAACGAAATTAGTGCCTCCAATGAATCTTACAAGAACTTCACGGTTAGATCGCCTACTCCACTCATGAGTATGGATTTCTCTGCGGCGGTCAAGAGGACAACCGGAGTACCCATGAAAATAGTTAAAAAAGCGGGTAACCCACCCCTCCACAAAGGCTAAGAGCACAACCCTTTATTGTCGTTGTGACCAGAGAACACCCCGATACCCCCAAGGAAGCCACCACACAGGGTGTACCAGATTGCAAGTGGGAAAGATTTACGTCAAGAGCCACGGGCAAATGCACGTGGAAGCTAAAAGTAACCTGCCCGAATCAAGAGACTAAACAAAGGATAATGGGGTCACCATCACCATCAACGGCAGGAGACATGTGGCGGAGGAGTACAGGTCTACCTCTCCACCCGTCCAATTCAAAAAATGCCAAAAAATTGGGCATGTCGCTAACAGATGCAGGGGAAGCCTGACCTGCATGAAATGTGGGGGTAATCACCTCACCAAGTGGGTCAGACTTCCCTTCATGCCCCAACTGCAAGGGAGCCCACACTAGCAATTACCGCGGGTGTCCCCACTTCAAAAAAGTTAAAACTAATATTCAACTTAACAACTTAAACCTAAAAAAACCGAAAATGCATCCTCTCCCCACACAATATACTCCCCAGTTGCGGGAGCTCTTTACTATGTACTCAACAAGCATGTCAGTACTAATCTGTCTGACATCTGTCAAGATGTCAGCCGATCATCGTCCCGGTTATTTAAAACTCAAATCTCAGAATCCCTAGTCAAAGCCGCCATTAATATTAACTAAAGCCACTATATATGACTAGCCAAACACCGCGAAAAAATATCGACCCCCATTATGAATAAATTACAAATAGCCGTGTGGAACGTTAGAAGCGTTAATAATAAAAAACTCCAAATGAGCCGATATTTCTGTGAAAGTTGGCAAAACAAATATAGAAACTTCTCACTCAGTGGATTCAGCGCTATTAGAAGAAACCGACAGGTCACCAAAGGTGGCGGCGTTGCCCTTCTAATAAAGCAGAACATCAAAAGTGAAACCATTAAAACTGATCACCTCGATGCCGAGGTAATTGCGACCGAAATCACAGCTGATAATAAAAACATAGCGATTGTTTGTTATTACAACGACCCAAGCAAGATTGTTTCTGACACCGTCTTTGAATTTTTTATGAGGAAATACAAACACTGCATCTTCCTCGGCGACTTCAATGCCAAACACCTATACTTTGGCTGCAAAAAACTACCCCCAACGGTGAAGTCCTTCTCGAAATCACCCCAAAACACAACTTACACGTGGTTTCGAGCAATAACTCAGCGACCTACATCAGTAGCAACCCACTATTTCCTCGATCCGCAAGTATACAGAAGAAGTTTCCTTGGCTACGAATCGAAATTAAGTATTTTTATTGTTTACTAATCATATATATTTCATTTTCAGGTTATTTTATTCAACTTTGTGGGGAGTTAGTTTAGTATAGTAACTGGGACAAAGTTAGGAGGTCTTAAATAAAACTGTGAGCGCTAAGTTGTCGAACGGTTCGTCGTGTTGCCTTTTGTCGCGTGTCTACAGTTTTTCTTGTCCGATCGCGTAATTTTGTAATTTTGTCTTGATGATGGCGAGCAAGTCTGTTCAGACGGAGGTAAGTATGGAGCTAAATACGTGTAATATCGCGGTCCAGGTCAACGGTGCCAACGGGGTAAGTATTGGTGTGCAGACAGAGGTCACTGGGGGTGTCGGTCAGAGCCAGGTTGGTGGGGCCACCGATGGCGATATTGGGCTTGAAGTTTGTAGACAGTGTTCTATGATGTATGGGGACTTTCGTTCGATGGGATATGGAGAGGTATGTGCAATCTGTCAGGAAATCCTCCGCCTACTTGAGACAATTGTTAAGTTTGAGGGGGAGATTGCTGAGCTGAAGGGAAAACTTGGTAGGGCGGGGCTGTCTGGAGTTACGCCTGTGAAAGTAGCTTTCCGAGAAGGATGGGTGGTTGTCGGTGGTTCCAAGAGGAAACATGGGGGTAGAACCTTTGATGTGAATGAGGTAGGTGATGAGGTGGGGGCTGCTAGAAAAATACGTAGGACAGATGAGGGGGGCCCAGGCCGGAGCAATGCTGTAAAGCGTTTGGCGTGGACTATCAAAAGTGGTAGGAAAGGGGGGCCAGAGAAGCAGGTAGATAGGGGTGTAAAGTCCAAAGGCAGTGGGGAGTGCAGCACCAGAAACAGATTTGATGTGCTCGATTCGGAAGAGTTAGAGGAGGAGATGGAGGTACTTGCAACAGATAGTAGCTTGGGGTCTAGGCCAGGAAAAAGGAGGAGGGATTCGGTAGAAGACCAGGGGAGTAGTCCAGGAGGGACAAGGATAGGAGTAATCCTAGGTCAAAGATACCGATACCGATATTGATTCCGAGTGGGGCTGTTGGAGAGGAAGAGGACGCTGTAAACAATAGGAGACTAGAGGAGATAAATAGGGCGAGGGACAAAAGTAAGTTGGTGGTTGCGGGAAGTAGCATAGTTCGGGGGATCGACAAGGTTGTCTGTGGTCCGGACAGTAAAAATAGAACAGTTCTGTGCTTTCCAGGGGCTAAAGTGGAGGACCTGAGGGATAGAGTGGACGGTATTGTAGCTGGGTCGGGGCCTGATCCGGTAGTGGTATTACATGTGGGGTCCAATAACATCAGGGAGAGGAAATCAGTTCGTTTGGTGGACACATTCAAGGACCTAATTAGTAAGCTACTTAGCAGGAATGCTCGGATCATCGTTTCAGGGGTGCTCCCCGTTATGGGTGGTGGGAATGAGAGGAACTCGCGGATTATGGCACTAAACGAGGAGCTGGAAGAGCACTGCAAAGACTTGGGAATACATTTCATTGACCACTGGGACTCATTCTGGGGACAAGGAGAGTTGTATGGGCGAGACGGATTGCATTTAAGTAGGATGGGCACAGACCTGTTGGGCCAAAAAAATTTACAGGTGGCTGGGCCTTTTTTGGAGAAAAGGGGGGTAGGGGACCACAGCCGATAACCCAGAGGGGCACAAATGCTGGGAACATAGGAAGAACAACAAACATGCACAACACAGGGACACACCAGGGTTATAATAATGTGCCAGTGATGACAAAGAAACAAAGATTCATTAAGTTTGGATACTGCAACATCCAGGGTCTGCACAAGAAAGTAAGCGAAATATCAACACTGATGGACGAAGGAGACTTCGATATAATGGGTCTAAGTGAGACGTGGATACGACGGGATGAGCGGGCTGATCAGATGAAGGGTTGCGTGTGGATAGGAGCTGGGCGAACTGAGGGTCAGAAACGGGGTGGGGGTGTTGGCATCTACGCTAAAGAGGAATTACAGCCCTCATTGATTACAGATCTCACAGAAGCAAGGACTCAGATTCCAGTATCCAACGAAATAGTCTGGGCAAAAATCAAGTTAGGAAGCAGGAGTGTTGCCGTTGGTGTTGTTTACTTAGCAGTGGAGGGAAGTAAGCCCGAGTGGAATGATTCAATATATACAACTCTTAGATCGAATATCACAGAGCTTGAAAGCAGAGGGTTCAGTATTGTCCTAATGGGGGACTTCAATGGGCACATCGGGGATAAGGAGGAGGGCATACAGGGAGGTGATAGGAAAATTAACACGAATGGGAGGAAGATGTTGGACCTATCAAAAGAGCTTGGTTTAAAGATCTTGAACAGGGATGCGAAATGTAAGGGTAAATGGACCTGGGAGAGGAACGATAAGAAAACAATAATTGATTATATACTCACTGACATTAGCGTATGGAGGGAGGTTATAGATGTAGAAATAGATGACGAGGGAAAAAATGACTTGGGTAGTGATCACAACCTGATAACAGTTAAGATTATGGGCAAAAAGACGAATAGAGACAGAAATACCTTCAAGGAAGTTTGGGGACTAAAACAAGGAGCCGACTGGAAGCAGTTTCGGGAAAAACTAAAACCAAGTCTTGAATGTATACCTAGGGATGCAAATGTCCAGAGTATTTCAGATGGCATAGTAAATAGCCTAACAGAGGCAGGGAAGGATTGTATAGGAAGGGTGAGGGTCCCAACGAGAGAGCTTGGATACAGGGTTAACGAGGGACTGAAAAAGGCTATAAAAGAAAGGAAGGTAAAATGCGCTGCTTACAGAAGAAGTAGGAAGCTTAAAGGGGTGGATAACAATGACACGAGACTAATGAAAGGAGAATATGAACTGGCACGGAAAAAGGTGAATGAGATAAAGAATAATAATAGGAAGGAGCGCAATTGCAGTCTTGCCAGAACAATAAAGAAAACGGGGGGTTCGAGCTCAAACGTATTTTGGAACCGGGTAAATAAACGGGGGAAAAGTAGTGTGCAGAGTATCAAAGTGGATGGGGAAAGTACAGAAGATAAAGGCCGTATCGCTTCAGAGTTAGTCAAGCACTGGGAAAAGATAAACGATAGGCGATGGGGCAGTGGGTCCCCACCAAAAAGAAATACACTGGTGGAGGAGAACCTATCCAATCGTGTATGTAGCGAAATAACGGCAGAAGAAGTGCGGAACGTGGTCTCGAAATTAAAAAATGGTAAAGCGGGAGGGACTGATGAAATTCCGAACGAATTCCTCAAAAATGGAGGGGAGGCACTTATTGAAGTCCTGACAAACCTTTTCAACCTGGCTCCGCGAAAGCAAGAGGTCCCCAGAGAGTGGAGGGAAAGTAAGGTGTCGTTCATACACAAAAAGGGGGATAAGGAAGTTCTAGATAACTATAGGGGGATATCAGTTAGTAGTAACATCGGAAAAGTATTCTGTAAGGTCATATACAGTAGACTAGAGGAAGTTATTGAAGAGAAAGGTTTTCTAGGAGAAATTCAAAATGGTTTCAGGAAAGGACGAAGAGTCACTGATCACCTATTTACACTCACCCAACTGATAGAATCAACAAAGGCTGAAAAGAAAAAGATGTTTCTGGCATTTCTAGATGTGAAAAAAGCGTACGACCGAGTGTGGAGGGAAGGTATGTGGCGAAAGCTCGAGGGCATCGGACTGGGAATCATGAAAGCACTGTATACAGATGTGCAAAGCCAACTCAGTCTAGGGAGTATCACTACAAAACGAGTCCCTATGGATATAGGCCTCAAGCAGGGGTGTATCTTTTCACCGATTTTGTTTGCATTGTATGTTAAAGATTTAGGGGACGAACTAATTCAGAGTGCGGAGGGGGTAAATGTTGGAGACATAAAGATACCAGGCTTATTCTTTGCGGACGACGTGGTGTTAATGTCTAGAACTGAACAGGGGCTAGAGAAATTGCTGGAAATTGTTGGTAGTTATGGGAACACTTGGCGGCTCGAACTAAATGAAAATAAAAGCAAGGTAATACCCGTTGGACGTAAGGTAGATATGACGAAGAGATGGAGAGTGGGGGAGTTCTCAATCCCCGAAGGGGAAAGCAAACAAATCACTGTAGGAGAAAAGGGAGAGTATGAGTATCTAGGGGTAAGCATAAATATAACGGGAAGAGGGGTATACAGAAATTACTCAGCCAAACTGATTCTGAAAGGGAAAAGAATTCTGAACCAACTAAAACTTTTAGGGAAAAATAGTTTCAACAAGGTCTTTGTGGGGAAAACACTATGGGAGAGGGTGGGTTTACCAAGTATAACGTATGGCACGGACGTGATTCCATTAAACCAAACCGTTATTAAGAAGTTGGAAAGTACTCAGAATGATGCCGGCAGATGGATAACAGGGTCAAGTAATGCTGCAGCTTTGGAAGCAGTAAGGGGGGAGCTTGGGTGGATGAAAATCAAGGACAGGGTAGATTTGGGAAAACTGTGTTACTTTAACTACTTGAGAAACCTGCCTGACAACCGGTGGTGCAAATTGATGCTCGATACCATTTGGAATTCTAATATAGAAACGGGGTGGTCAAAACATGTGAGGGAACTAATGGACAATTACTCTATAGAGGTCACAAACATAGAAGTAGGAATGAAAGAAGGCAAAAGGTTTGTCAAAGAGAGAGTCATGGAAGATTGCAATCGAAACTGGCGAGCAGGGGTTAGCGTGAAAAGATCACTGCAGGGGTTACAATATAAAGAAAAGCCAGCTTTTGAGAAGTACCTAGATGGCACCTTTGGAGGGTCACTGCTGTTCAAACTGAGATCAAGATCACTGGAGCTTCGGGGAAAAATTGGGAGAGATGGGGAAAAGGGATGCCAAATGTGCCACTCTGGAGTAGTGGAGACCCTGGAACATTTTCTCTTGGAATGCCCACAGTATATACCTCATAGAATGAAATTTACTGGAAGAATAATGCAGAAGTGGGGTGAAGAAACAAAGGATAGATGGCTGAAGGCGGACACGAGGGAGAGGGTAGGAATGCTTATTGAAGAAATTGAAAAAGAGGAAGTGAGGGACACTATTAAGCAGTTTATATCTGAATGCTGGGAGGAGAGGAGGGGAAGAGGGGGTGGGGTGCAGGGGGAATGATGGCCTTCTCTTATGAGGACCGCGACAAATCAGCGGCTGGCCAAAGAGTTATTATTATTATTTCCACCCGAAACCCTTGATCTAATTATCACCAGCGATTCTCTCATAAATCATAAATCACATCGATGACCACTGGGCCGGCCAAGATGACCTAGGCAGCGACCACCTCCCGGTCCATGCCTCAATCCAATTAGGCAATGCCCCCCCCCCCCCTTAGGTACCCCCCACCTTCCGCAGAAATTTTAGAAAAATAAACTGGAACCTCTGCCGCGACATCATCGATGTCAAACTCACCAACTGTTCCCTATCAGACGCCACTGAATTCGAAGCCCAGTGCAACTGAACCCTAAATGAAATATGCCCAAAAGAAGAAGTGCTCCCCTGAAGAAGTACTGTCTCGGGCGACACACTCTCACTGATCAAAACTAGACGGTAAGCACTCCGAGCTCTCAAAGCAGAAAACGAACCCCTCACAAAAGCTGACCTAAAAAAAAAACAAACATATAACCGTCTTCATGGCGAGGTTAAGAAAGTCCTCCAAACTGAAAAAACAGGCCAACTGGGAAAAAGCAACAGCCAATCTAAATGGGGTGAGAGATGCCAGAAAATTCTGGAACTCTTTCAAAACACTTACTGGTAGAAAAAATAAAGGCAACAAAACAGCAGCCAAACCCCTTAAAAAGGAAGATTGCTCATCCACGCGTACCGTCAAAGGCAAAACTAACACTTTCGCCAATCTCCTTAGAAAAACCCATCTCCCATACCAAAGCCCTGATAACGATGACGCCATTATAAACGCCATTGATGGCTTCATTAACGAAGATCCGGATATCTACCGTGACCCTATATTTGATACCGACCCAGAAGAAGGGGATGACGACGACGACCTCGTCACCCCATCACTAATGATGAAATCATCAATATCATAAAAAAATGCACAAGTTCTTTATCAACCGGCGAAGATAAAGTCAGTTACAAAATTCTGAAACAGAGCCCAAATTCCCTGATTGACAAACTCAACATCCTATTCAATGCCTGCCTCACCCATGGCCACTTCCCAAAATGTTTGAAAACAGCCATTGGTATCATGATACCGAAACCAAACAAAGACCTTTCTGATCCGGCCTGCTACCGTCCAATCAGCCTTCTCACTTGCATTGGTAAGATATTCAAAAGAATCCTTACCAATCGTCTGAGGGGGCACCTCGAATAAACCGACTTTTTAAACTTTTAACAAATGGCAAAGAGCCTATAGAAACCGTAAAGAAGGCATTGAGCATGTCTACCGTCTAGTCAGTCTAATGAAAAATGCGATCAGTAACCAGCAAACAGGCGCGGCAGTCCTATCAGACGTTGGAAAAGCGTTCGATTCCGTTTGGCACAACGGAATGCGCCTCAAACTATCTAAAATGAAACTCCCCATGGAAGTGCTTAGATTACTCTCCTCCTTCCTTAACGATCGCGAAATAAAAATCTGAGTAAACAACGGAATGTCCGACAGCGTCCCCCTGGAAGCAGGCACCCCAAGGATCCGTCCTTTACCCCCTCCTATACATCATCTACGTCAAAGATCTCAAATTCTCCGAGGATCGCGTTCAAATCTCACAATTTGCGGACGATAAGGGTCTCTGGGACTCTAATAATACAGCCAATCTACTTCAAAAACCCCTTCGGCGCACTCTCAGCGACTTAGAGCAATGGTGTGCCAAATGGAGAATCACGCTGAACGCCAGCAAAACACAAAGAATCACGTTCACCTGTAAGAAAAATAACCTTGATTTTGACTTTAAACTACTGGACAAAGCCTCCCTGAATGCACAGAGGCGAAATTCCTGGGCATCACCATCGACCAAAACCTATCTTTCAATAAACACACCAACGATATTGCCAGCAAAGCGACTAAACGTATTAATTTACTAAAAATACTAAAGAGTACATCATGGGGAGCCAACCAGACCATTCTACTTGAACTATACAAAGCCTTTATGCGTCCTGTACCTGAGTCATCATCCTAACAGACCTAAATCAAACAAATATGGGGAAACTCCAGAAGGTCCAAAATCATGCGCGCTCTGGGTCGCCCTCCCTACTTCCTGGGATACACTTTTCAAAACACTCCACGACACAGCCGAAATCCCAACCATAAAGGACCGCATGACCCCCCTAACCGTGAAGAATCACGACCGGTTAGCCGACAGCCAACTAATATCCGAACTACAGGCAATTGGCGAAAGCAGACAACAACCCCAAAACGCCAAATTTTAATGTACAAACGGGGTAAGTAGGCACCAGACCGCGAAGGTTTTTACTCGCCTTTTTGGTTTTGGGAATCGTCTAGTCGAGACGGGTGGAGGGGCAAGCTCTTTGTTAAGGCCTGTCCCTCCCCATATTTCGACCGGATGATTCCTTAAAAAAGGCGAGTAGAAACGGGGCAGCCGTGACCCTCTGGCAGGAAGAGCGGTCTCTGCCGACTCAACTAAAATCTTTATAATTTAATGTCTAATAATTAACTAATACTGGAATGAGAAGGTGAACATACAGGCAGTAACAACAGCTTAGCCGGGATCTTCTACCAGAAACAGCTGTTTTCACCGACTGAACTAAAATACTAAATTTAACCTCTAAAAAATAAACAGATACTGGGAAAGAGAAGGTGAACTTACAGGCAGTAGTAACGACTTAGCCGTGATCTTCTACCAGGAAGAGCTGTCTTCGCCGACTCAGCTAACATCTCTTAAATATAATGTCAAATAATTAACAAATACTGGGAAAGAGAAGGTGAACATACAGACAGTAATAACGGCCCAACCGTGATCTTCTACCAGGAAGAGCTGTCTTCACCGACTCAACTAAAAAACTAAAATGTAATCTCTAAAAATAAACAAATACTGTGAAAGAGAAGGTGAACATACAGACCGTAATAACGGCCCAACCGTGATCTTTTACCAGGAAGAGCTGTCTTCACCGACTCAACTAAATCAAGAGGAGGTAAAGGCAGGAAACACACCTGGGTGTGGTACTTTGGTAAAGACCTGTTCCCTCCCTCCAATTCTTAGCTATAAAAATCGATCCGGGAAATCATTAACTGAAGAAAAGAACTGTATTTGCTGCACCCAGTGATCGACAACCATCCAAAAATGCAATCACATATCTTCGTCTATCCAAAAAATTAACAAATTCTCCCTTTTTCTTTTAGCAGGTTCACCAAGATGCTTTCTTTTTGATCACCAGCACCCCAATAACCGCTACTGAAACTATAACTGTTATGGAAAACAGTAACCGCTATGGACTCTGAACATCCTCCGCTCCATCCCTAGAAGTGGTCACCCACTTCACGGGAGGCGAGCGATGGTCCTGCGCCCCAGCTCTGTCCCTTTTCGTAAGCGTCTGTAGAGCGCATTTTGACCCATCCAAATAGATTCCAATGCAGGCCTGCCCCCGAACCAGGGAAGTTCGGGTGTTTCTTTGGGTGGTCCCCAAAAGGGGTCGTTGTTGTCGTCTATCCAAAACACATCAGAGTGAACAACCGGAAATTGATTAAACAGTCTGAAGCAGACTTTTCTTGCCAATGATGGCCCACCATCGCTCCACGACTCAACTTCGAAGTGGCAGACTATACTTGTCCGAAAACACTACAGCAACCTCGGGGAGAGGTAGCACCTTGGTGAGAGGACCCCCTCTCGCTCTGGTCCTCACCCGGGGGTTCAGTCAACGACCTATTTATGTTATTTTTGTTCTATCGTGTAATGTCACGCATCCTGTCCCATTCGGAAATATTTCGGGTTATTCGACGTTTGCTGGAATGCGCACTGAGCGTGCATTCCATCAAAAGTTGAAAAGAGCGAAATATAGTGTAGGATTGTCATTTTGTTCTATGCATTTGTTCTAGTGTGAATCGATGGAATGGGCTTGAAGCTGTTGACAGTTCAAGTATTAAATGAGACATTAATTTTAGAGTACGAAATCAGAGCGGTTTAGCTGTCAGTGGATTATGTTGTTATATTTTAGTTTAGGAACACTTTGTGTGTCATATTGTTTTACGAGTTGTCGAAATTAGCTAACCAGGGTGATTCCGTTGTTAGTAAAATAATATGGCACTCGAAGTAAGTAAACTATGCTTCCGCATGTTCACTCGTCAGTTAATCCAGTGTCTCTATTTAATTTGATGTAGGTTAAGTTAGGGTTAACAGGGCATATTCTGTTCGAGGTTTATATCTTCACGGCAACCGTCTTGAGTGTTACCTTTACCAGTGGTGGTTGTGGTTGTTAGTCGGTTGATCGCGACAAATGACGTGTGCAAGTTATATACTCGTGAGGATTGTGTCCCTTATACGCAGGTACAGTAAATACGAAACGGATCCAATGAAGTCTAGTAGCATTCAATTTATACTTTCTAGAAAATAATTTATTGTTATTTATTAGTTAAATATATATGTACTGAATATCTCAACTGTTAATATCATGTTAACCCTTTACCCAACGTAACGGTCAAAACCGGCCAGCGCTATTCTCAAAAATCGCCTATTAATTTTAATTATTTTTTCATTTGTTGTCTCAAAAACATAGATTATGACCCCTCATTGGAACGAGCTCGTCGAGCTCGTTCCAATGAGGGGTCATAACCTATGTTTTTGAGACAAAAAATGAAAAAAATAGTTATTCAAGAATGTTTTTTGCAAGTGTCGTCTGCTTTTCATGTTAGGTAAAGGGTTAATATACTTATTATTCTAATTGTTAAAATGTAAACTTCAGTCATGTGAGAATCAATATTAGTTCGTGTATTCCTTTCTTCAGATTCCCGTTAGCCCATGGATATGTGTTACAGTCAGCGAGTTCCCCAAGTCAACAGTAAGGTGCAAAATCAACTTAATCCGAAAAACTTCTTCGAATTAATTCAATAGCTGAGAATAGACGTAACTTAACCCTTAGGCCGATTTTGCCCCTTACTGTTGACTTGGGGAACTCGCTGACTGTAACACATATCCATGAGCTTATGGGAATCTGAAGACCAGAGTACACGAATTAATATTTATTCTCACATGACTGAAATGTTGGCTTCGAATTGGATGGTTTCGCGCGCCGAAGGCGGGCAGAGACGGTTGGGGGAACAAGCCCCTTTCGACCCTCTCTGACAGTTTAGCGTCGTCTATGCCGTTTGTTTTTCTTTTTGGGTGGAGGTGGCTGGGAAGGAGAGACTGTAGTGGTTGTTGGTGTAGTTGGACTGTTGATGATGGAGGACTGACTATGGTGGAATGGTCGAGTCCTTGCTGTTCCAGGAGTGCTGTGGCTGGTGCTGTGGCTGGTGCGCTGTTCCAGGAGTGCCATCGTGTTCTTGGTGCGATCCTCAGACTCTTCCCGTGTTATCCTGATTTCTTCCCTTAAGCTGCGTAATTGCTGTAACAATATCCGTGCCTGTTTCTGATCCGGATGGGGGGTTGAGATTGGAGAGGGAGACCTCAGAGAGCCAGTTTCCATTTCCGTCTCCGACTCGCTGGTGACATCGCCATCCTCCAGGTTGCCCCTCAAAGGAGAGGCAGCTGGGGAGTGGGTGGGAGTCACAGGAGTTGGAGGGGGGAAACAGTAGTGGCCTCCTCCGTCTTCTCTTCCGCCTTCACTTCCTTCTTCCTTTTCAGGAACGTTTCCAGCCACCGGGCATTCCGGCGCCTGGTGGATGGGCTCTTTTTCTTCTTACTCTTCTTCTTTTCAGGGCCAGGTCCAGGCTTCTTCGGGTGAGGACTAGTGTGAGAGGGGTTCCTCTTACAAAAGGTGCTACCTCTCCCCGAAGAAGGTGTGGTGGTGTTGCTCTCCTCCGAGTCAAACTCCAGTGTCAGGTGGACACTCTTGCCTCTTGTCTGGAGAGTTCAGTCGAGAGGGCAAGAGACGCCCAGAGCTGACAAGGTTTTCTGTAAGTTAATCGGTAGATCCAGATTAGCCATCGTGATTGCTTTCTGAATGTTCAGGTGGTGTTCGCACTCTGAAGTCAGAGGTGCGAATGAAAGATGAGCGAAACGAGTGCTGGCTTCCAGTGCTGTGAGAATTATATACCTTCTTCAAGTAACATAAGAAACCCGTTACCCTATACACAAGTAAGCAAACGTATTGGTAACCCATTCACCTAATAACGGATTTGATTGTTGTTTCACACTTTACAATACTCAATACATATTTCATTCCGTACTGTCACTAATTACTCAGTGTGACAATGAACCCTTAATCTTTTTAACAATACTGCCAACAATGCCAATATTATAGCTTGCTTAATTCTAATATAAAACAACCAATTTATTAGAAAATTCTGTAATCGTCAACATGTGTATATTTTTCATAAATGTAATAAAGTTCAACTTTTCTAGCCTATAACAGTTCGAATATTAAACCTGGCCCCACTCTTGTTATTGTCTGGGGACATTGAATTAAACCCTGGGCCTGCCTCCGTAAACACTTCTTGTAGCCAAAATTCATTGAAAATCTTCCATATAAACATTCAAAGCCTCAAGCCAAAATTGAACATTATAGAGTATGAATCGTCATCCGATGACATACTAGCCTTCACCGAAACTTGGCTTCAAAGCTGCGACCAAATATCTGATATAATGATTAGTGGCTTCCAGGAACCATTGCGGCGTGACCGCTTATCGAGGGGAGGGGGCGTTGCCATGTACATAAAGGATGGCTTGTGCTTTCGGCGTAGAACTGACCTCGAGGTAAATAACACTGAGTGCCTTTGGGCTGAGGTGTTTACAAATTACAGTAAATCAATACTAGTTGGAGTATTCTACCGACCACCCAATAGTACTTCAGATATCTGGGATAGCATTACAGCTTCTGTTGATAGAGCCAAAGATACTTCAATCTCTGACCTAATCATTACTGGGGATTTTAATGAAAACCAAAATGGTTCCTCCCGAGGACATTTCCGTGAATTAAGCAACTATTTTAATCTGAGGCAGCTTGTGGAAGAACCAACGTGCTTTACTGAGTCATCTGCTACACTGATTGATCTGTTTGCTGTAAGTGATACAGTTCCTGTACTAGAATGTGAAGTTCTAGAGCCCCTTATTCCTGACATGTCTCGATATTATTGCTCAATATCAATTGAGGTTGAATTTAAAAAAACAACATCCAAACACTTTAGGAGACGCATTTGGCTGTATCCGGAAGGGGATTACAATGCTTTGAACAACGCCTTCAACAGTGTAGACTGGAATAGCCTGTTCGATAATTCATGTCTAGACACTGTAATCTCTAACTTTACCGAGATCCTACTTAACACGGCATCTAAATTCATCCCCAAGAAAGATATAACTTCCAGGCCCAATCAACCCAAATGGATGCATAACCAGATTCGCTTACTGATTAGGCAAAGGACCCGATTATATCGCAGAGCAAAGCGCTCAGGTTTACCGTACGACTGGGATAAATATAAACGTAAACGTAACGAGGTCGTATCAGCAGTTAGGAAGGCCAAAGCCACGTATATTTCAAAAGTCCAATCAACATTGAGTTGCCCAAATACATCATCGTCGGAGTGGTGGAAAACCTTAAAAACATTTATCAGTAGAAATACCCCAGAAATCCCAACTTTAAATCACTTGAATAAACTCTATTCAACCAATCTTGAGAAGGCGGAAGTGTTCAACGAATACTTCTGTTCCATTTCAACATTGGATGACACAAATGCAACTTTACCCGACTCATCTGAACCAGTCCTGCATTCATTTGATAAAATAATTTTAGTAAGCACTGAAGTGTATGAAGCAATGAAGAGTATTAAGATATCGAAGGCGTCCGGCCCTGACCTCATAAGTCCACGGCTCCTGAAGGAATGCAGAAGTTCATTATGTGTACCACTTACGACATTATTTAATATCCTTTTAAAAAACTGTTATTTTCCACAATTATGGAAAAAAGCCAATGTGGTGCCGGTATTAAAAAAGAAACCTTCTAATGCTGTTACCAATTATCGCCCGATATCACTAATTAGCTGTACTGGCAAGTTACTTGAAAAGTGTGTGTTTAAAAGATTATGGCATTTCCTATGTGATAACAATATACTGAGTCAGTTCCAGTCAGGGTTTACCCCAGGTGACTCAACGGTATTACAACTGACAGATCTCTATGATGAATTTTGTCATGCCCTTGACGACGGTAAAGAAGTTAGAGTTGTTTTTTGTGATGTCAGTAAAGCGTTTGATAAGGTATGGCATGTCGGTCTTATTCACAAGCTTGAGAAAATAGGGATATCTGGCGATCTACTTTGTTTTTTAAAATCTTACCTCTCTGACCGGTATCAGCGGGTTGTGGTAGACTCTGAGGTGTCCTCCTGGAGACAAGTAACGTCTGGTGTTCCACAAGGTTCCATTCTGGGCCCACTCTTATTCCTGATATACATTAACGACATTACGGAAAATTTACTGAGCAGCATTCGTCTATTTGCAGATGATACATCCTTATATCTCATAGTAGAGAATCCTGATCAAGCTGCAGTCTTAATCAATCGTGATTTGGCAACAATCGAAGATTGGGCCAAAACATGGCTGGTTGAGTTCAATGCTCAAAAAACAGAAACTATGCTAATATCCCGTAAAATTAATGTTCCTGGACATCCACCCTTATATCTAAGTGGAACAGGAATTACTGAGGTTACCAGTCATAAGCACTTAGGTGTAATATTGAACAAAAATTGTACGTGGAATGACCATATTGACCACGTTTGCTCTAAAGCTTGGTCACGTATCGATATGCTTAGAGCCCACAAGTTTACTCTTGAACGAAAAGTCCTCGAACGAATATATTTTGCTTTCATTAGACCTCTATTAGAACATGCTGACTGTGTCTGGGACAATTGCTCAGCAATGCAAGCAGCTGACTTGGAGAAAATACAGATAGCGGCAGCAAGAATAGTTACTGGTGCCACTGTGAGCGCCAGTAGAAGCCTCCTCTATACTGAAGTTCAATGGGATACACTACAAGAAAGACGCCGTAAGCACAAGCTTACTCAGTTCTTCAAGATGTATCATGAGCTAACACCTCCATATATCTCTATCAAAGTTCCCCCCATCAGTGCATCCATCAATCAAAGTCACAATCTCCGATCTGCAATTAACCACCGTATTCCCTTCTGCCACACTGACTTATACCAATCCTCATTTATCCCGGATGTTACCAATCAGTGGAACAGATTACCAACCTCGGTAAAAGAAAATTCTTCCCTCACAAATTTTAAAAGGTTCTTAAATAGTGCAAACCAACGACCACCGATATTTTACACTGGTGCTAAATCCCGTGCTGCACAAATCTATCATTGTAGGCTACGCTTGCATTGTAGCGGTATCAATGCCCACCTCTATGACAACCATCTATCGTCATCCCCACTGTGCCAGTGTGGTGACCCGGAGACAACTGAACATTTTCTCCTGTATTGTCCAATACATGATGGTGCACGCGACTCAACAATCAATACATTGCCTTTCACATTTGACCTCTCCACGCTTCTGTTTGGGTCTGAATGGTTGGACAACTCTAAAAATGCGCTTGTATTCAGAATTGTACAGGATTATATCACACTGAGTGGGCGCTTCCAGTGAGTCATTTCCATTTGTAGTTCTTTGGGGAATGATTTATCACCTTCATTTCACATATTCGTTATTCAAACATTTGTGACTGATGTGATGACTTTCCAGCAAGGAATATATGTCTTTGGTGTCGACGGTTTGGGAGTCGAGTGTGGCCGCGGCCGTTGTCGGGGCTGGTTGGCTGCTCTCTTCTCGGTGGTGGGTGAGGGGGAGTGGCATTTGTGGTGTGACAGGTGTTGCTCCCCCGCATCCGTTGTTTGGGGGGGGGGGGGCTTGTCGGTCCTGCCGGTGGGCGCGGCTATGCACTTTTCTCAAATTGTGGATAGTACATGCATCTGAAGTGTGAATAATGCAGCCTTATTTGCATTCTGAGCGTTAGTGCCACAGGACGCCAGGCTACGACGGAGCCGTCGTGGGCAATTCGGGCTCCGCGCCTGGGCTGTGTTTCCTCGCGTGCATCGATCTAGGAAGTCTAGGATAAACAAGATGTAGATTTTTTGTGGCTTTTAATAGATTAAATTTGATTGATAGTTTGTAAATGCTAGATGCACGCGCGTTAATGACGGCGCAGGTGTGGATCCCGGGTGAGTCCGCTTTACTGACACCGCTAGCAGCATATTCTCTGAGGTTGCGTATAACTCTCATTTGTCGGGTGTGCGTTGAGCTCAGTTAGGTTGAAACTATCTCTCTCTCTCTCTCTCTCTCTCTCCCTCTTTCTCTCTTCTCTCTTTTTGTATACCCCCATTTCATGTTTAAACAATATTTTACATAGTGCAAGCAACTACCTGCAATTTTTTTCAGATTTTCTTGGGAGACAGCTTAACATAAGCTTATAGCTTACTGCTGAATCCCACCCATACAACTTGTATATCAACTATGTTGAAATACCGTTATGCATACACCTGTATTACAAGTCTCCATGAACATTATGTAATTATCATTTACCTGTATGTATAATATTATAATTCATGAATAAATTAAATATTGTTTAAACAAAAAAGAAAAAATATTAAACCTTTAAAGCTCATGTTTCGAAAATGTATTTGGTAGGGGTTAGTTTTAGTAATGATCTAAATAATAAAGTGAGCGGAGCTAACCGATTCTGACTGTTGTATTTATTCGATTATGGTTCCTTTTTCATTTTTTCATTAACCTCTAAGGGCATCGGCTCTTAATGAGAGCTGGCACAACAAATTATTATTTTACATCTCAAATTAAAAAAATTAAAACCTTTTGGTAAACTTTATATTTTTGTTGGGGTTGTTATTTCACAGAACCGAGGGAATCAAAATTAACTCATGGACGATTACATTGGGAGTCGGTCCTTGAAGAAAAAATACACAACTTTGGAGCCCACCCCACGAACTCCTCCTTAACACCTGGGGTCAACCCCACAAGACTTGGAACCTTGGTACGGCATCTTCGGGCTATGGGCCAAGGGGCGTATCCACGACTTTGTGAAGAGATAGAATTTCCGAATTTGATGATGATATCGTGGGAGTGACCAAACGTTAGCCGAACTATTGTTAGCGTTGGCGTCGCGGAGGAGGGAGAGGGGGAGGCTCACACCCCTAATATTTTTTGTACCCGGTACAATTTCATCTGGATTGAAGTCGTAGTTATTGATTCGTCCTTGATGGATATCCTGCCACACACAGTCGGTTGTACAAATGGACGGATATTTTACCCGATCCGGGCGGTGTATGTGTATAGGAGGGGGTAGTGGTGGAGTAACATAACCAGTTTGGAGTAAGATAGGTGTTATTTAAAAAAGAAGTTGCATCACAGATGCTGCATTCATATTTTATGTATCCCCAAATAAATTTCCAAGAGATTTTGAACTATGATCCCGACTGACTGATATCCCACATACATTGGTTAGTTTAAACAATATTTATTAATGGAAGTGACAGTTGTATACATCACGAAAACAGATAAAAAGGAATACCTCATGAAATTAATGGTATACAATGTAACAAAACAACAGAATTCAAGAATAAATGTAAGGGATTCAACAATAAGCTATAAGCTTTTGGAAGTCGCCTCCCTTGTTGAACAGAGAATTTGATAAGAAAATAACATGAGGCATTTACTGGACTAATATTGTTTAAACAAGTAGAACGATAAAAGGAAGAAGAAAGTAGAGATAGAACAAGAGAAGAAACAAAGAGAAGACAAAGATGAGGATGGAGCCAACTTGAATTAAAAAAAAAAAAAAAAAAAAAAAAAAAATCTTGGTGATCTGAGTTGAGCAGACATGAATCGGGTTGGTAGATGAGTTATGTACTTATTTAGTGACGCGAAATAAATTAATAGCTGGTGTCGACTGGTTCAAGCATTATACCTTATCAGATGCACACGCACCCATGTAGGTCACGTAATCGCTGCAGCTAACTGAAACGTTTGCAAAGTGCAATGAAATCCTGGACAACTTCAAATATAAAGCGGTTTTCTGCATTATCAAGAAATTCCGAACCAAATAGAAGAGTACCAGGATCAAGAGAAGATGGGAGTAATTTAACTGTAGTACTGCGCGCATGTTAGTTTAAACAATATTTATTGAAAAAATCGATATGTATACAATATTCAATAACAGTTAATAGAAGCAAACAAAGTGTGAACAGCAAGCAATACAATTGTATACAAGTAGCAGATAGACAAGGTAATGTGAGAGAGGGGATCCGACAGAAAGCTTACAGCTTATGTAAGTCGTCTCTCCGGTTGGTTAACAAAGATACTCCTGTAGGTGGTGTAAAATCAGTCAAAGAGCTCACACATCGCTGCATGGATGCCGAGAACACACCCACCCCTCCACTGTGTTTTAATTAAGACAAAGTTGCTACAATCGTAGATTAGATTAACCCAAGGAAACTTTTAACACACATACCCTCTCAGGCCAATAACATGCAGCGGCTGGGCTGATGAGCAGACTCGGCAACCAGGCAACGATATGTGAGATTGTTTAAACTTCGGGTTAAGAGAAAGGAAGAAGAAAAGAAAACAAAAAGTAGTAGAGTGGTAGAAGAGCCAAAGCACTGATCGAAGAGTGAGGAAAGTGACAGGAAAAAATTACAGGTGCCAGGTTGAATACATGGTGCATTGAGTTAAGACTGTGTAGAATAAACGGGCGGTAACTTGGTTTCAGATCATCAATTTAGAGATGGCTATGTTACAAGTTTCAGGTTTCAGTGGTGTTGAGCTGCAAGAAGGAGATATTATGTTGACTTATAACTTACTAAAATCGTTTAGTGGATAAAATAAAGTCATGGACTGCGTCAAAAATAAGGCTGTTATCCTCGTTGTTTAGGAATTCAGATCCAAACAAGAGTATGGATGTGTCTACTGTATATGGGAGTAAATTAATCGAGATGTTGCGAGCGTTCGAGAACAATGGACACTGAAGGAGAAAATGATCGGTAGTTTCACGCTCGCCTCACTGACACAGGGGGCTTGGTGATAAATGGTTTTCATATAGATGTGAGTTGAGGTTACTACAGTGTAACCGCAGCCTGCAGTGATATATTTGGGCCCTGCGAGATTTCGCATCATTGAAGAACTTTGGGGGTCTTTGGTTACCATTGCTCAAGAAAGTTTTCAAGTAGTTAGTGAACGATGAATTCTCGCGGACAGGTAAGGGCAAGTTATTCCACTGATCAGTGACGTTGGGGATAAAAGAGGACTGATACAGCTGCGTTCGACAGAAGGGGACTCGGTGGTTCTGACTAGATCGGAGACTAAGTAATGGATTCGTCATTGAGATAAGTCGAGGAACCTTATTTGAAATGTATGGGGGAGACATATGATGATACATTTTAAAATACTGAATTCATTTATGTTTGCGGCGTCTTTCTTGCAAAGAGTCCAAACGTGTTTCCGTATATAAAAGAAGCTTACTGGCACTCATTGTAGCTCCTGTGATGATTCTTGCAGCTGCAGTTTGTATTTTTTCAAGTTGAGCGACATTAGTCACAGAACAATTATCCCAGACAGTATCCGCATATTCAAGAAGAGGCCTTATAAAGGCAAAATATATCTTTTCTAAGACACTGCGATCAAGACTAAATTTATGCCTCCTCCGCAGGTCTATGCGAGACCAGGCTGTGGAGCAAATGTGGTCAATATGGTCGTTCCATGTACATGTACTGTTCAGTATGAGGCCTAAGTGTTTATGGTTGCGAACTTCCGCAATCGCTGAGTCACCTAAATATAAGGGTGGATTGGAGTTAGGGATATTTTTACGTGATATCAACATACTCTCTGTTTTGTTAGGATTGAACTCAACCAACCAGGTTTTGGCCCAATGATCGATTGTGGTCAAATCCTGATTGATTATGGACGAGGCTTGCTCCGGGTTCTCAATAATTAAATATAAAGAAGTATCGTCCGCAAAGAGGCGTATACTACTAAGTAAATCTCTGGTTATGTCGTTTATGTATATCAAGAACAGTAGGGGTCCAAGTAATGACCCCTGGGGTACACCAGCATTGATTGGTCTCCATGAAGATTCCTCCGAAGCTACCACAACCCGCTGCGATCTTTCCGAAAGATACGATTTCAAAAACCGTAAGAATTCCCCTGAGACCCCAATACTTTCCAGCTTGTGGATTAGACCAGCGTGCCATACCTTGTCAAAGGCCTTACTGACGTCACAGACAACAACCCTCACTTCTTTCCCTTCATCTAGAGCCCGACAAAATTCGTCATAGATATCAGTTAATTGGAGGACTGTCGAATCCCTTGGTGTAAAACCTGATTGAAATTGACTAAGAATATTATTTTCGCTCAAAAACTGCCACAGGCGTTTGAATACACATTTTTCAAATATTTTACCAACACAGCTGATAAGTGATATCGGACGATAATTAGTCACTAAGTTAGACGGTTGTTTTTTTAGGATTGGGGTGACATTTGCTTTTTTCCATAGTGACGGAAAGTACGAATTGTTCAGTAGTATGTTAAATAAGATTGAAAGTGGCTCACAGAGAGAGGATTTACATTCTTTTAAGAGACGCGGGCTTATTTGATCGGGGCCAGACGCCTTGGACACTTTTATAGACTTCATTGCGGCATATACGTCACTGCAGTGTAGAATAATGTTATCAATAACACGTGAGACATGGGGTGGTGCATCCGGTAGGGAGGCATTTGAGTCGTCAACTGTCGAGATAGAACAGAAGTATTCATTGAACACTTCAGCTTTCTCAGAACTTGAGGAGTATATTTTGTCTGAGTGGACCAGGGTGGGAATGCCCGTTGCGTGACTGCTACCGAGTAGTGTTTTTAGAGTCTTCCACCACTGCGATGCTGGGGTGTCTTTGCTCATCAATGTGGACTGAACTTTTGAGAATTGTAAGTATTTGGCCTTCCTAACAGCCGAAACAACTTCATTACGTTTAAGTTTGTATTTGACCCAGGCGTGTGGGAAATTCGTACGTTTAGCAATGCGGTAAAGACGTTTACGTTGTCTTATCAGTAGTCTTATTTCATTGTGCATCCATTTTGGTTGGTTTATTCTCGAAGTAATGATTTTGTTGGGTATATATCTGGATGCAGTATCAAGTATTTTAGCGGTGAGACTGTAAACTATAGTATCGAGACATTGAGTATCAAAGAGGAATCCCAGTCGGTGTTGGAGAAAGCCTCGTTTAATGCCTCGTAATTACCTTGAGGATAAAGCCATATCCTCCTTTTGAAAGCTGGCGAGATTGGTTTCAGGAATTCGACCTCCATTGAAATTGGACAATGATAGCGGATCATGTCTGGGATAACTGGTTCAAGAACGTCGCATGCTTTCACGTGTACTGTGTCACTGACAGCAAAGAGATCAAGCAATGTTGCCGATGTCTCAGTAAAACAAGTTGGTTCCCTCACAAGCTGTCTAAGATTAAAATAATTAGTTATATCAGAAACGTTACCTCTTGAGGAAAACAATTGATTATCATTAAAATCACCTGTTACAATAAAGTCACCAATTGACGTGTCTCTAGCTTTTTCAATGGATGACGAAATGGCACCCCATGTATCTGGGAGACTATTTGGTGGACGATAGAATACTCCTAATAATAATGACCTATCCTTTTTCGTGAATATCTCAGCCCAAAGGCATTCCGTATTTGATGTGTCGAGATCAGGTCTTTGTCTAAACGAGATGCCTTCTTTAATATAAATGGCAACACCACCTCCCCTTGACGAGCGGTCGAATCTCAACGGTTCATGGAACCCATCTAGTATGATATCGGATGTGGAATCGTTTGGATCCACCCATGTCTCACTCAGGGCAATAATATCAAAGGAAGCGAATTCAAACTGAATAATTTCTAGTTTCGGTTTGAGACTTTGGATGTTGAGATGAACAATTGTTAGAGTGTTTTGATTATGAAATGGGCTGTGAGAGTTAGGACCAGGGTTGGTTTCAATGTCCCCAGATAGTAACAAGCCTATGGCCAAATAGCAGAACAAACAATATAGGACGAATGTGGTCAATACTTTCAAACTAGATGTAGACTTTGAAATACTGGCCGGTCTATAACAATGCTGAAATGTGTGGGGGGGGAATTAAAAAAGTAGGGGGTGGTTTCATTGGATTGACCCCAAAAATGACAGATCATGAAGGTGAAGCTTTAAGTAGCCCAACACCACTGAGACGCATGAGGAGGTAGATTAACCCACAAATGTAGCTGTTTTTTGGCAGACATTGTTTTAATTTACTAGCAAAGACTAGTAAACTGAAATTTCCTATGTGAGCTCGGAATGCTTCGAGTGAGCACATTATATATAGGATTAGTTTTGAAATCAGGTTATATTTAAGCCACTAATTTGTATTCAAAAGCAAAAGGTATTCAATCTGGCTTGGCAAGAGGAAATGACGTACAGGGTAAGATAGGATAAATAGACTGACGAATGAACGATGTGTAAGACACAAAGAGTAAGGAAGTATAACTATATACAAAATATGTGTAAAATGTTTATATATATATATAAGTTATGGGTGAAGTCAGCTTGTGGGGGGGGGGGGGGGGGGCAAGAATTACTACTGCATTTGGGTGATGTGGATGTTCCATACACTGGTCCGTCGATGTGTCAGATGGGTTCCGTTAGCTGAAAAAAGGAGGGGGTCCAGGTTGCTATATGCTCCCATAACAAAATAGAGCATGGAGGCGGGGGCATATTTTTTATAGGTTGAAACGTTCACGAGTTTCATGTTGTTTGATAACTTTGTGGTGTGTTACAAGAAAAGGCCATATGGTAGCAGTTGCTTCAATGGTAAGTAGGTGCTGGTTTCGGAAATATTTAATGAAAAAAAAAAGGAGCGTTTTCCTTCGTCTCGACTCATATACCATGACACCCAACGGCAACGAGCCCACTGGTTAAATATTTCCAAGACCAGCAAGTAGGTGCTGGTTCTGGAAACACTCAACGAAGAACTAGGAGCGTTTTCCTTCACATCGACTCATGTACCATGACATCCCGCAGCAACGAACTCACCGATCTCGTTACTATGAGGGGCCATGGGACATGTCACAAGTAAGAATAATACGTCGTGATATTTGGTGGAGGGGAAAATGATTCACTGGGTGTAAGTTTTCTAGAAGTATTACCTGTGTATATTGATGATGTTTCCACCATTAATTTCGACTATAGTAGAGGGCTATTTAAGATGATTGGATGATGCTCAGGATTCATCAATAACTGGGTACCTTTGCCGGCAGAGCAGACATATTTGGTGAGGGTAGACGAACCCTTCTTGCCACGAAACAGTCGAAAATTGGAAAGAAGGGATGCTATTACATTCAAGTTATGATGGCACCGGGGCGGGGGGGGGGGGGGGGGGGGGACTTCACCCCTGAATAAGTCCGATCTTACAACTGGTATGCTTGTAGTTTGAGTGATATATATCTAGACAAATATTTGCAAGAGGGAATCAAGGGCGTCCCACCTATAGCTGATAAATCTAGAGCAAGAGTATATGGGGTAAAGACCTCTACATTAGACATGACCTCTACGTTAGACAAGCCCTCACAGACTATGCATCTCCGATTCGAAGTAGAGTTCAATAATTTCGCTTTGTTTTATCTGACTAGTAAAAAATGACCTAATACGGACAATACTGGGACTCAGACTGGTGTACAAGCAGTTAATTTTGAATATTCTATGGGTGATGATTCGCGCCTAGGCCTGTGGAACTAGAAATAGAGAATCTACTAGGGGTGTTGAAGACACTGTAACGTGCGCGCATGTTCATGTACTGAACAATATAACAAGAAATGCTCGACTGTCTCGCATACACCACAAACACAGGGTGGGGGTGGGGTGGGGGTGGGGGCGGCTGATAGGGGGGGGGGGGCGTCTGGTGGGTGGGTGGCGATAAGTGGTTATTGTATAAATGTGCGTTAAGGTTGCTGCAGCGCAAACGTAACCTACAGTGGTAAATCTGACCAGCCTGCGATTTAACTCCGCCGTAAAATGTCTGTGGTCGTAGATCATCTCATTTAGGAAGGTCGTAAAATTACTCAGGGATGAGTTTTCTCGGGCAGATAATGGTAAGTTATTCCACTGACCAGTCGTATTTGGGATAAAGGAAGATTAGTATAGTTGCGAGTTACAAAATGGAACTCGATGATTCTGATGGGAGCGTAGGTTACGACTTTTACTGGTTAACGAAACTGTCGGTGGAACTTTGTTAGCAATATATTGAGGCGTCAGATGATGGTTAGATGATGGTACATTTTGAAGAATTGTTTCAATCTGTGTTTTCGACGTCTTTCTTCAAGAGAGTCCCAGCGGGTTTCGCTATACAGGAGGGTCTTACTGGCGCTTACAGTTGCACCGGTAACAATCCTGGCCGTTGCGATCTGAATTGTCTCCGGATCAGCAGCCTTGGTCGCCGTACAATTGTCCCAAACCGTATTACCATATTCCAGGAGGGGTCAAATAAAAGCAAAATAAATGTTGTCCAACACATTACAATCAAGGATGAATTTGTGACTCCTCAGTATGTCAATACGGGACCAGGCCTTGGAGCAGATATTGGCAACATGGTCATTCCATGTACAAGTATTGTTTAGAATCACACCTAGCTGTTTATGGTTCTTGACTTCAGAAATTTGTGAACTACCAAAGAATGAAGGCATGCCTTGATAATGTAGTTGGAATATTTTATCAGTTGGGGCTTGAGTATCATAGTCGGGACAAATGAGGCTTACACTCCACACATCAGTAAATTTTGCGGCGCACCTGACTGTTTGAGAAGTTCGAGAGATGCACCAGCATCAAATACTCATTATTTGTTAACTATTATTCCTACCTATGGTGCAAATCATCCAATTGCTAAACGTATCCATTGCGTGCGTTAGTGATTTGGACAAGGCCTATGGGAGACCAAGACCTATGGATGCCCATGGCATACCGAGATCAATAAATATACAACCAACCGAATGATTAAACACATCTGAACAAACAAGAAATCGGTCAACCGAGTTAGGGACTTTTATGGTTGTCATCAATTTTGCACGCACCTATTGTTGTCTGATATTGGGCATATTTGGTTGATGGAGGAAGCAAGTATCCCCGGTGCCCCCCAACCCCCCCACTCCCCCCCAATCCGGATACGTCCGTCAACGATGCTCGAAAACGAAAGACAGAGACAGAGACAGTAGTGAAAATAACAGACTTACTTGTCACTCCAAGCTGAACCATAACAGGGGTGGAATTCCCAATATCGTTTTTCGCCGTCACAGTATAATTTCCTGTATCTGTCAGTTGCAAATCTAATATATGAAGAGAAGGATCCAAAGGTGTCCCTCCCTTAAATCTGCTTTGTAGGCCTGTGCCAGATGCTGGAACATTGACATACTTGTCGTCTTTCATCCAAGTCACTTCAAAAACATCGGGGTTGGCGTTGACAAAGGTTTTCAATGTAATATTCCAGCCCACATTACCGTTCTGTTTTATGTCAACATCAACTTTTGGTGCGTCTGAAGAAGAGAGATAATGCAATGTCTTTGGTTCATTTTACCTCTTCTTTTGTAATACATTAAAATGTCAAATTCGTTCAGTAGTTGTGCATGGGAAAACCTTTTCAGTGAATACTTCCTATCCGCTCTTACTATCATATCATTAGGCGTAAGATACCAAGTGTAATAACCCGCCGTAAGAAGAGTACCAGTTACATTTTACAAAAGAACATTATTACATTATATTGGTTTCAGGGCGGATGAAGACTTTCAATTTGCAGGGAGTCCCACCGGGTGATCCAAAGGGATGTTACCCAGGAGCAAATAGTGGAGGTATGTGCATGCATGTGTGCGTGCGTGCCTGTGTGAGTGCATGCGTGCGTACGTACGTGCGTCTTTATGCATCGTTCTATTGACTCAGAGTTAATAATGATAGTGGCGGACCCTGGATTCTATCACATCGGGGTTGGCGTTGACAAAGGTTTTCAATGTAATATTTCAGCCTACATTACCGTTCTGTTTTGTGCCAACATCAGCTTTTGGTGCGTCTGAAGAAGAGAGATAATACAATGTCTTTGTTTCATTTTACATCTTCTTTTGTAATACATTAAAATGTTAAAATCGTACAGTAGTTGTACATGGGAAGAACGTTTCAGTGAATACTTCCTATCCGCTCCTACTATCATATCATTAGGCATAGGATACCAAGTGCTACAACCTGCCGTAAGAAGAGTCCAAGTTACAATTTACAAAAGAACGTTATTACATTATGTTGGTCTCAGGGCGAATGAAGAGTTTCAATTTACAGGAAGTCCCACAGGGTGATCCAAAGGGATGTTACTCGGGAGCAAATGGTTGAGGTACGTGCATGCGTGCGTGCGTGCGTGCGTGCGTGCGTGCTTGCGTGCGTGCGTGCGTGCGTGCGTGCGTGCGTGCGTACGTACGTGCGTGCGTGCGTGCGTGCGTGCGTGCGTGCGTGCGTCTTTATGCATCGTTCTATTCACTCAGAGTAAATAATGGCAATGGCGGACCCTGGATTCTAGGTTTGAGGGGGCGCCACATTTCAATCATGGGTCATAAAAAGCATCATCGATGATCGTTGCGGCGAGTTTGGGGCGATCACGCAATGGGGTATCAGACTTTTTGTCAGCGGGGTCCGCGAATAGGGTGGGGGGCTCCGGGGGAGGGAGGTCTCGATGGAACGTGTTGGGACATGGAAAGTCAGAGTTGCCCTCCGCTGCCTTCTTTGAGCGTGAAAACCATGTTTTCCAGCCAAAATATTCCAGCATTCAAATTTTGAAGAAAAGAAACTAATTTATATCAGCTCATACCCGACCCGCGTAGGAGGTAGGCCTATAGCTGTATGCATGGGGTACGGTATTATCCACTTTTTCCTCCAATGGGGCCATTCTGGGGTCAGAAATGTCACTTGAGGGACAAGCCCCGTTTGGAGAATCCTATGTTAATTTTGTCCCTCAAGTGCCCACATTGAGGTATGAGGAATTCAGTGTTAAATGCTTGTCCCTGGAGTGCCCACCATGGGGTAAAAAATCCCCTTCCAATCACTAAGTCCCTCAAGTGCCATTTTTGTCCCTCAAGTGCCATATTTGGAGGCAGGAAAAAGATTTTAAAATCTTTTCCTGGCTCCAAAAATGGACATGAGGGACAAGCCCCCTATGGAGAATCCTATGTTAATTTTGTCCCTCAAGTGCCCACATTGGGGTCTGGGGGATTCAGTATTAAATGCTAGTCCCTGGAGTGCCCACCATGGGGTAAAAATCTCCTTCCAATCACTAAGTTCCTCAAGTACCATTTTTGTCCCTCAAGTGCAATTTTTGGAGGCAGGAAAAAGATTTTAAAATCTTTTTCCTGGCTCCAAAAATGGACTTGAGGGACAAGCCCCCTATGGAGAATCCTATGTTAATTTTGTCCCTCAAGTGTCCACATTGGGGTATGAGGGATTCAGTATTAATGCTTGTACCCAGAGTGCCAGCCATGGGGTAAAAAACCCAATAGAGAATCCTATGTTAATTTTGTCCTTATAGTCCCCCATTGAGGTATGGGGAATTCAGTGTTAAATACTTTTCGCCGGAGTGGCAGCCATGGGTAAAAAACCCTTCCAATCACTAAATTTTCAAACAGGCGTATTTCACATGTGCATTTCAATAATTCCGTGGAGTGTCGGTTGGAAAATACGCGTGCAGTCGTACTCGTTCAGGAAATAACCGCATAATTGGACACTATTTGTTTAGTGACAGGGAAAGTATATAACATATGTTCAACAAACAGCGATAGATTATTACAGAGAAAATAACTTGAGAAAAATTTCGTTGATTTGAACATAAGATATACTTGTATGTTTTACGGGGGAAAAACGGTAGACTTACATTTAATAACCGTAATATTTTCACTGTTTGAATGAGATATGTTTGTTCATGTTTGGCGGGAGTGTGTAATGTGGTTTTCGGTTCGCGTGGTTTCAACAGGGCGGGATAAAAATGTCATAGTTGAGTTTCGCTATTATATGTAGTTAACAGTGATGGTAGGCCGAATCTTTGACTATTTCCCCCCAGATTTTTTTACGACACTGTCAGTCTTTGCCTCCAAATTATTTTGGAGGGAAAGAGTGACATTCTGGATCTGGCTACAATTACTGACATATTTCCATTCACCAGCTAGTTTATCTAGATTTTTTACAGAGTGGATAATGGGGCGAAATTTTTAAAAAAGAATGGTTGTATACAGAAACTCTTTCTAACAATATGGTAGCCTTCAAAACGGCTGTTTTGATTTTTCAATCAATGAAAAATGTTAGCTCATTCAATTCGTCCCCGTCCGATAACCGCCAGTTCTCCAATCCACATCTGGCTTCTCTTAATCTCTTTTGAACGCTGTACCATTTTACTAACTGCTATACGAGGGTGTGGTGATTGTCCAGACTTTGTGATGCCCGCTTCCAATATTTCAAAGCCAACTGTCATCTTCTCTGGGGTTATTTGATGTTGATTTCACATCATATTGCCATGCTCCAGCATCCATCTTTATGAGGTCGTCAAAATTGATGGTTGAAAATTCCATGTTTTCTCGCAGTCAGTAGATGATGAAATGTTCCATAAACCTCAAATCACGTTCTTTTTATTTGACATGCAAGTATCCAAAATGCACCGAAGAAGTATTTCACACGCTTTTTCTCCGATTGGTTAGATTTAGGTGGGTGAAAAATAAATTGAAATGAAAAAAGTATAAAAGGGAGGAGACAGATGAGATAATCTCACACATGCCTTTGAGTCATCAAGACCGCAAGAGGTGTTTTCCAAAGTTAAAAGATGAAATGATCCTTAGTAGACTACAGTGATTCAAACGATAGCGATACAAAAGATGTTGCAAGCAGCAAGAAACAGAAATTGACTGAATATGCTAAGACTACATATTCTGTACATTCCATACAGAAAATGTATTCTATTCATCCTCAGTTGTTGCATACATCCAGAAAATTTCACTCAGAATCACATGTGTGTGAAATGACTTTGAGTCAATTCGATGCCAACAATCCATTTGAGTTTCTAAAATGTTTGATTCAGTGATGGAAGATGTAAAAGAGAAATGTGGTATTCAACACAACGACTCCATGAGAGTCTCGGTTCATCACCCAGAGCTTGAGGTAGGTATTTTTATTCCTTTCACCAAATCTTCATCAGTCAATGGCAGAACAGTATTAGATGAAATTGATAAAGTAATTCAATCAAATGATAAGTTTACTATCCACGATGGTATATTATCTTTAGAAATAACACACACTTCACTACCACAAGGGTCGGGGCAAAATGCACCCATTTCATTTAGTGCTGTTGGTAAAATGGTTAAAAGTAAACAGAGTATTATTGAAATCAAAAATGTTAATGATTCTATGTGTTTTGCACGGGCGGTGGTGGTGTTTTAAGCTTTATTATCAGAATGGTGGGGGTAAAATACGTATCATAACTACAACCCAAATTACAGGAATCTTCCTTAACGCTTGTTCAGCATTCTCACGGAATCACTAAAGGCTGAAATCTCGTTTGATACCTGCAAAAATGAATTTTGCTCATTGGAGAGTTTATAATGGATTGGGAGAATGTCGACCAAAGAATGAAAGATTAAATTGCTTTCACACTGGATCGACACGAGCGTTGTGGGCGATGCGATAATTATAAAATCATGGATAGTTCTGTTTTGTTTACCGTTTTGTTAATGTTTGGTGTCTTTATTTCTACCAGACTGTGGAACAAAGGCACCAACTGAATTTACTGAATCAAAACAAAAAAATAATAAAAAAATAAAAGCTAAAGGCTGAAATCTCGTTTCTTGTCCGATACTTGCAAGAATGAACTTTGCACATTGGAGAACTTATAGTGGAATGGGATGAATTCGACCAAAGGGGAACGAAAGATGAAAGTACTTTCACTCTGGATGCGACATATGCGTTGTAAGCGATGCGATGATTATAAAATCATCGATATTTCTGTTTGGTTAACCGTTTGGTTAGTTTTTGTGTCTATATCTCTATCAGACTGGAGAACAAAGACACCAACATAATTTACTGAGTGCAATGTACCAGCTGAAGCACAAAATCATTGATTATAATTTTGATGCAGCAAATTTTATGTTTCAGCTCGCACATTGGTCTCATCTCTATCAATTACTATTTGCATTCCACACACAGAAAAAGTTACAGACAACAAACTGTGGCAAAACTGCAAAAAGAACAGAGACATCAGCTATTTTATACTTATCGCATCGCTCACAACGCTCGTGTTGCATGCAGTGTAAAAGCACCCTCCCCACCCAACCAAACGCATACCTAAAGTGTTGTTTTTTGGACATTTATCAAATATTTAGATGATTCCAGAAAATAGAAATGTTTTGGATTTTGCCTTCAGATTCACGCAACAAGAGTACGACAGAACTTTTTTGTATTTTCTTTTTTAGAGTAGCCATTTTGGTTTATGAATTATGGCATCAAAATAGTTGGGTCATAGCAGTGACATCCACATCCATAAAATAGACTCAGTTATCAAAACGTTACTTCATAGAGAAAGAAGAGATTTTCCATGGCGTCAGTTTCAATTCATACAATATGTTATTATTGTTTCTACCCATGAACTACGCCGAGGAACATGAAGTAAGACATTCGAAATGGAGACGTGAAATTATATTGTGAATGTGAATTGTGAATGGAAATTCCACCCGTTGTGTCTTAACTGTTTACCCATCGAATCGACGCATCCGCCCGCGTGATATGCAAATTCAGCAGTTGAAAAAATATTATTTTTCAAAAAATTTCAACAAAACCATATCATGTGACCCCTCATTGGGACGAGCACGTCAAAACAATATCATGTGACCCCTCGTTGGAACGAGCTCTTCGAGCTCGTCCCAACGAGGGGTCACATGATATGGTTTTGTTGAATTTTTTTGAAAAATTTAAAAAAATGATATTTAAAATAATAAATTTTTATATCGTCTGCGTTGGGTAAAGGGTTAATGGAAGCTGGATTTCCGTTATCTAGAGGGAAGCAATTGCTTTGTCGTTGGCAAAGCGCAAGTCAGACTGATCATGAACCCAAGGCATAACGACAGATGTCGTAAGCTTATCAACTCCCACCATAACAGAGCTGTCAACGAACATTATCTTTTAATACAGACCACATTGTTTTATTATGTTTCTCGGACTCAATGGAGTTAAAGTTTGATTCTGTAACCGCCGCCTGGGGCCATCAGTTTCTAAGTTTATGTGAAAAGTGATAATGTTCGTGATAGCTTGTCGCGTGAGAACCATCAGGTTCTACCTTTCAATAGAAGATATAATCATGTGGCTCTTAGGCCACGAGCTGTCAACGAACATCATCTTTGAATGCACGAAAACGTATTTATGTTCCTTTCACTCGATAGAGTTGGTGTTTAATTTCAATTTATTGCAGTTATCCACCACTTTCTTATAATGATTCTGGTATAATAATCATTTCGGAAATATGGTACATGCCACATGACTGTATATTCAAACGAAAAGCTAACAAAGCAGGGTCTTTTTTCAATATTAAAAGTCCGTTTTTGTTTCATTGAAATCAGTGTTCTAACAAATTTTCTTTACCAGTTCATTAAAATGTTGCATCACTTTGATAACAAGTATCAACATCGTTTTTACTTTTGACATAATTATCTTGGGTTCAGTTTCCACAATCGTCGTATCCTTTGCCACAGGCTTGGTTTCCTAACGATCCTAAAAGTTCAGTAGTATAAGAAGTTCCTTACTATCCTGGAACATGTACGTTTTGAGCATCAATTGCCCTTTATATCCATATAGCTTGCAATACAAGAAACATCTGATTTATTTAAGAAAATGGTACTTTGCAAGTTCAAACGCCTGTTGTTTTATGTTTTGTGTTTTTTGCATTTATTCAAATTTAGTTTTTGGAAAATCCAAATACAAAATAGCAAGTTGCCCGGGACTCCTAACACTCTACCAGTTCCATTTATTCGGAGGCTCTTGATAAGGCACATCTTAATAGCTCAAGCTGTTGGAGCTGAATAGTAAGAGTGCATGTTCAATAGATGAGTTTTTCCGCGTTCGTGGTTCACTTTTCATCGTACTAATACCAAGAGCATGATAGAATTCCAGATTTTTTCATCATCAATAGAAATTAAAAGTAAATGCCATCTTTTGAGACAGTTTTTACCTACATTGTTGTCATCGAGAAAGAGGCTCTCAGCCCTCTGCCCCCCCCCCCCCCCACCGCTGCACACGCACGTACACCAAGGACTTACGGAGGGCCGTATATGTGCTAGAAACAGCATATAATTAACCGCCGACGTACCGAAATTCCGAAAGAGCGTATTCTTTTTTATAAAAGTTTATATTTTAGATAAACTGGTAACAATAATGCTTTGTTTCAATATATGTGTAAAGAGCTCCCGACCACAGCTAGTCCATTACGCCCCACGGAACCCAGTCATCAATTGAAAAAAAAACAGTTATTTGTTTCTCCTGTAAAATCAGCGATGTGAAGTTAGTTACTTATTTGACATTTTGACATTTTGACATTTTTTATTCCATCAAAACAGGAAAAATGGCACCTGCTGTAGGGTGGCACAAATGAAGACGAGTTGATTGACATGTTGCCCGTCCACATAAGGCCTTTCTTTATGGGGCAACCAAGGTCCTAAAAGTGACAACCTCCCAGAAAACCTTCTAGATGGGCAGATCTGATCAAATAAATGGAGCTGTAGGGTGGCACAAATGAAGACGAGTTGATTGACATGTTGCCCGTCCGCATAAGGCCTTTCTTTATGGGGCAACCAAGACCCTAAAAGTGACAACCTCACAGAAAACCTTCTAGATGGGCAAATATGATCAAATAAATGGCGCTGCAGGGTGGCACAAATGAAGACGAGTTGATTGACATGTTGCCCGTCCGCATAAGGCCTTTCTTTATGGGGCAACCAAGGCCCTAAAAGTGACAACCTCCCAGAAAACCTTCTAGATGGACAAATCTGATCAAATAAATGGTGCTGTAGGGTGACACAAATGAAGACGAGTTGATTGACATGTTGCCCGTCCGCATGAGGCCTTTCATTATGGGAAACCAAGTCCCTAAACGTCACAATCTCCCAGAAAACCTTCTAGATGGGCAAATCTGATCAAATAAATGGTGCTGTAGGGTGACACAAATGAAGAATAGTTGATTGACATGTTGCCGACCCACATAAGGCCTTTCTTTATGGGGCAACCAGGGCCCTAAAAGCGACAACCTCTCCAAAAACCTCCTAAATGGGCAAATCCGATCAAAGAAATGGTGCTGTAGGGTGGCACAAATGAAGACGAGTTGATTGACATGTTGCCCGTCCGCATAAGGCCATTCTTTATGGGGCAACCTAGGCCCTAAAAGTGACAACCTTCCAGAAAACCTTCTAGATGGGCAAAACTGGTCAAATAAATGGTGCTGTAGGGTGGTACAAATGAAGACGAGTTGATTGACGTGTTGCCCGTCCGCATAAGGCCTTTCTTTATGGGGCAACCAAGGCCCTAAATGTGACAACCTGCGAGAAAACCTTCTAGATGGGCAAATCTGATCAAATAAATGGTGCGGTAGGGTGGCACAAATGAAGACCTGTTGATTGACATGTTGCCCGTCCACATAAGGCCTTTCTTTATGGAGCAACCAAGGCCCTAAAAGTGACAACCTCCCAGAAAACTTTCTAAATGGGCAAATCTGATGAAATAAATGGTGCTGTAGGGTGGCACAAATGAAGACGAGTTGATTGACCCGTAGCCCGTCAACATAAGGCGTTTCTTTATGGGGCAACGAAGGCCCTAAAAGTGACAACCTCCCAGAAAATCTTCTACATGGACAAATCTGATCAAATAAATGGTGCTGTAGGGTGGCACGAATGAAGACGAGTTGATTGATATGTTGCCCGTCCGCATAAGGCCTTTCTTTATGGGGAACCAAGGCTCTAAAAGTGACAACCTCCCAAAAAACTTTATAAATGGCCAAATCTGATCAAATAAATGGTGCTGTAGGGTGGCACAAATGAAGACGAGTTGATTGGCATGTAGCCCGTCCGCATAAGGCCTTTCTTTATGGGGCAACCAAGGCCCTAAAAGTGAAAACCTCCCAGAAAGCCTTCTAGATGGGCAAATCTGATCAAATAAATGGTGCTGTAGAGTGGCACAAATGGAGACGAGCTGATTGACATGTTGCCCGTCCGCATAAGGCCTTTCTTTATGGGGCATCCAGGGCCCTAAAAGTGACAACCTCCCAGAAAACCTTCTAGATGGGCAAATCTGATCAAATAAATGGTGCTGTATGGTGGCACAAATGAAGACGAGTTGATTGACATGTTGCCCGTCCACATAAGGCCTTTCTTTATGGGGCAACCAAGGCACTAAAAGTGGCAAACTTCCAGAAAACCTTCCAGATGGGCAAATCTGATCAAATAAATGGTGCTGTAGGGATGCACAAATGAAGACGAGTTGATTGACATGTTGCCCGTCGCATAATGCCTTTCTTTATGAGGCAACCAAGGCCCTTAAAGTGACAACCTCCCAGGAAACCTTCTAGATGGGCAAATCTGATCAAATAAATGGTGCTGTTGGGTGGCACAAATGAAGACGAGTTGATTGACATGTTGCCCGTCGCATAAGGCCTTTCTTTATGGGGCAGCCAAGGCCCTTAAAGTGACAACCTCCCAGGAAACCTTCTAGATGGGCAAATCTGATCAAATAAATGGTGCTGTAGGGTGGCACAACTGAAGACAAGTTGATTGACATGTTGCCCGTCCGCATAAGGCCTTTCTTTATGGGGCAACCAAGGCCCTAAAAGTGACAACCTCCCAGAAAACCTTCTAGATGGACAAATCTGATCAAATAAATGGTGCTGTAGGGTGGCACAAATGAAGACGAGTTGATTGACATGTTGCCCGTCCGCATGAGGCCTTTCTTTATGGGGAAACCAAGTCCCTAAAAGTCACAATCTCCCAGAAACCCTTCTAGATGGGCAAATCTGATCAAATAAATGGTGCTGAGGGGTGGCACAAATAAAGACGAGTTGACTGACATGTTGCCCGTCTGCATAAGGTCTTTCTTTATGGGGCAACCGAGGCCCTAAGAGTGACACCTCCCAGAAAGCCTTCTAGATGGGCAAATCTGACCAAATAAATGGTGCGGTAGGGTGGCACAAATGGAGACGATTTGATTGGCAGGTTGCCCGTCCACATAAGGCCTTTCTTTATGGGGAAACCAAGGCCCTAAAGTGACAACCTCCCAGAAAACCTTCCCGATGGGCAAATCTGATCAAATAAATAGAGCTGTAGGGCGGCACAAATGAAGAGGAGTTGATTGACATGTTGACCGTCCGCATAAGGCCTTTCTTTATGGGGCAACCAAGGCCCTAAAAGTGACAACCCGCGAGAAAACCTTCTAGATGGGCAAATCTGATCAAATAAATGGTGCTGTAGGGTGGCACAAATGAAGACGAGTTGATTGACATGTTGCCCGTCCACATAAGGCTTTTCTTTATGGAGCAAGCAAGGCCCTAAAAGTGACAACCTCCCAGAAAACCTAGATGGGCAAATCTGATAAAATAAATGGTGCTGTAGGGTGGCACAAAAGAAGACGAATTGATTGACACATAGCCCGTCAACACAAGTCCTTTCTTTATGAGGCAACCAAGGCCCTAAAAGTGACAACTCCCAGAAAATCTTCTAGATGGGCAAACCTGATCAAATAAATGGTGCTGTAGGGTGGCACAAATGAAGTCGAGTTGATTGACATGTTGCCCGTCCTCATAAGGCCTTTCTTTATGGGGAACCAAGGCTCTAAAAGCGACAACCTCCCAGAAAACTTTACAAATGGCCAAATCTGATCAAATAAATGGTGCTGTAGGGTGGCACAAATGAAGACGAGTTGTTTGGCATGTAGCCCGTCCGCATAAGGCCTTTGTTTATGGGGCAACCAAGGCCCTAAAAGTGACAGCCTCCCAGAAAACCTTCTAGATGGGCAAATCTGATCAAATAAATGGTACTGTAGGGTGGCACAAATGAAGACGAGCTGATTAACATGTTGCCCATCCGCATAAGGCCTTTCTTTATGGGGCATCCAAGGCCCTAAAAGTGACAGCCTCCCAGAAAACCTTCTAGATGGGCAAATCTGATCAAATAAATGGTGCTATAGGGTGGCACAAATGAAGCCGAGTTGATTGACATGTTGCCCGTCCACATAAGGCCTTTCTTTATGGGGCAACCAAGGCCCTAAAAGTGACAACCTTCCATAAAACCTTCTAGACGGGCAAATCTGATCAAATAAATGGTGCTGTAGGGTGGCACAAATGAAGACGAGTTGATTGACATGTTGCTCGCCTGCATAAGGCCTTTCTGTATGGGGCATCCGAGGCCCTAAAAGTGACAACCTCCCAGAAAGCCTTCTAGATGGACAAATCTAATCAAATAAATGGTGCTGTAGGGTGACACAAATGAAGAATAGTTGATTGACATGTTGCCGACCCACATAAGGCCTTTCTTTATGCGGCAACCAAGGCCCAAAAAGTGACAACCTCTCCAAAAACCTCCTAAATGGGCAAATCTGATCAAAGAAATGGTGCTGTAGGGTGGCACAAATGAAGACGAGTTGATTGACATGTTGCCCGTCCGCATAAGGCCATTCTTTATGGGACAACCAAGGCCCTAAAAGTGACAACCTCCCAGAGAACCTTCTAGATGGGCAAAACTGATCAAATAAATGGTGCTGTAGGGTGGCACAAATGAAGACGAGTTGATTGACGTGTTGCCCGTCCGCATAAGGCCTTTCTTCATGGGGCAACCAAGGCCCTAAATGTGACAACCTGCGAGAAAACCTTCTAGATGGGCAAATCTGATCAAATAAATGGTGTGGTAGGGTGGCACCAATGAAGACCTGTTGATTGACATGTTGCCCGTCGACATAAGCCCTTTCTTTATGGAGCAACCAAGGCCCTAAAAGTGACAACCTCCCAGAAAACTTTCTAGATGGTCAAATCTGATGAAATAAATGGTGCTGTAGGGTGGCACAAATGAAGACGAGTTGATTGACACGTAGCCCGTCAACATAAGGCGTTTCTTTATGGGGCAACGAAGGCCCTAAAAGTGACAACCTCCCAGAAAATCTTCTAGATGGACATATCTGATCAAATAAATGGTGCTGTAGGGTGGCACAAATGAAGTCGAGTTGATTGACATGTTGCCCGTCCGCATAAGGCCTTTCTTTATGGGGAACCAAGGCTCTAAAAGTGACAACCTCCCAGAAAACTTTATAAATGGCCAAATCTGATCAAACAAATGGTGCTGTAGGGTGGCACAAATGAAGACGAGTTGATTGGCATGTAGCCCGTCTGCATAAGGCCTTTCTTTATGGGGCATCCAAGGCCCTAAAAGTGAAAACCTCCCAGAAAACCTTCTAGATGGGCAGATCTGATCAAATAAATGGTGCTGTATGGTGGCACAAATGAAGACGAGTTGATTGACATGTTGCCCATCCACATAAGGCCTTTCTTTATGGGGCAACCAAGGCACTAAAAGTGACAACCTTCCAGAAAGCCTTCCAGATGGGCAAATCTGATCAAATAAATGGTGCTGTAGGGATGCACAAATGAAGACGAGTTGATTGACATGTTGCCCGTCGCATAATGCCTTTCTTTATGGGGCAGCCAAGGCCCTTAAAGTGACAACCTCCCAGGAAACCTTCTAGATGGGCAAATCTGTTCAAATAAATGGTGCTGCATGGTGGCACAACTGAAGACGAGTTGATTGACATGTTGCCCGTCCGCATAAGGCCTTTCTTTATGGGGCACCCAAGGCCCTAAAAGTGACAACCTTCCATAAAACCTTCTAGATGGGCAAATCTGATCAAATAAATGGTGCTGTAGGGTGGCACAAATGAAGACGAGTTGACTGACATGTTGCCCGTCTGCATAAGGCCTTTCTTTATGGGGAAACCGAGGCCCTAAAAGTGACAACCTCCCAGAAAGCGTTCTAGATGGGCAAAACTAATCAAATAAATGGTGCTGTAGGGTGACACAAATGAAGAATAGTTGATTGACATGTTGCCGACCCACATAAGGCCTTTCTTTATGGGGCAACCAAGGCCCTAAAAGTGACAACCTCTCCAAAAACCTCCTAAATGGGCAAATCTGATCGAAGAAATGGTGCTGTAGGGTGGCACAAATGAAGACGAGTTGATTGACATGTTGCCCGTCCGCATAAGGCCATTCTTTATGGGACAACCAAGGCCCTAAAAGTGACAACCTCACAGAATACCTTCTAGATGGGCAAAACTGATCAAATAAATGGTGCTGTAGGGTGGCACAAATGAAGACGAGTTAATTGACGTGTTGCCCGTCCACATAAGGCCTTTCTTTATGGGGCAACCAAGGCCCTAAAAGTGACAACCTGCGAGAAAACCTTCTAGATGGGCAAATCTGATCAAATAAATGGTGCGGTAGGGTGGCACAAATGAAGACCTGTTGATTGACATGTTGCCCGTCCACATAAGGCCTTTCTTTATGGAGCAACCAAGGCCCTAAAAGTGACAACCTCCCAGAAAACGTTCTAGATGGGCAAATCTGATGAAATAAATGGTGCTGTAGGGTGGCACAAATGAAGACGAGTTGATTGGCACGTAGCCCGTCAACATAAGGCGTTTCTTTATGGGGCAATGAAGGCCCTAAAAGTGACAACCTCCCAGAAAATCTTCTAGATGGACAAATCTGATCAAATAAATGGTGCTGTAGGGTGGCACAAATGAAGTCGAGTTGATTGACATGTTGCCCGTCCGCATAAGGCCTTTCTTTATGGGGAACCAAGGCTCTAAAAGTGACAACCTCCCAGAAAACTTTATAAATGGCCAAAGCTGATCAAATAAATGGTGCTCTAGGGTGGCACAAATGAAGACGAGTTGATTGGCATGTAGCCCGTCCGCATAAGACCTTTCTTTATGGGGCATCCAAGGCCCTAAAAGTGACAACCTCCCAGAAAACCTTCTAGATGGGCAAATCTGATCAAATAAATGGTGCTGTATGGTGGCACAAATGAAGACGAGTTGATTGACATGTCTCCCGTCCACATAAGGCCTTTCTTTATGGGGAACCGAGGCACTAAATGTGACAACCATCCAGAAAGCCTTCCAGATGGGCAAATCTGATCAAATAAATGGTGCTGTAGGGATGCACAAATGAAGACGAGTTGATTGACATGTTGCCCATCGCATAATGCCTTTCTTTATGAGGCAACCAAGGCCCTTAAAGTGACAACCTCCCAGAAAGCCTTCTAGATGGGCAAATCTAATCAAATAAATGGTGCTGTAGGGTGACACAAATGAAGAATAGTTGATTGACATGTTGCCGACCCACATAAGGCCTTTCTTTATGGGGCAACCAAGGCCCAAAAAGAGACAACCTCTCCAAAAACCTCCTAAATGGGCAAATCTGATCAAAGAAATGGTGCTGTAGGGTGGCACAAATGAAGACGAGTTGATTGACATGTTGCCCGTCCGCATAAGGCCATTCTTTATGGGACAACCAAGGCCCTAAAAGTGACAACCTCCCAGAGAACCTTCTAGATGGGCAAAACTGATCAAATAAATGGTGCTGTAGGGTGGCACAAATGAAGACGAGTTGATTGACGTGTTGCCCGTCCGCATAAGGCCTTTCTTCATGGGGCAACCAAGGCCCTAAATGTGACAACCTGCGAGAAAACCTTCTAGATGGGCAAATCTGATCAAATAAATGGTGCGGTAGGGTGGCACAAATGAAGACCTGTTGATTGACATGTTGCCCGTCGACATAAGCCCTTTCTTTATGGAGCAACCAAGGCCCTAAAAGTGACAACCTCCCAGAAAACTTTCTAGATGGTCAAATCTGATGAAATAAATGGTGCTGTAGGGTGGCACAAATGAAGACGAGTTGATTGACACGTAGCCCGTCAACATAAGGCGTTTCTTTATGGGGCAACGAAGGCCCTAAAAGTGACAACCTCCCAGAAAATCTTCTAGATGGACATATCTGATCAAATAAATGGTGCTGTAGGGTGGCACGAATGAAGTCGAGTTGATTGACATGTTGCCCGTCCGCATAAGGCCTTTCTTTATGGGGAACCAAGGCTCTAAAAGTGACAACCTCCCAGAAAACTTTATAAATGGCCAAATCTGATCAAATAAATGGTGCTGTAGGGTGGCACAAATGAAGACGAGTTGATTGGCATGTAGCCCGTCCGCATAAGGCCTTTCTTTATGGGGCATCCAAGGCCCTAAAAGTGAAAACCTCCCAGAAAACCTTCTAGATGGGCAGATCTGATCAAACAAATGGTGCTGTATGGTGGCACAAATGAAGACGAGTTGATTGACATGTTGCCCATCCACATAAGGCCTTTCTTTATGGGGCAACCAAGGCACTAAAAGTGACAACCTTCCAGAAAGCCTTCCAGATGGGCAAATCTGATCAAATAAATGGTGCTGTAGGGATGCACGAATGAAGACGAGTTGATTGACATGTTGCCCGTCGCATAATGCCTTTCTTTATGAGGCAGCCAAGGCCCTTAAAGTGACAACCTCCCAGGAAACCTTCTAGATGGGCAAATCTGTTCAAATAAATGGTGCTGCATGGTGGCACAACTGAAGACGAGTTGATTGACATGTTGCCCGTCCGCATAAGGCCTTTCTTTATGGGGCACCCAAGGCCCTAAAAGTGACAACCTTCCATAAAACCTTCTAGATGGGCAAATCTGATCAAATAAATGGTGCTGTAGGGTGGCACAAATGAAGACGAGTTGACTGACATGTTGCCCGTCTGCATAAGGCCTTTCTTTATGGGGAAACCGAGGCCCTAAAAGTGACAACCTCCCAGAAAGCCTTCTAGATGGGCAAAACTAATCAAATAAATGGTGCTGTAGGGTGACACAAATGAAGAATAGTTGATTGACATGTTGCCGACCCACATAAGGCCTTTCTTTATGGGGCAACCAAGGCCCTAAAAGTGACAACCTCTCCAAAAACCTCCTAAATGGGCAAATCTGATCGAAGAAATGGTGCTGTAGGGTGGCACAAATGAAGTCGAGTTGATTGACATGTTGCCCGTCCGCATAAGGCCATTCTTTATGGGACAACCAAGGCCCTAAAAGTGACAACCTCACAGAATACCTTCTAGATGGGCAAAACTGATCAAATAAATGGTGCTGTAGGGTGGCACAAATGAAGACGAGTTAATTGACGTGTTGCCCGTCCACATAAGGCCCTTCTTTATGGGGCAACCAAGGCCCTAAAAGTGACAACCTGCGAGAAAACCTTCTAGATGGGCAAATCTGATCAAATAAATGGTGCGGTAGGGTGGCACAAATGAAGACCTGTTGATTGACATGTTGCCCGTCCACATAAGGCCTTTCTTTATGGAGCAACCAAGGCCCTAAAAGTGACAACCTCCCAGAAAACGTTCTAGATGGGCAAATCTGATGAAATAAATGGTGCTGTAGGGTGGCACAAATGAAGACGAGTTGATTGGCACGTAGCCCGTCAACATAAGGCGTTTCTTTACGGGGCAACGAAGGCCCTAAAAGTGACAACCTCCCAGAAAATCTTCTAGATGGACAAATCTGATCAAATAAATGGTGCTGTAGGGTGGCACAAATGAAGTCGAGTTGATTGACATGTTGCCCGTCCGCATAAGGCCTTTCTTTATGGGGAACCAAGGCTCTAAAAGTGACAACCTCCCAGAAAACTTTATAAATGGCCAAAGCTGATCAAATAAATGGTGCTCTAGGGTGGCACAAATGAAGACGAGTTGATTGGCATGTAGCCCGTCCGCATAAGACCTTTCTTTATGGGGCATCCAAGGCCCTAAAAGTGACAACCTCCCAGAAAACCTTCTAGATGGGCAAATCTGATCAAATAAATGGTGCTGTATGGTGGCACAAATGAAGACGAGTTGATTGACATGTTTCCCGTCCACATAAGGCCTTTCTTTATGGGGCAACCGAGGCACTAAATGTGACAACCATCCAGAAAGCCTTCCAGATGGGCAAATCTGATCAAATAAATGGTGCTGTAGGGATGCACAAATGAAGACGAGTTGATTGACATGTTGCCCATCGCATAATGCCTTTCTTTATGAGGCAGCCAAGGCCCTTAAAGTGACAACCTCCCAGGAAACCTTCTAGATGGGCAAATCTGATCAAATAAATGGTGCTGTTGGGTGGCACAAATGAAGACGAGTTGATTGACATGTTGCCCGTCGCATAAGGCCTTTCTTTATGGGACAGCCAAGGCCCTTAAAGTGGCAACCTCCCAGGAAACCTTCTAGATGGGCAAATCTGATCAAATAAATGGTGCTGCAGGGTGGCACAACTGAAGACGAGTTGATTGACATGTTGCCCGTCCGCATAAGGCCTTTCTTTATGGGGCAACCAAGGCCCTAAAAGTGACAACCTCCCAGAAAACCTTGTAGATGGACAAATCTGATCAAATAAATGGTGCTGTAGGGTGGCACAAATGAAGACGAGTTGATTGACATGTTGCCCGTCCGCATGAGGCCTTTCTTTATGGGGAAACCAAGTCCCTAAAAGTCACAATCTCCCAGAAACCCTTCTAGATGGGAAAATCTGATCAAATAAATGGTGCTGAGGGGTGGCACAAATGAAGACGAGTTGACTGACATGTTGCCCGTCTGCATAAGGCCTTTCTTTATGGGGCAACCGAGGCCCTAAGAGTGACACCTCCCAGAAAGCCTTCTAGATGGCCAAATCTGATCAAATAAATGGTGCGGTAGGGTGGCACAAATGGAGACGATTTGTTTGTCAGGTTGCCCGTCCACATAAGGCCTTTCTTTATGGGGCAACCAAGGCCCTAAAGTGACAACCTCCCAGAAAACCTTCCAGATGGGCAAATCTGATCAAATAAATAGAGCTGTAGGGCGGCACAAATGAAGAGAAGTTGATTGACATGTTGACCGTCCGCATAAGGCCTTTCTTTATGGGGCAACCAAGGCCCTAAAAGTGACAACCTCTCAGAAAATCTTCTAGATGGGCAAATCTGATCAAATAAATGGTGCTGTAGGGTGGCACAAATGAAGTCGAGTTGATTGACATGTTGCCCGTCCGCATAAGGCCTTTCTTTATGGGGAACCAAGGCTCTAAAACTGACAACCTCACAGAAAACTTTATAAATGGCCAAAGCTGATCAAATTAATGTTGCTCGTCCGCATAAGGCCTTTCTTTATGGGGCAACCAAGGCCCTAAAAGTGACAACCTCCCAGAAAACCTTCTAGATGGGCAAATCTGATCAAATAAATGGTGCTGTAGGGTGGCACAAATGAAGTCGAGTTGATTGGCATGTAGCCCGTCCGCATAAGGCCTTTGTTTATGTAGCAACCAAGGCCCTAAAAGTGACAACCTCCCAGAAAACCTTCTAGATGGGCAAATCTGATCAAATAAAAGGTGCTGTAGGGTGGCACAAATGAAGACGAGTTCATTGACATGTTGCCCGTCCACCTGAGGCCTTTCTTTATGGGGCAACCAAGGCCCTAAAAGTGACAACCTCCCAGAAAACCTTCTAGATGGGTAAATCTGATCAAATAAATGGTGCTGTAGGGTGGCACAAATGAAGACGAGTTGATTGACATGTTGCCCGTCCGCATAAGGCCTTTCTTTATGAGGCAACCAAGGCCCTTAAAGGGACAACCTCCCGGAAAACCTTCTAGATGGACAAATCTGATCAAATAAAAGGTGCTATAGGTTAACTCGAATTTAAAGCGAGTTTATCGGCGATATTAACTCAAATTTATCCGCGAGGTTATCGCGACTTTATCCGCGTTGTTAGCGAGAGTTAATTCGCCAGGTTAACGCGAGTTTATCGGCAGTCTATCCGTGAGGTTAGCGCGAGTTTATTCGCGAGATTATCGCGAGGTTCACGCGAGGTTAACGCAATCTTAACGCGAGTTTGGCAGGAGTTTATCCGCGAGGTTGACGCGAGATTAACGCTAGTTGACCCGCGAGGATAACCGATGTTAATCCACACGGTTATCTATCGGGAGTTTGATACGAGGTTACCCACGAGTTTAACGGTAGTTGTGCGCGAGTTTAACGCAAGGTAACGCGAGCTTGACAGCAGTTTATCCGCTCGGCTATCGCGAGTTTGGCGAGAGTTTTTCCGTGAGGTTATCGTGGGTTTAACCGCGAGTTTATCCGCAAAGTAAACGCGAGTTCATACGCGAGATTAACGCGCATTGTACGCAAGTTGATCCACAAGGTTGACGCGAGATTAACCCTCGTGACCTTGTGGATAAACTCGCGTTAAACACGTGCTAACATGACGGATACTCTCGCATTAACCTCGCGTCAACCTCGCACTAAGAACGCGAATAAACTCCCGTTAAACTCGAATTCACCTCCCGGATGAACTCGCGTTAACCTCGAGTTAACCTCACTTTAAACTCGCGTAAACCTAGCGGGTAATCTCGCGTTAATCTCGCGATTAAACTCGCGTTAGCGTGGTACATAAACCCGCGCTAATCCCGCGAATGAACACGAGCTAACCACGTGATTTAACTCCGCATTAATCTTGCATTAACCCCGGAGGTATACGCGCGTTTACCTCGCGGATTAAGTAGCGTTAAACTCGCCTTAACATCGGGGATAAATTCGCGATAAACTCGCGGGTAAACTCGCGGGTAAAGACACGTTAGCATCGCGGATTAACTCACTTTAAAGTTGCGTTACACTCGCGTTAACCTCGCGTTAACCTCGCAGATAAACATGCGTTAACCTCTCAGATTAATTCCCGTTGAACTCGAATTAACCTTGATTTACATTCAATTTAACCTAGCGGTTAGAGGCCCGTTAATCCCGGATAAACTCCTGTTAAGCTTGCGTTAGGGTCGCGCATAAACTCGTGCTCACCTCGTTAACCACGCGAATTAACTCTAGTTAATCTCGCGTTAACCGCGGCGATAAACTCGTGTAAAACTCACGAGCAAAGACACGTTAATTTCGCGTTAACTGCGAGAATTAACTCGCGGATAAACTCGCGATAACAACGCATGTAAACTCACGATAACCTCGTGCATAAATTCGTGTTAACATCGCCGATAAACTCGCGTTAAACCCGAGTTAACCTCGCGGATAAACTCGCGTTAACGTCGCGCATAAATTCGCGCCAAACTCGCGTTAACTTCGTGAATAAACGAACGTTAAATTCGCGCTAAAAACGTAAATAAACTCGCGATAAACTTTCGCACAAACTCGCATTAATACCGCGGATAAAGTCGCGTTAATCTGGCGGAAAAACGCGCGTTAATGTCGCGCATAAACTCGCGCTGACCGCGCCGATAAACACAAGTTAACCTCGCGGATTAACTCGCGTTAAACTCGCGTAAAGATCGCGTTAATATCGCCGATAAACTTACGTTAACTCCTGGATGAACAAGCGCCAAACCGCGTTAACTTCGCACATAAACACCCGCTAAACTGGAGTTAACCCAGCGGATAAATTCGTAGTGACCTCGCGAATAAACTCACGTTAATCTCGCGTTGACGTCGCGGCTATACGCGCGCCAAACTCGCGATAACCTAGTTGTTAATCTCGCCTCATACTTGCGTTAACATCTCGTTTAACTCGCGCTGACAAACCGGGTAAATTCGTGGTAACCTCGCCGTAAACTCGCGTTAACATCGACGATAAACTTGTGTTAAACTCGAGTTAACCTCGTGGATAAACTCGTGTTAAACTCGCGTTAACCTAGCGGATAAACTAGCGTTAAACACGCGTTAACCTCGCGGAAACTGTCTCTATAAACACGTAATAACCTCGCTAACAACGGCGATAAACTCGCGATAACCTTGCAAATAAACTCGCATTAACATCGTCGATAAACTCGCGTTAAACTCAAGTTAACCTCGCGGATAAACTCGTGTTAATCTCGCGTCAACCTTGCGGATAAACTCGCGTTAAACACGCACTGACCCCACGGATAATCTCGCGTCAAACTCGCGCTAACAATGCGGATAAACTCCTGTTAAACTCGAGTTTATCTCACAGATGAACTCGTGTTAAACTCGAGTTAACCTCGCGTTAAACTCGCGTTAAACTCGCGTTAAACTCGCGTTAACCTAGCGGTGAGACTCGCGTTAGTCTCGCGGATAAAGTTGCGTTCAGCTCGCGTTAGCGTCGCGCATAAACTCGCGCTAGTCTCGCAGATAAACACGCGTTAAACTCGCGAATTAATTTGCGTTTACTTCGCGTTAACCTCGGGAATCAACACCTGTTAAACTTGCGGACAAACATATAAACTCGCGTTGGACTCGAGTTAACCTCGGGGATAACCTCATGTTAACCTCGTGAAAACCTCGTGATAATATCGCGGATAAACTTGCGATTACCTTGTGCATAAATTTGCATGAATATCCTGGATAAACACGCGTTAAACTCGCGCTAACCTCATGGATAAACTCGCGTTAACCTTGCGGGTTAACTCTCGCTAACAATGCAGCTGAGCTCGCGATAACGTCGCGGACAAATTCACGTTAAACTCGAGTTAACCTCGCGTTGTACTCGCGCTTACAATTCGGATAAACTCGCGATAACCTCGCGCATAAACTTGCGTTAACATCGCCGATAAACTCGCGAAAAACTCAAGTTAACCTCGTGGTGGATAAACGCGTGTTAACCTCGCGGATAAACTCGCGCCAAACGCGTGTTAACCTCGCGGAAAAACACGCGTTAAACTCGGGTTAACTTCGTGCATCGTCTCGCGTTATCGTCGCGGATAAACTCGATTAAACGCAGCGGATAAACTCGCTTTAAACTGGCACTACCCTTACGGATAGACTCGCATCAACATCGCGAACAGACTCCCGTTAAACTCGCGTTCAACTCGACTAAACGCAGCGGATAAACTCGCGTTAAACTGGCATTACCCTTGCGGATAGACTCGCATTAACATCGCGAACAGACTCCCGTTAAACTCGCGTTATTTACGCGGATAAACTCGCGTTAACCACGAGTTGCGTCGAATTCGCGGGCGGATAAACTCGCGCTAAACTCGAGTTAACCTCCCAAATAAACTGGGGTTAAAGTCGCGTTAACCTTTGCGATTAACTCGCGGGTAAACTCGCATTAACATCGGGGATAAAGTCGCTTTAAGCTCGCGGATTACCTCGCGTTAAATTCGCGGATCAACTCGCGATAACCGCGCGGAAAAATACGCGTTAACATCGCGAATTAACTCACGTTAATGTCGTGTTAACCTTGGAGTTATACTCGTGTTAAACTCGCGGACAATCACGTGTTAAATTCGCGTATAATCACGCGTTAACCTCGAGTTAACGTTGCGTATAATCACGCGTTAACCGCGCGGATTAACTCGCGTTACTCTCGTGTTAAACGCGCCTTAGCCTCGGGGATAAACTCGCGTTAAACTCGCGGCTAAACACACGTTAACATCGCGGATTTCCTCGCGTTAAACTTGCGTTAAACTCACGTTAATCTTGCCGATAAACTCGTGTTATTCTCGCTTTAACCTCGGGGATGAACTCGCGTTCAACTCGCGGACAAACACTCATTAAATTCGCGTTTACCTCTCGGATTAATTAGTATTAACGTCCTGGATTAACTCGAGTTAATCTCGCGTTAACCTCGCGGATTAATTCGCGTTAATCTCGCGTTAACCTCGGGGATATACTCGAGTTAAACTCGCGGACAAACACGCGCCAAACTCACGTTATCCTCACGGAGTAACTCGCCGAAAAACACGCGGATAAACTCGCGATAACCTCGGGCATACACTCGCGTTATAATCGTGGATAAACTCGCGGAAAACTCGAGTTAACCTTGCAGATCAACTCGCGTTAACCTACCGAATAGACTTGCGTTAATCTCTGGAATAAATACGCTTTAAACCCGATAACCTCGCGATAACCTTGCGCATAAATTCGCGTTAATATCGTGGATAAGATTGCGTTAAACTCGCGTTAACCTCGCGAATTAACTCTCGCTAACAACGGGGATAAACTCGCCATAACCTCGTGGATAAATTCGCTTTAAACTCGCGTTAACCTTGCGTCTAACTCGCGTTAACAACGTGGATAAACTCGCGATAACCTCGAGAATAACCACACGTTAACATCGCCGATAAACGCGCGTTAAACTCGAGTTAACCTCGTGGATAAACTCGAGTTAGACTCGCTTTAACCTTGCGGACAAACTTGCGTAAGACACACGCTAACCTCACGGATAATCGTGCGCTGACAACGCGGATAATATCCCTTCAAAATCGAGTTAACCTCGCGGATGAATACGCGTGAAACTTGAGTTAACCTCGCTTTAAACTGGCGTTAATCTAGCAGATAGATTCGCGTTAAATCTCGCACAGAAACACACGTTAACCTCGCGAATTAACTCGAGTTAATCTCGCATTAACCTCGCGGATTAACTAGTGTTAAACGCGCGTTAAACTCGCCTTAACCTCGGCGATAAATTCGCGTTACACTCGTGGGTAAAGACACGTTAACATCGTGGATTAACTTGCGTTAAACTTGCATTACACTCGCGTTAACCTCGCGGATTACTCGCGTTAACCTAGCAGTTGACATGCGTTAACCTCCCGGATTAACTCGCGTTAAACTCGCGGATATTCTACGCCAAACGTCGGCTATCCGCGCGGATAAACACGAGTGAACCTCACGGATTACCCCAGATTAATCTCGCTTTAACCTCGGGGATAAACTAGTGTTACAATCGCGGGCAAACACGCGTTAAATTCGCGTTACCCTCGCAGATTAACTCGCGGATAAACTCGCAATAAGCCCGGGGATAAATTTGCTCTAAGCTCGCGTTCAGCTCGCGCTAACAACGCGGATAAACTCGCGATAACCTCGCGCATAAACTCGCGTCAACATCACCGATAAACTCACGTTTAATTCGCGTTAAACTCGCGGACAAACTCGCGTTAACCTCGCGCATAACCTCGCGTTAAATTTGCGTTACCCTCGTGGATAAACTCGTGTTAAACTCGCGTTAAACTTGCGGATAAGCTTGCATTAAACACGTGCTAACCTCACGGATAAACTCGCGTTACCCTCGCGTTAAACTCGCGCTAACAACGTGGATAAACTCGCATTAAACTCGAGTGAACCTCGCGGATAAACGCGTGTTAAATTCGAGTTAACTTCGCGTTAAACACGCACCCAGTGGTTAAGACTCGCGTTAAGTTCGCGGATAAACTCGGGTTAGCGTCGTGCATAAACTCGCGCTAATCTCACGGATACTCGTTAATCTCGCGTTAACCTCGAGGATAAACTCGTGTTACACTCGCAGACAAACAAGCGTTAAATTCGCGTTAACCTCGCGGATTAACTCGCGGATAAACTTTCGATAACCTGGCGCATAAACTAGTGTTAACATCGCCGATAAACTCGAGATGTACTCGATTTAACCTCGCGGATAAACTCGCATTAATGTCACACATAAACTCGCGTTACAATCGCGGATAAACTCGCGTCACACTCGTGTTAAACTCATCGATAAACTCGTGTTAATCTCGTGGATAAACTCGCACCAAACCCGCGTTAACCTCGTGGATAAATTCAAATTAAACTCTCGCCAATAACGCGGATAAACTCGCGATAACCTAGCGCACTTACTCGCATTAATATCGCGGAAAAACTCGCATTAAACTGGCGGAAAGGCTACTCGCGCTAACAACGTGGATAAACTCGTAATAACCTTGTGCATAACCTCGCGTTAACATCGCCGATAAACGTGCGTAAAACACGAGGTAACCTCGTGGATAAACTCGTGATAACCTCGCGTATGAACTGGCGCCAAACTCGCGTTCTCTTCGCAGATAAACTCGTGATAACCTCGCGTTAACATCGCCGATAAACTTGCGTTAAACTCATGTCAGCCTCGCGGATAAACTCGCGTTAACCTCACGGATAAACTACCGCCAAACTAGCGGACGACCACGCATGAAATTCGTGTTAAACTCGTGTTCACATCGCGGATAAACTCGCGTTTAACTCGATTAAACTGGCGTCAAACTGGCGTTAACCTTGCGGATAGACTCGCGTTAACCTCGCAAACAGACTCCTGTTAAACTTGTATTAATCTCGCGGATAAACTCCAGTTAACCACGAGTATTACCTCGCGTTAGATACAGCACGCGTTAAACAAGCGTTAAACACGCGTTAATCACGTGGATAAATTCGGATTAAAGTCGTGTTATCCATGCTGATGATCTCTGGCGATAAACTCTCGTTAACCACACGGATAAACACGCGTTGACATCGCGGATGAACTCGCGTTAATCTCGTGTTAAACTTGGGGATATACTCGGGGAGTCAATCTGCTGGGTTAACGCAAGTTATCTGCTATGTCAATACGGGCAATATGTCAATCAACTCGTCTTCATTTGTGCCACCCTACAGTACTATCTATTTGATCAGATTTGACCATCTAGGTTTCCTGGGAGGTTGTCACCTTTAGTGCCTTGGTTGCCCCAGAAAGAAAGGCCTTATGCGGAAGGGCAACATGTCAATCAACTCGTCTTCATTTGTGCCACCCTACAGCACCTTTTATTTGATCAGATTTGCCCATCTAGAAGGTTTTCTGGGAGGTTGTCACTTTTAGGGCCTCGGTTGCCCCATAAAGAAAGGCCTTGTGCGGACGGGCAACTTGTCAATCAACTCGTCTTCATTTGTGCCACCCTACAGTACTATTTATTTGATCAGATTTGCCCATTTAGAAGGTTTTCTGGAAGGTTGTCACATTTAGGGCCTTGGTTGCCCCACAAACAAAGGCCTTATGTGGAAGGACAACATGTCAATCAACTCGTCTTCATTTATGCCACCCTACAGCACCATTTATTTGATCAGATATGCCCATTCAGAAGGTTTTCTGGGAGATTGTCACTTTTAGGGCCTTGGTTGCCCCATAAAGGAAGTCCTTATGTGGACAAGCAACATGTCAATCAACTCGTCTTCATTTGTGCCACCCTACAGCACCATTTATTTGATCAGATTTGCCCATCTAGAAGGTTTTCTGGGAGGTTGTCACTTTTAGGGCCTTGGTTGCCCCATAAAGGAAGGCCTTATGTGGACAAGCAACATGTCAATCAACTCGTCTTCATTTGTGCCACCCTACAGCACCATTTATTTGATCAGATTTGCCCATCCAGAAGGTTTTCTGGGAGGTTGTCACTTTTAGGGCCTTGGTTGCCCCATAAAGGAAGGCCTTATGTGGACAAGCAACATGTCAATCAACTCGTCTTCATTTGTGCCACCCTACAGCACCATTTATTTGATCAGATTTGCCCATCTAGAAGGTTTTCTGGGAGGTTGTCACTTTTAGGGCCTTGGTTGCCCCATAAAGAAAGGCCTTATGCGGACGAGCAACATGTCAATCAACTCGTCTTCATTTGTGCCACCCTACAGCACCATGTATTTGATCAGGTTTGCCCATCTAGAAGGTTTTCTGGGAGGTTGTCACTTTTAGGGCCTTGGTTGCCACATAAAGAAAGGCCTTATGCGGACGGGCAACATGTCAATCAACTCGTCTTCATTTGTGCCACCCTACAGCACCATTTATTTGATCAGATTTGCTCATCTAGAAGGTTTTCTGGGAGGTTGTCACTTTTAGGGCCTTGGTTGCCCCATAAAGAAAGGCCTTATGTGGACGAGCAACATGTCAATCAACTCGTCTTCATTTGTGTCACCCTACAGCACCATTTATTTGATCAGATTTGCCCATCTAGAAGGTTTTCTGGGAGGTTGTCACTTTTAGAGCCTTGGTTGTACCATAAAGAAAGGCCTTATGTGGACGGGCAACATGTCAATCAACTCGTCTTCATTTGTGCCACCCTACAGCACCATTTATTTGATCAGATTTGCCCATTCAGAAGGTTTTCTGGGAGATTGTCACTTTTAGGGCCTTGGTTGCCCCATAAAAAATGCCTTATGTGGTCGTGCAACATGTCAATCAACTCGTCTTCATTTGTGCCACCCTACAGCAGGTGCCATTTTTCCTGTTTTGATGGAATAAAAAGTGTCAAAATGTCAAATAAGTAACTAACTTCACATCGCTTGTAAAATCGTATTTTGGCGTCAAAATCTAGTTTACGACGTTTCCGAATTTAGCCGACGATTTGTCCATCCGCTGATTTGCCGCGGTTCTCAAGAAGGCAAGAAAGGTCGGTTTAGATACTACGTCTGAGCCTTCCCACTCCCTCTTCTTTTTCCAAAAATACGGAACAAATTATTTATAACATCTCGGCTCCCTCCATTCTCTATCTCTCTGACGGCTATACATACTTTATCCTCAGTATTTCCATTTATCCATCTGTCTACCATTCTCTTCTCCCATCCCACCATCAGATTCTGAACACATTTTTCCGCTTCTTTCGTATCTTGAGCATTTTATTTCGAAAACTATTCCAGGCAGTCCTTCACTCTGAATAGTGTCCGACATACTCCCCCCCCCCCCAACACCTTCATGGTCCAACCTGTAGCCAATATCAGAAAGATGTTTTTTTCTCTACAGTACGGACCAAATTGTTTATAATACCAACATTCTCTATTTCCCTGATGATTATAAGAAAGATCCTTATTCCAGCGATAGGGGACAAATTATTTACAATACCCCGGGCCTCCCCGTTCTCTATATTCCTGATGACTATATGCATGCTTTATCCCCATATTTCCATTTACCAATCTGTCTACCATACTCTTGCCCCATCCAACCATGAGATACTCAAACAATCTTGTTCTGCTTGTTTCGTATCTAGAGTATTTTATTATGAAATGACCCAGTCTCTACTTCACTGGTTATAGTGGCAGACTAAATCCTTCCAGGTACCACCTATAGTCAATATCAGAAAGATCAAACGCCCCCCCCCCCCACCCATCCTCCCGCCACACACAGGAAAAGGGCATAGGTTTTCGGACACCTAAGTCTCGATTTTATGATTTTATATTCGCCAGGTGTTTATTAAATACACGTGCTACAATTTCTCATGTATTTATTTTAGTTATCCACCTGTATTTTATACTACAGCACTAACGGTAATTTTCGTGCACATCAGCCATATTTGCATCTTCGCCCCCTCATGCCGGCTGTCCTAGCTTCGGACCTGAATATTCAGGGACTGGATCAGAATCTGGAACAGTTTACTGTATTGGGTATTGGATCAATTTCTTTGTGGAAAATATACAATATTTTAACAAGTGCTCACGCACGCACGCACGCACGCACGCAACGCACGCACGCACGCACGCACGCACGCACGCTACGTTTCCGTACGTCTCCAACGGTGTTAAGCATGTTTCTTTAGTCAGTTTGGACTGTGTCTGTTACTTGATAAAAACTATGATCAGTCGAAAGCTCGTGCAGTAAAATGAAATAGGTCTAAAAGGTGTCATTTATCAAACTCATACTATCTTCAACAGACCTATCCGGCTATATATATACACACTTCACCAAATACTTTTTATAATTTTGTCAAATTGCCGTCATGCTCGAGAGATTACTCCCTTCTGGGCGGCTTTCGTTTTTGACAAATTCATACTCCGTTATGTTAAGTGGGAACCAATGTATACCGCGTAAGGGAACGTAAAATTTAGCGTCACCTCTATCCTAATTGTTAAATGAGAATTAAAAAATTGTTCGAGATGGGCGTACGTCTTACAGGTCGATTTATTACCTGGCAAGTAGCTACTCATCACGAACCCATTTATAAAATCACCGTTTCATATCTTCCTTGGGTGGTAACAAGCAAAGATTTGTTCCGCGTTTCACGTTGTTCTCTGTATTCAAGTGTAAATTATGCACAAAAATACCCTGTCATATCTTCCTTGGGTAGCAACAAGTAAAGATATATTTCTCGTTATTACGTGAAAAATTTGTACTCATCTTTAGAATTACGAGCATTCTATCATTTATCTCAACCTCACCTTGTTAACAGAGGCAGAGGCAAGTTCGCATACAGTATTCACACATCCAACCTTTCCTTGACCCGAATCATTCAAACGCGTTGTTCCTCATATTTTAGTGTATTGCGTGCAAAATCACAGTGTAATATCTCCCTTGGGTGGCAACAAGTAGAGATATGTTCCCCGTTTTACGTTGTTCCCGGTAGCCGAGTCTATTATATACGCGCAAAATAATCGTATCATGTCTCCTTGGGTGGCAACAAGTAAAGATATCTTCCGCGATTCACGCTGCTGTTTGTATTCAAGCGTAAATTATGCAAACATTACTGTATAATATCTTCCTTGGGTGGTAACAAGTAAAGATATATTCCGCGTTATTACGCAACAACCAAAGATGAATTACACACTATTGCTAAAACCACGTCCTGATAACAGAGGCAGAGCAAGTTAGCTCGTATACCGTATTCACACATCCAACCACTCCTTGACCCGAATCATTCAATCATTCAAAAGCGCGCCTCCATATCCCCGCTCCAATACCCCATCCGCGTCAATCAGACATCAGTACTAGAAATTAAGTTATAATGGTTATGGGCTCTGAAAATACCGGGTATATGTGTTTCCACAAATGCTTCCCATGTTAACTTTCTATATATTTTTATGTTGATAATACCGATATTTCCGGATAATGTTTTGGAAGTGAACGCCTTAGTGCGACCCCATCTCGAAACCACGAGAGAGTCTGTCACAGGCTATACACAAAGACCCACTGTGCCGATCGTGTTTTTTCTTTGCATCATGACATGTAAAACAACGATGTTGCCTTCATATTAGACGTAAAGTTTATGAGCTCTGAATATATGTTGTTTTCCACGAAAGTTTCATATGTTAACCAGCTATTTATATTTATCTTGACCATACCCACATTTCCGCATAATTTAAATGTTTTTCTTATTTTGTATGTCAAATGCTCATTGGAGCGAGCTCATTCAGCCCCCTGCGACATAATCTCTTTGGAATATTCGCTGGAGCGAGCCCATTCAGCCCCCCCCCCCCCCCGCGACATGGTGCCTTGTGGATATTCATTGGAGCGAGCTCATTCAGCTCCCAGCGACATGGTGCCTTCTGAAGATCTGTACCAAGAGCTCGCAGAAATAAACGTAAAAATTTCGTTGTATATGTTGTGAAATGTCTACGGAGCCCAATCGCCTAGCCATAAATTCTTTGCCACCATACCAACTGAGCCAACGGCTACCCCGGAAATTGGTTGCAATTAACTCAGCCAGTATGTTAGTTGATATTTACATCCTACCGGAGACCGATCTTCTACTTTTACTTCTACCATTTTGTGACACCGTCATCAAGTTAACTATTCTGCCACTACGTGAATTGCGCTTGCGTCATGTATTGCACCTTGCTCAGTGGTCTTTTGAGTGACTCTAGACTACTGGCCGAGATCAATGTGATGGATGTTGAGATCCAATCCTTCATTGTGCGTGGATAGAAGGATTCCTTCCTTGTGGTGGTATTACATTGTGGAACTTGGAAGGAGTACATGCTCATATTTCTAGAGAGTCTGTCTGACAGCTTTAACATGTCTTCGGCATCTATGTTGACTTTTTTATTTGCTATCTTATACAGCAAGCTGTTGCGTGCATTTTTCTTCGTTTTTCTAATGTTGTCCATTTTAGTTGGTCCAGCATGGAGTTTACCGGTGATGTATTACGGTACCCGTTGGTGACGTATCTAGCCGATCTTCTTCGCACCATCTATAGTTTGTGTTTATCCTTCTGTAGGTAGGGGTCCCAAACTGAACTTGCATATTCTACTGTTGGTCGTACAAGAGAGAGATATGCTTTTTCTTTTATACTACAATTTGAGAAGTTTAAATTTCTCTTCAAGAAGCCATTAGTTTTGTTTGCCTTTTGACAGATGCTGTTTATATAATTTTCCCACTTTAGGTCTGATGTAATCGTTGTGCCTAGATACTTTGCCGATGTAACATGTTCCAAGATGTGGTTGTGAAGCAAATAGTTTTTCTTGATGTAATCTTTCTTCTTGGAGATTGATAAGACTTGGCATTTATCAGGATGAAATTTCATCATCCATTTCTCTTCCCAGGTCGCTAGTTTATTTAGATCCTCCTGGCGCGCGTTATCGTCCGAGGAGACAGTGATGTATCCATATTGTCATCAAATAGTCTCACTGTAGATATAATATCCTGGGGCATGTCATTTATATAGAAGAGGAAAAAAACTGGGTCCCAACACCGAGCCTTGAGGTACTCCAGACTCTACACTTAGATAATGTGACTTCTCCCCTTCCACCAATACACACTGTGTCCTGTCAGATAGAAAGTTCTTTATCCATCTGTTTGTTTTGCCTTTAATTCCGTAATGGTTTAGTTTATGAACCAGGAGGCTGTGGCTAACCTTATCAAATGCTTTCGAATCCCACCTGTGGCACCCGCGTTGTGTCCTTGGGCAAGGCACTTAACCCCGATTGTCCACATGGGAGTACGGTGATGCCGTGTACTAAGGCGTACTGCACGTCGATGGTACGCATGTCTTCAACCAATCTAACCCTGCCTGTGCTGCAGTGTGGAGTTACGATGTTGGGGAGCTGGCAGCTGTTCGTCGTTGCTCGGTGGTTCTCTCCGGGTACTCCGGCTTCCTCCACCCGTAAAACTGTCACGGTCATGATTAGCCATTGTGCATAAGTATATGATCTTAAACACCAATAAATAAATAAATATCAAATGCTTTGGAAAAAATCCATGATAAGGCAGTCGAGAAATGACAATTAGTGAATTATTGGAATTGTTTTTCAATGTTGATTGGTAATTGTCTATATGTAGCCTGTAATTTATTTTGAGATTTACCCGTAGATTGTTTGCTTTTTTCAATGCATTACTGTTATACAGATCTATGGTCCCAGCTTTCAAACACAGGAATGTCAAATAACAGAAGATCTGTGAAGAAGATACAACTGCTTGAATTTAATTTTATTTCGACTATTTATATATAAACATGAATTGATCCGGATATAGGGCATATTTCTTTTTAATATGATGCCTGGTAAATTGGTAATGTCCCATGTCCGGATCAATCCGTACTTATATATAAATACGGATGGACCCGGATCTGGAAGTCTTACCCGGTATCATTACAGTCCTAAAGTGTGGGTTCTTTTAACATAAGTTTATTGGTTTTGTATTGGTTAACAAACATTTTAAGACCACGATATGGGCATATGAAGTAAAAACACACACCATGCTACTGTGCAAAATTACACTTTTAAAGCGAAGTACAATAACTACTCTATGATGTCTGAAACGGCCAAATAACGCCGAAAAGGTGTACTGTACAGATCCCACAATTATCTGGTGCCGTACAAACACAGATCGACAGGCGCTGCAGGCCTCGAGTTTTATCCTTCCGCGATGGAACAAATGCCATATCGATTAACCCATTCACATACGCGTGTCGTTCTGTGTTTATTACACGCCTTCACGTCTATAAAAACAATTATTAGAAGGACGCTCAGCGATTCATTTGACAAATATCAACAAAAAGAACACATTTTATCGCCAATCACATCAGCGAGGGGATCCTGCGTTTCTATTTCGTCCCCTGAGTTCAAATATGTTCTAGGGGTCTACTGGCACATAGAACACATTGCAACTCAGGGGACGATTTTTAGCTATCACTAGCGATTCAAATTGTAATTACGGTGCACGATTTGTGGAAAAATTATAGTAAAATTTCGCTTCTTTCTAAAAGTAGTCCGTCAACGATTTCCGTTCCACACATATGTGCGGAACAGATTTTCATTTTCCGCGTGGTTTAGTGTTGCTATAGATGGGGAAATAAAACTAAGCATTAAAAACGCCCCATAGCTTGATCAATCCGTGCATAATGTCGATACTATTTAGTGTTACATTACAATTTTTGATACTCTGTAAACTCCAGATCTTAACCCATAGCAAGAGTTGAGTGCCCTTTATGATACATTTACCTACCCCACCTCCCCTCCTCCTCGGATGCTTCCTGCATTCTTGACTGAATATAAGAGAGAGAGAGAGGGTTTGGCTTACACTGAATGACGAGTTCAACAAGCCCGCTCTCTGTGGTGCCTTTCAAGTTTGTAGCAGAACATGTGTAGTTTCCGTTGTCTGTGGATTTTAAGCCCGTTATTGTCAGCGATGACGTATTAACACCACCCCCTTGGTATCTGCTTTCGTTAGTTGTTTTCAGCTGGTTGCCATTTTTGTCAAACCATGCAACACTTTCGATGGCAGGATGGCCGATGAGACTGCAATCTAATGTCATGTTATCACCCTCTTTGGCTGTGTATTTTGTTCCACATACCGTCACCAGAGGTTTACCAGGAGCTGAAAAAAGGAAAGAGAAACAACAACATTACTTTAATAATTAACATTAGGATATTAGTTATCTGAAAAACACATTTCTCTTCGTAATATCTGAGGCTGAGGAAAAAAACTTTTCTATTGTTTCGGCCTTCAGACAAGCATACATAACAAAAATACTCGTTCAAACCTCAACAAAACACTCAGCCATTCCATTGTTTCTGTCTTGAAAGTAGCAAATGTCAAGACATTTTTAAAACTTCTTCCTCTCCAACAACTAATGCAATGGAATATAAGACTGCACTATTCCAGATTTGAAGCCACTCACCTAATATTTGGAACGATACACATTTAACCCTTTACCTAACGCAGACAATATCACAATTTTTTATTTTAAATGTTATTTTAGCTATTTTATTTCGAATTTGTCAACAAAACCATATCGTGTGAACCCCCTCAATGCAACGAGCTCGTTACCGAAATGGGTCACATGGTACGATTTTGATGACATCTTTCGAAAAATAATATATTTTCAACTGCTCAGTTTGTAAATTACGCGGGCTGACGTGGCCGATTCGTTAGACAAAGGATTAACACACTATCTATCACGAACTACAGACAGCACTTGCAAAAAAAAACTTTGCCAAAAATTGATAACTATTATTTATTTTGTGCCTAAAAAAACAGCTGAGTACGGCGTATTGGAACGATCTCGTCCCAATAAGTGACATCAGCTATTTCTGTATTCAAAACTAAAAAGAGAACAACAATTTGAAATGCGATATTTGTAAAAAGCAATTGCCTATGCATCCTTTACGTTAGGTAAAGAGTTTATGACGTAACTGAAGTAACTTATGATCATACCATTCTCGTTTGAACTGCATCGGGCAATCGCAATCAAAGCAAAGCAGATATCCACGTGAACTGATTTTACTGAATACCTCAGCCCGTTTGGACAAATTAGTAAAACATTATTGTTAGAACGTCGAGAAATGGTTTCTCCACCATGTTTTAGCATGATTGTGTTGAACATCTCCATCTTATGACGTAATGAAAATGTAAATCAACTTTTGATAAAGTTATCTCCCTTGAAATTATTAGATGCACGAGGAAGGTCCAAGTAAGAAGCAAGTGATCGTTGAGAAAACAACTATCTCCTAGGGACGTAGGAACCGGCGGGGGAGGGGGGGTGGTGGGTGGGGTGGGGGTGGGGGGTGGCTGAGGGGTACACGTGCCCACAACTTTTTGCCGTTAATAGGTGAAAATAAGAGGCCCCGTAGTGAACTCAACTACATGCCTGTGATTTCGCAAGTAACACACAATACAGCTTGCAGTGGCCGATTTTACGATAGGTAAAGTGTTAACCCTTTACCCAGCATAACGTCCAAAACCGGCCAGCGCTATTCTCAAAAATCGCCAATTAATTTTCATTATTTTTTCATTTTGTGTCTCAAAAACATAGGTTATGACCCCTCGTTGGGACGAGCTCATTCCAATGAGGGGTCATAACCTGTTTTGGGATAAAAAATGAAAAAAATTAGTTATTCAAAAATTTTTTTTGCAAGTGTCGTCTGCTTTTCAAGTCAGGTAAAGGGTTAAAAGGGCAATTAGAGCCTCTAGTAAATTATAATAAAATAATATAAGAATACTTGAAAGTACTCAACAGGCAGAATATACTCATATGGAATAGGGAAATATTAAATTATGTTGCATTGTGAAAGACAGGAGACCTGGTGAGAACTGATAGGTATGTTATTACTACCTATAATGTCAATTATGCATAGAGGAAACAAAACTGCAGTCCGATAGGGGCGACTACCGGACGTTTTGGTATGTTAAGTTGTCAAGTTTGAGTGTGTGTTTTTCCTCTACGGGTGGTGAGGAATTTTAAGTTGATGAAAACTTGAAAATTAGTTGTCAAAGTATTTCATTGTTCTGTCATCATACCTAATTTGCAGAACTCGAACAGTCGCGTGATGTTCAGCCAGTTTCAATCGGTATTAGCTGGTTCCGACACGACTATCCCCTGCTCCTCTAACAGGGGACATCCCCAGGCCGACGTCCATAGGAACTTGGGGATTCTTGTTGGGATTCTTGTTGGTGTATGGGAAGGGACTGGTGGAGGCACTTCTTTGGCAATGGGTGCCTCATGTCACCTGATCTTCTGACTGCCTCAGTTGAGATCTCGTGATGCTCACTACGCATGAATTCGCAATTCTGCTCAATGCCAGTCATTTTTCACTGCGTATATAACTGCGAGCAGAAACCCAAAACAGACACCTCCGGGCACATTCTTAAATAGAACGCTGCTAGAAATACTGCAGAGATTAAACAAAATCTGCGTAGATCGTCTTGACTGCCCTGAGAAAACTACCTTCACTCCAGTACTGGTGAAAATTGTGATTAATTTTGAACTTTTGTCGCCAGAAATTAGTAGTGTTGTTCTTGAGACTTGAGATTTTGGTGTTTAACCCTTTACCTATCACGAAAATCAGAAGACACTTGCAAACAAAATTCTTGAATAACTATTGTTTTCATTTTTTGTCTCAAAATCATAAGTTATGGCCCCTCAATGAAAATTAAATGGCGATTTTTGTGAATAATGCTGAACAGTTTTGTCCGTTACGTTGGGTAAAGGGTTAATAAAAGTATTGTAGGAGCTGTTTGGCCGAATTTGTCTTCTATTCAGAAGAAACACGATAGTATGCGGATGCCAGGGCCAACACAGAAAAACCAACACTACAAACATTGTGGTAAAACGGAACTATATTACAAAACCACTAGACGAACATTGAGCAGCGGCCATTAACGCTCAGTATGTCAGACATGGTGTATGACCCCAAATGGAACGAGCTCGTTCCAATGAGTGTCATTTGTTATTATTTTGAGCAAGCATTGAAAATTTGTAGTTGAGCAAGTATTTATTTTGCAGGGGTGGCTTCTGTTCGTTAGGTGAAGGGTTATTGTTTAGAGAAAAAAAACTACTAGTTTCGTCTGGCTGACGACTGGTTGATGTAAAACCCGCGCCAAATCTGACTTATTGTCGTCATTGATAATGGAGCGAGCATAGTACATTCCGCCATAAAACTCGATGCTATTTCTCGAAAGTAAATTATTATATCATTCAACGAAGACATTTTTCGTCTTTCTTTATCCTCCACTTTTGGGCACTTCCCCTTTATCTACGTGGGACGTAATTTTCAGATAATCTACATATCTTTTGGAAATGGTGTACCCCGTTTTTAGATTTTCAATTTTCCACCTTTACCCAAAACAATGGGATATTTACGTTTTTTGTATATTTTTTAGTTTCTGGTGGTTCTCAAGAGCAATTCATTTGAAATTTGAGAAAAAATATTCGCCCCAAAAAATCCTTTCTAAATATTTGTTTCCAGCCTTGCAAATTCTCAATGGTTATGGCTGAATTGGCCAGGGACGTCATACATCTAAAAATTCGTTGCCCGCTTTCCATGAAATTTTAATGTTTTATAGATCTATGAAAATTAATAATAAAAAAAAGTTATCCCCTCCGTAATTGTTTGATCGACCAGGAAGCCTGCAGTTATTGAGAAAACATCAATGACATCAGTAGAAAATACAGTTTCGTTTTGTTACTTTAAATAAAGCTGTCTGTTGTTTTCGTTTATTAAAAAGTTACAAAAGTAAACTTTGCTTTTATGGCAACCAAGTAACTGTCCACTTTGGTCCTTTATTTCGCGAATGTGCTTTTACAGTTTATTTGCATGTTTCTGTTCTTCCCCGAGATGTTAATTATTATATCAATGGAAAGGATAACGCCTGCATTATATGTCACAATGAACACAATCTGAGATAATGAACACAAAAAGTGGTACAGTACCTCAAAAGATGTTGAAAATGCCGTTTTTTTATAAATTGTGAAAAGCCAGATTCTGTATTTTTATACTAATCTACAGGAAAAGGCGTGAAGTTTGTGAAATGATACACACATCCATTATACACCGTCGCTTACATTTCGTATTTTTTATATAAAATTCTCATATCCATTGTGTTAAATTTTACTGACAAAATTAAAGGGGAGGGGGGGGGGGGGGGTAAATTTCCAATAAATCACTTCCAATGACGATAATTGTTACTCTCAAATTAAGTTCAATTTGAGGACACAGTTACCAAAACAGCAGTTCATGGAACATCAGGCAGACTATCCGCCGGTAGTGGCCTAACAAGAAGGAGTATGCACTGGTACCAACCTGTTTGATGGCCGACAACTAAATTGTGCATACAATTTAAATTAGTTAGGTTAAAAATCAACCCAAATCAACTGAATAGTTGAATATGAAGCCAATTGGGTTCATATTCACTCAAATCAGTTGATTTGGGTTAATTTTAAACCCATCTGATTTTAGAGTGTATTGTATATAATATTAACGCAAAAGTCAATTGATCTGGGCAATAGTATTAACACTGATTTCCCCATAGACAGCCCTGGCGTAATTGCAAAATTTTATGCCATGCTGTTTTTAGGATATCTTTTTTAGAAAAGCTAAGAAGATAAAACAAAATGAAAAAAAATGATGGTATGCGTTGTGGCCAAACTATGTGGCAATTGTTTTAAATATTTATGATTATATGATTGTCTATCAACTTTTCACATTTTGAAAGAGTTTTTTCCAAATATTAAATTCGATAGAGATGCATACAATATTCATCTAGCACTAGCAGTAAAAAGAGAAGTGACTCTTGTCACTATTTTATGCCAAACCATTTTAAGATATTTTGTTTCTACTTCTCTGCTTGTTAAAAAAGCCAAGAAGAAAAAACAATAGCCCACTACAACACTGAACAGGTTTCAAATCAATTCCCCAACGAGTATATCATCTTGCATAATCCTGCAATGATACATCAAATGCTTCATGTTGTCCAGAATACCCCATAGCTTCATATAGGGAAAGATATGAATTTAGATAAAGTCCACCCTCGAAATTTGGTTCGAAAGGATGTGATTTATGGAATTTCCATCTGCTGTTATTTCCAGCTTATTCAAATTGAAATGTTGGAAATTAAATGAAGGTTGTGCCAATATCTCCATTTATATCTCTATTTGATACTAAGACAAGAATAATTCGTGTTGGTATCTGTTTATGAAAAAGATGATCTTCTAGTTTTGAATGAAGACCGTTCCCAATTGTAAATGTTTTAATTCCTACATGCCTTATAGACATTTTATAACTTGAACGATCTGTTTCTGCATTAAGATCATTTGCAAATTTTGGAATCAAATCAAATGCTGGTATTTTAAAAATAGCTCTTTGAATTTCAATATTTCCATATTTACCACCAATCAGACAAAATTTAGATGGAGTTCGATGCAATTTGATTCTCATCTCATTTCCATTTGGTAAATATGTGTCTTGCACAAATAGATCTAAATGTAATTTTCCTCTTAACTGTACAGATTTATTAGTAGCAATTAATTTTGCACGCTCAGTCAAACACCTTTGTTAGATGAACTTTTTGCAGTTTCAGTATGTGTGCCAGGAATATCTGAATACCACATTGCACTTGTGATTGTGGTTTTTTCACATCTTTTGAATGACTAAGAAAATTCTCAAAAAAATCCTCGATAAGGATACAGATCTGTATTGGTGGAGAAAAGATACCATTCAATATGACATCAATTTTGCTAAACATGCAATGAAGAAAATATTAATGGGAGCAATTTATGTATCTGGAGCCAAAAACGCTCCCAACTCGTTTTGTGATTTTAAATTGAATTTCAAGAGTAGATGCTGTAAGATCTAACCACTTGGGTTGTTTGTCTTGGAATTAAAAATTCTATTGGTAAATAATTGTTTATGGATGCTATTGCAAATTGTTCAATTTCACCAATATTTTTGTACCACCTGATGTTGCTGAAAATCAAAACTACATCCAAATTGTTCGCATAATCCGTGTAACATCAAGTTTTTTTTTATCAAATATACCAAGTGGTCTTGAATTTCGTTTTACAGGAGCTCTAAACATCTTTCCTCTTTGTAAAATTTTCTTAGAATGACTTACTGCTTTTCGTTTTGGTCTTTTTCTACTTAATGCAGAATCACCCACTCATTTCAAAAGATCTTTTCCATGAGTGAATAAAATTTCTTTAGGTGCGTTACGTTTTCCTGAAAAATTCTTTTGCCATCTGTATACCATTGCTCAAACCTGCTCTCTTTACTGTTCAGAATGCCTTATTTGCTTTGGGTTTTACAAATGGTACAGCTGTACTAAATGCTGTACGAAAAATAGAACCTAATCCATACCCATATTGATGTGGTATATCACGATATACAGGCATCATTTTTATAAATATAATTTGTTGCGCTCTCTAAAATGCAACTTTGCACTGACACACTGAATAGGTTGACCAGTGTTTCCATTTATATTTTTACTAATCAAAGTAAGATTTCGATACTGGTATGCAATGTACATTACGAAATTCTTTGTGAATATTTTGACCTTCTTTCAATCATTCAAGGGATATTACTCATAAAACATGTGCTTCAGTGTCAGCTATAATTGTATAAGCTGCAATGTCCAAATAAATAAAAACTTGATTGAAATCACTATTTAAACCCACATTGTATTTAAATGCATCTCTTGACGTATTAGGAAAAATAACAGGAAAATATTTTTAGATCCCAGTTTTTTGTAATAAACTGCATGACATTTCAATACCCATTTTTCCAGTACTATTTCCTACTATTTTTACACGGGTTTGTCGAGGAGATTATCTAAGATGAAATGATACATCAAATGTTTTGAAGATATCTCCAAGTTTGGTTTGATATTTCTGATGGCATTTCATCTATGACATGACCACCATTTGCAAAATACATAATTTAATAACAGCAATACCTTTGTGAATCACATGTTTCAGAGATGTTTTTATTGATCCAGTTCGATATTTTGTTATCTGCCACAATGATTTTAAAAACAAATTCTTCACCTGTAATATATTTGCCTCAGAAGGTAAAACTACTTCAACCAAGCCTACTTCACATCATTCTTTATCAAGATGAATGGGTTTAGGTAATTGTGTTTTGAAACAACATTGTGTATTATTTGGAAACATATTCATAAAACTATGACTCAGAAGTGTTACGTAAAACAAATTCATGTTTCATATCTTGTGGTTGTTTCAAATATTTTAAACCTGGACTTGGAAGAATATATCCTGAAGAACTACTTAATAACACTTACCACAATTTATTATCAGGGCTTTGTAAACTCAAATGTGCAATGGCAGTAAATATAAAACCATAAATGATAATAGTCAGTGTAAAATAAGTCACTTGATTTTTTGCAAAAGATTTCCACAAATTTTAAATTGTTGACTGTGCTGAATCTGTACATCAACATATGTGCTTTCACTATGTAACGAAGTTTCATTTGATGACAGATTTGTTTTTATACCAAATCAGATTCTGCTATCCAACTATCAAAGTTCTTTGGATATCCTTCCCAATGTAATTTAAGTTCTTTAATAATTTTCTTACCTACACGTCTTGACCGTCTATCAAGAACTGATTCAATGATATATTTTTATCATCTTTTATACTTTGAATTTCCTGCAGATAAAATGTATCTTGAACTTTTTCTCCACCTAAATCTTCAAGTTTGTAAGTAGGTGGTATTGTATGTTTCACATGTGTAATTTAAAATAATTGGTTTGTCCTATTTGGTAAATACCCTATTTCAAATGCACATTTGGTTTTATTAATACACACTAAATCACCAATTTGAAAATGTAATGTTTTCTTTTAAATTTTTTTGTCCTCACAAATGTTGAGAAACTTCTACTTCATTTTCTATATATACAGAAGCCGGTGTTCTTTGAATATTCTGATGAAAACTATGATTGTAACTATCCACTAAGTTTTGTGACATATCAATATATTTTAATGTACACTTCTGTGTGAAATATTTCAACATACTTGCTTTCAATGTACGTTTAAATCATTCTACAATACTTGCTTGTTTCAGGATTTTCGGTCGTGAAAAAATTAATATTTTCTCAAAAAATTTCTGTACAACCTTATTTGTAAATTCACAACCTTTGTCACATTGTAATGATAATGGTATATGACCAGACATGTTCAAAATAGTCTGAAATGGTTTTGTTAATGTTTCTCCAGATTTCTTCAAAAAATACATCAATGACACAAACTAAATAACTGAAATTGATTGTTATGGGATTGTAAACTTTTTAAATCTGCTAAATCAATACCACCTACTATAATTAAAAAGTTTTTGTAAAGCATATGTTTTTTATCCCTTCAACCAATCTCTTACTTGATCTAGTGTAGTAGAATTATCATTTTGATGTGGTGATTAATATAATTGCTGTACACCTCCATAACCAGCAGGATGCTTTGTATTGTAATACAATTCACATAAAAAATCATTCAATAGACTTCCCATTTGTCACCAATTTTACATTTAGATAATTTACGTTTTAGTAATGATTTTGGTGTGTATTCACTCCACTGGTTTTTCTTACTTTTATGTATTGATAAAGGAGAATTGACCAACTGTCCTCAGGAGAACTCTGATATTTACTGCTACTGTTTTTGAGTGTGTTGTCTATTCATCCATATCCAAGGTTCGTGATTTCCTACAAAATCTAGTGATATATTTATATCTTTCAATCCATGAGTAAATATTTCCCAGCCTCTTGGTTTGAAACCTTTTCGATGTCTAAGAACACAATTAACTAAACCAATAATGTTTGAACTTTGTTTGGCTTCTCCATCATAACTTAACATACCCCAGCTCATGTTTGAATGAGGTGATAAAGCAGGTAATAATAAAATTGCTTTACATCTCATAGTAAGAGGTACACTTTCTGTAATACAATCTCAAAAAGACAATGATTTTTTTCTACTGAATCAAGTATGACCAGTGAAGGTTGCAATGCTTTCTAATGTGGACTGTGAATTTTTTCAAAGTTTCCCCATACTTAAGTTCTTTCTCACTTTCTGATAACTCTGAATTTTCTAACACTGATGATAAATAATTCTGAAATTGTGCTGTATTTGTAACTTGTGGATTATGTGGTAATCTAAGATGTTGAGCTCTTTCAGTTCTAAACCATATCTTCTAAGAGTTGATATGGTACAAAAACCATATTCTTCATATTTTACTGACAACAACTCTTGGAAATAAATTAGTAAGTCCAACCACTGGAGCAAGTAATCCAGATAGTGGTAAAAAAATGCCTTTTTGATTTAATTTTTGTTTTTTCTTTTTAACAGAGACTTTATTATGACAACATTCTAACAAGCAATTAATTAATTCTTTAGGTGCATTTTTATTATTTCTTTTGGAAATGCTGGAGGAGTTGACTCAGTGCTTATAACATACAATCCCTTTTTTCACTAAAGGAAATTTTGTTTCTTATCTCACCATCCTTCTCTATCAGTATCTATGTATGAAATGAAACAAATAAAATGGATTGCTATTTATATAAGTTGGTAGAGTACACTTAGTGACTTTATTTATTAAATCATTTCACTTAAAGTAAGACATTATTCCACAAAAAGATTTAGGAGAATTTAAAGCTGTAAAACATGCCATTGTGGGAATCACTTCTTTTACTGGTACATGCTCGGTATTCAGAATGCAATGGTTCATGATTTACTTTTTTGCACCATTTTTTTGTTATTGATACCACACATGTTAATTTAAGTGGGGATACTTTGTTTTTGTTTTTGAAGATTTTTCACAAGTAATGATTTTGTATTTGTGTGCTTTGTAGCTGGAGGTTTATTGAGGTGCAATTTCAAAATTTGTGTACATGTATTTAGGTCCTACCTTTCGTTTATTTTTTATCTCTCTATAACTTGATGAATTATTCAATGTTTATTAGTTGACTTTTTTTTCTTATGTGTTTTCTTCTTTTGCAACGCTAATTGGAAGTTTCTAGTTGTTTTATAACCCTCCTTTCAAAGTAAATTACAAATAAAAACACAACCAAAAAAACCTACCTCAGCCAGGTTTTAAAAAAATGTCTCATTTTGTTGCAAGATCTACTCTTGGATTTGTAAGTTTTTCAAGAGTTTTTTTGGCAATCTCATTTTCTTATTAAGTATGATTCTTCTTGCTAATGTAAACCATTTTAAAATTTTCTTAAACCCTTTCTTAAGAATGTTTTCTCTTTCAAATGGATTTATCTGATGGCTACGTTTTTCCAAACAATGTATGGAAGATACCATGGTGATGTATACTCGTTAACAGATTTTAAACAACTGACAGAAATGTCACAACACTACCCTATTTATAGTTTTGTATAAATGATGTGTTACCCAAGGATGAAAAATATCAGTTCTTAAACTCAGTGAATCAGGAGTTCTGGGATGAAAATCAATTAATAAATAACCATGCTCACTGCTTGTGGCATTCTGATAAGCTGTAATTAAATGTGGTAATTGGACTTAGTTTGCCAATACTTTAATTTGTCCTTTATCTCTTGTATTTTGAAATAAAATCATGTAATGCGCATTTAAACTTAATTTATGGTATGACTAGATTTAGACTGTTGGAATATATTTTATGTTATGAACATTACATTTGCATTTCGATGATGTCCTTTACAAGTAAACCATAATTTGATGTTTTCTTCATCTTTATCTCCGAGCATATCATCAAAAACTACAAGATGTGGTAGAGTGACACCATTAACAATTTCATGTTCACCATCAGGAATACCTTCTATAAATGTTATATCTTCACTTGTTGAGTAAAGTATATGTCTTTTGCCATTCTTTATATCACCAAGTGATTTTTTGAAGTGCATTTTGAAATAAATCGTGTTTCAAATCAATCTGTTTTTTAACAAAATCTGTTTTCCCTAACCAGTAGATCCCCAGCTGAAAATATTACAGGAATGCTGGAGCAATAAATATTCACTTGCTGCCATAACTGGTTTTGTGAAAAAGTTTTGTATCACTAACTTATATATTACTTTCTTCCATGGCTTCTTCAAATCGATGACAAGATATTCTTTTTAAAGGTGCTTTTAATTCAAATATGGTTTGTAAAGAATCTATTCTTTGATCAATTTGCAGTACACATTGTTTATATAAATAATCTATGATTTGTTCATCATAAATAATAAAATACCAAAAAACTTTTGTCCAAATATTTGTAAATTGTCTTTGTGAAAAACATTCATCATTTAAAATGCATTATAAAATTCAATATACATTTCCGTTTTTTTTTAATTGGTTTTGAATAACAATTTTTATTATTGTTTGGTATCTAGGAGTAATAAGTTGAAATGCATATAATAATGCTTTATGTGAGATCTTGTTTTCTAGGACATCTTGCCTGGTCCATGGTTGAAATCAAAATTCTCCATTGACATCATGGGTGGGGGCTATTTATACTTTAAACCCGTATGGACATGTATCATATTTATTTATCACATAACGTTTTGTGTATATGGATCAAAATGTTTTGGTTTGTGTTTCACTTGTGACTTGTCTTTTCTTGTTATTTTTAATTCTGTTTATACCTCAAACCAGTATGGACATGTATCATATTTATTCACCACATTATGTTTTGTGTATACAGATCAGATATTTTGTAAGTCTATCTATCATGCATACATTTAACTATACTTTCAAAACTGACTTTTTGTGATGTGTTAAAATCTAATGTAAAAACACAGAATGACACACGCGTGTGAATGGGTTAATCGATATGGCACCTGTGCCAGCACAGAAGGATAGAACGAGAGGCTGCAGGCCTTGAGTTTTCTCCTTCCACAATGACACAAGTGCCATATCAATTAACCCATTCACACGTGTGCATCATTCTGTGTTTATTACATGCCTTGACATCTATAAAACAATTATTAGAAAGCCACTCGGAAATTCATATGACAACTATTAACACAGACAACACATTTTATCGCTACCAAATTTGCGAGGGGAACCTGTGTTAATATTTCGTCCCCTGAGTTGCAATGTGTTCTATGTGACTACTGGCACAAAGAACACATTGGAACTCGGGACGATTTTCAACTATCGCTAGTGGTTCAAATTGGAGATGCATTGCACGATTTGTAGACATTTCCAGTACAATTTTGCTTCTGTTTAAAAATAGTCCGTCAACGATTTCCGTTCTGTGCATATGTGCAGAACAGATTTTTATTTTCCGCACGGTTTAGTGTTGCTGTAGATGGGGATTTCATAGAACAGGCATGTAATAATCCCTTTGACTTTACATGAAGTGTGTATTGGTCCATCTTTAATGTATTTTCAACCATAATTTCTAGAACCTAAACCTACATAATCAATGATTTTTGCACTTGGATGTTCATCTGTCCATTGACCTAACCTACTGTTTAGTACTGTTGGATCCCAAAGTGATGGGTTATGTATATAAATTCAATTATCTGTATAAAAAATATAACACCCGTTTACATAATCGTCCTATAACCTTACACAATTCAAAATGTGCATATGCTGTGACAAAAGTAGCTATAACAACATCAGCTGAACAGTGTGTATCATACATTTGTTTTATATCTGCTTTATTCACTAAAATAAATTGATCACCCTCAAATATTTCTAACAATGATATTTGGGTCCTGTATCAAGTCAAAATATTTGGATGGATTATGTATGTACCCTGTTTTAGTTTTGACATTGTTTTATGCATTTCCCCCAAAACAGTTTAGCATGTTTATTTGCAAATGATCTTTTTCCTGTTTTGTTTTCAATATCTTGTCAATTTATGTTTTCAGTTCCTGCATAATTTTTTTTTAATAATGTCTTTATCTGTATCTGTTTTCACCCAGTCTGGATACACACTGGCTTTATGGTTTATTTTTAAATATTTATTCACATATTGTTTGTTAATTTCTGTAGACCATTCTTCCCAGTGCCAAATCTGATAAGTGTCAAGTATTTTTTTACCCTATACCCATTGCTTTGAAACGTCCTACACCTTTCCATGTACCCACAAGACTGCGTTGTTCTGGTATGTGTTCACAGCGATCATTTTCTTGTTCTGCACATGTATTGCAAAGTGTGAAAACCATTTTCGTGTCACAGTGAACTGGTAAAACCAGCACGTGAAGATATTGTGGTGGTAAAATTTTACTTTTAATGAGTCCCCTACACTGTCTTAAATTATATTTATCTAATTTTTCTTTTGTGAGTATTTTCGGATGACCTGCTGGATAGTCTCCGGTTCCTCCCCTCATTAATGCATACCATGGTTTAATTGGATCCATGTTTGAAAAAAATGAATTGAGTGTTGTCTTTAATTCAGAATCTATTTTTGCATAAAGTGTCATATTCATGTTTCCGTATCCCCTTCACAGTGTACCCAAGTGACTTAAACTGTTCTATGTGATCCTGTGTCTAAATGTATAGAGTATTGTAACATTTTAACTCTTTACCCAACGCAGATGATATCAAAATTTATTATTTTAAATATCATTTTTTCCAAAAAATTCAACAAAACCATATCATGTGACCCCTCGTTGGAACGAGTGCGTTCCAATGAGGGGTCACATGATATGGTTTTGTTGAAATTTTTGGAAAAATAATATTTTTTCAACTGCTGAATTTGCATATTACGCAGGCGGATGTGGCCGATTCGTTAGGTAAAGGGTTAAATTGACTGTTTTTTGCATTTCTTTCTGGATAGCATTTTTCACATCCATGCTACATACCGTCTCCTGAGTTCCAATGTGTTCTATGTGTCCTGGCACATAGAACACATTGGAACACAGGGGACGATACATCCAAAAAATTCAAAAATGCTGTCTGTGTCGTTGTGAAATCCATCTACATAATAATCACCGATTTTACCTTCCCCGCCATTCAGTGCACATTGCATGTGTATGTGTTCTTCTTGTGCACGTAACTGTAAAAATCTGACAGCCTTTATAAAGTATTTGACTGCAGCTGGGTAACCTTTGTCTGAAATGATGACGGGTGTATGTTCTGGTTTTGATGTTTTTCTCCAAGCTTTATTACAGACATTGGCTAAATAACTCCTTCTCTGAAGGGATCTATTCCATCACTATCTAAATTTTTTGGTTCAAATTCCCCACACCCTCTTTGTAAAATAATCAACATCTGATCGACAGAACATTTCCATTTCTTATTGAAAGTCAAATCTAGCATTGCTGGTACTTTATTACAGACATCAGCTAAAGTAACTGCTTCTCTGAAGAGGTCTATTCCATCACTATAAAAAACTTTCTGTCTAAATTCCCCACACCCTCTTCGTAAAATATCTATATTTGATCGACAGCACATTTCCATTTCTTTTTGAAAGTCAAATCTAGAATTGCTGGTGAGTTTCTGATTATACCATTTGACGAATTTTTCCCTTCCCAACAGATATATAGAATTAGCCATGTAAAATGTTGCACCTGAATAAGACCCATATCATTTTGATAAGTTTGTGTGTTTGCCAAAATCTTTTGCTAATTCAGTTAAACCAAATATTTTAGGGAATTTTGCCAACATCACTGAAAGAAAACTTAAAGAATCGATTAGTTTCACACCATAGGCTTGAAGTAGAATAATTTGTGTCCATTCATAGTAACTTCTTCTGGACTTGTGCTATCATTTTCAACAAGATAACTTATAACAAATTGCCCATCAAAACCTCTTAAATTATGAGCAATAGTTATAGTCCCATTATGTACTTTACTGAAAAGCCATTCACAAAAATCTGTCAAATTTGAATCCCCTTTAAATACTGTTTCTCTTTCTCCAAATGATCACACGAAATACATTTTGATCTATGGGTTCACTGATACAATCTGCACAAGCACGATGAACAATACAGAAATTTGGAATGTGAACTCTCGAGTCTTGAGTTATTTCAAAATAAAAAAAATACAAATGGAATTTTTGGCATTGTATCATTATTAGGTGAAGTGTATTTTGGAATGAAACACTTATGCTCAGAATTTTCTTCTGGATGACAAAATTTACATTTTTTAAACTCCTCACAAATGTGTTTTCCTTTCCTGGGATAAATTAACATGTTACTATTATTACATCGTTGCACCAATTCACAAATGGTTTTCTGTTTTTTCCCTTTTGTAATGATGGGATTTTGCTAACATGATGCACTTACTATCTTTTGCAATTGTAACAGGTGACAGAGTGCTCAGGAAAACAATTTTTGATGGGACATAGCTAACACCACCAAATTTACACACGTGTCATTCTTTTATTCTATACCTTTGATTGCAAAGTTCACAATAATATTCATACCCTAAAATCCTGTTATGCTGTTATTGGTGTCAAAGTGCTGGTGATGGTAGTACATATGTATAACTTTACTATCCTTTGTAGTTTTTGGAGGTTCAAATAAGAAATCAGAGAGAAATCAGATTTATACTTCGTATCAATTTTGGTGACATAGTCTGGAGAAAACAGATCTTGTATTTTATAATACTCCTCATATCCACAAGGAGTATTATAATCAAGCTCTGCTTTGTCCAATAATGTCTTAGTTTCAGTCTCTTGAAACTTCATTCTTGAATTTCTAATGTTTTTCCATTTCTTTTGCCAAAATTCTGATCCATCTTTATCAACGTGACACTTTCCTACCACAATGGCATGTGCGAGATTAATTTCGACTATACTCGATTTATTACCAACCATTTTACCAGCAGATTCAAATAATTTTGCTTTATATCATCCAGACCCTTGTGCTAAATAAGTGTGTGTTTCTTCTAAAGATAATTGCCCATCATGGATAGTAAAGTTATCATTGGATTGTACAACTTTTTCAATTTTATCCAACACTGTATTACCAATTATAGAAAATCCTTTGATTAATGGAATAAATATAGCTATATCCAAACATGGTGATTCGCGGAAACTCTCATGTGGTCATTCTCTTCTATCATACATTCATATTTAATCTCTGCTAACATGTTGTCAAATACTTTTGATATGTTTTCAAATGGATTCTTCTTATCAAATTCTTTAAATGTTATTCTATATACATGGGATTTTGAATGGAATTTTCTTGATGTTCTTATCATCTGAGGATGGATTGCATACAATTCCCTTTGATTCTCTAATCTTCGACTCTTGCTCTCTCTCTACTAACATCCTCTGTTTCATTCTCTATCTCACTTTATTACTTTCCAAAGTGTGATTTACTGGGATTTCCCAGTTATTTATTTATTATTTATTTATTGATGTTTAAGGTCACATATTTATGCACAATGGCTAATCATGACCGTGGCAGTTTTATGGGTGGAGGAATCCAGAGTACCTGGAGAGAACCACCGAGCACCGACGAGCAGCTGCCAGCTCTCCAACATCGTAACTCCACACTGCAGCACAGGCAGGGTTAGATTGGTTGAAGACATGCGTACCATCGACGTGCAGTACGCCTTAGTACACGGCGTCATCGTGCCCCCACGTGGGCAATGGAGATGAAGTGTCTTGCCCAAGGACACAACGCAGTTGCCGCAGGTGGGATTCGAACCGAGGTCCTCTCGGCTTGCAGCCTGCACCTTTACCTACTGAGCCACCGCACTCCCGATTTCCCAGTTTGATTATAAATGATAACTTCAGAAGTGAATTATGCAATCAACACCTGGGTCATGTATCCGTGCGCGCACATGAATACCCTTTGCCGTGGATGTAATAGGGACTTCATTGTCTTTTGTTTTTTAACCCTTTACCTAATATGAAAAGCAGACGACACTTGCAAAAATATTCTTGAATAGCTATTATTTTCATTTTTTTGTCTCAAAAACATAGGTTATGACCCATCATTGGAACGACCTCGACGAGCTCGTTCCAATGAGGGGTCATAACCTATGTTTTAGAGACAAAAAACGAAAACATAATGAAAATTAATTGGCGATTTTTGAGAATAGCGCTGCCGTTACGTTAGGTAAAGGGTTAAATAATATAAATATCGTTAATAATGAAAAGTAATAAACAGAGTAATCGCTTGACTGGACTGGTTATGTGAAATAATTCATTCGAGGCGAGGGACTATTTTGTAAAAAAACTCATTCACATTCGCGAACTCGTGTTTGCACAACGTCCCTCACCTCTCATGAATTATTTCACATAACCAGTCCAGTCAAGCGATTACTCTCTATGTAATCTTCAAAGCTTCTCTTTGTCTTCAGTAGTCTCTTGTCAACTAGAAGGCTGTAAAAGCCAGTCTTGTCTTCTTGGCGGCCCAAAGGCAAGTGTGGGATGGGTGAGTCACCCCCTCCCCTTTTTATACCTTTTATTTCTTCACATCCTTTGTAAAGAATGCCTACAGTTCACTATTATAATTCTATCCCATTTTACTTCATCTTGAGGGGATGTACAGTAGAAATCTGGATCGTCATTTTCTGCACCATCTATGAACATTTTGTCAAACTTTGTTTTGAATGTGTTTGAAAGTGCAGCTTTTCTTGCAATCACACCACTTCATGATATGTTTACATTATCTAATATCATGAGTGAAAGCAGAAAATTAGAATCTGGAATATCATTTAAATTTTTGTCACATTCTTTTCATAGTTGAAAATATTTGTTTTAAACTTTATCTATTGACTAAAGTGAATTTTTTTATTTGATTGGTTGATAGATACGTGGTATGAGACCATATTCATTGAAACCCACGATACGTCCGCCCATCAACTGACAAATTTCCCATACCCAGTGGAAGCCTCGTTCCGAAATCTACAAATTGTCCATACATAATAATTTTTTTATACTAGTCATATCGGCATATTTTCACAAAAACTCTTTTGCACTAAAATTCCACAGAAACCTGTATGGCTCAACAATGGAAGATAAAAAATCTCATGCTGTGTGTGTTCACACATGAAATAGATTGTACTTCTAAAACGGAAAGTCAATAGATAAATTCGTTACCCGTGTCTGATCACGTGGTACGGGTTTTTACCTACCCGAAGCCAGCCCTATCCCATTCGGCCTTCGGCCTCTTGGGATACGGCTGGCTTCGGGTAGGTAAAAACCCGTACCACGTGATCAGACACGGGATAACTAATAGTATCCATTATCCATCAGTGATAATATTTTATCTTGAGGTGTTTGCATACATGATGGTGGTGATGATTATTAGCGGAGATATGCGAATTAACAGGTGAAAGTACGCATATGCTGGAAATGATTGATCCATTGTTCGAAAAAAATAATAAATTGTTCTGCTGTTAAATGCATGGTCAAAATCGTGGAGGACTCATGTATTTCAAAAATAAAGTTGATCGATCACATTTCATTGATGGAAAATAATATTTCAGGTGTTATTCTGGTGTCGATATAACACTCAGTGTTAAGGCAATATTGATTTCTTGATCTCGCAAAGTAGTGGTTATTTTCAGCGAAGACGTGCTATATTTATCACCAGTTACCAGAAAATGACGTTGTATTTTATGCCGTTTTTCCGGGAAATTGACTGACCTGTAATGTTACAATTCAACATGGGTTTTGTGTATCGGGAAGATATTTGCTTGGAGAACTTATGGATTACAATGAGTTCATGGTTTATATTGGATATATTACTTGACCATTTGTATTTTCTCCCATGCATTTGTAATTGGATTGGCAGTAAATGTTTTACAACTCAGATAACGAATAACGTTCTTGTTCTTGCAAATTCGTATTCGTGCAAATAAATGAAATGTGGTTTGCGTGAATATGAATTTACAACCACGGACTCTCATTTATTTTCAACTTGATAAGCATTCAGGCAACCGAATGTACTGTCGCAATTGTACCATTTTTTAAATTGCGAGAGACATCCGTGGGACAAACAATTGTAAATTGACTGGATATTTACAATAACAAGACGTAAAGGGAGAATGACAATTTACATCTTTCCTTATACACAATCGAACAGCCTTCTTTCAAAGCTACACATATTAGAAAGAGATTTTTCTTTCTAAACAAATAAAAGTCTCAGAAAGAGACACATTTCCATCACCAATTTTGAGAGTGATTGTTGACGAGTGTTGTATCAATCAGAGATATTGTAAAAAACAGTATGGCATAAAATGTTGCAATTACACTAGAGTGATGCATCCAGGGTCGTCTATGGATCAGTGTTAAGAGGCCATGGCACTGTGGCGAACTATTTGTTAACACTGCAATTTCATTAGACGACCCTGGCTTCACTCTGGCGAACTTTTTTAATACTGAAATTCCCTTAGACGACCCTGGATGCACTCTGGTGAACGGTTTTAACACTGAAGTTACCATGGTACTTCACTGAAATGATGTGGTCTCTGATCCACGTATTATGAGGTGTCAGAGGCAGCTGGAATGTAAAGTAGGGGCGTAGAATGCACATACCGCCCTTCCGCTAGAGGGATGCCACAGCATATTTCTGAAAGGAAAATTATTATAGTTTTGGATATGAGTGTTGCCCAGAGACGATCCGGTTATTTTTAGAAACGGCCTGGGAGCAATTTTTAACCATTACCGATCTTTCGAAAAATGACGTCACTCGCCAAAGAAAAAACTGTATAATGAGACCTCTCAAGGATTCACATAGACCCCTTTTCACCAGAGAAGCTAAAGGCGATCATACTTCATCAATCCAGGACCAAATCTCACACTTGCATTTGATGCAACATTAGAGCCAAGAGAACCTAAAATCTAGCAAAAAGGAGATTCTGCGGGTGAATAAGCATTGTAGCTGGGCATACAATATCCGCCGGCCACCCCCAAAAGCAATATCATAGACCTTAACCCGAAAGAGCTTGCCTCCAGAAAAAATTATGTCACAAACCATCTATGTTACAAGGCACAGCACTTCAATAACAAATAAAAAAATAATAAACTACAATAACAGTTTGATGTATTGACGTCCATGCCTGTATCTAATGGAACTCTTTAGGCCCACCATCATTAGACAAAGGAGTACTTTTCACACACACACAACGAACCTTTCCACTAAAAATACCAGCAATACCTGTTCCCTTCTTAACCCTTTACCTAACATGAAAAGCAGACGACACTTGCAAACAAAATTTTTGAATAACTAATTTTTTTCATTTTTTGTCTCAAAAACATAGGTTATGACCCCTCTTTGGAACGAGCTCGACGAGCTCGTTCCAAAGAGGGGTCATAGCCTATGTTTTTGAGACAAAAAATGAAAAAATAATAAAAAATAATTGGCGATTTTTGTGAATATCGCTGGCCGGTTTTGGCCGTTACGTTGGGTAAAGGGTTAAAGTATAGTTTCTACCAGCCCGATGTCGACGAATCTTCTTAAACGCAAGTCTTATAATAAATAAATAAACCAATAAAGATACCAAATACCGATACGCACGGGACCGTGATGTCGGACAAAAATGAGTCATCATTGTAGGGCTGCACGGTATTCGAAACTGAATTCCAGTATCGGAGTTCAAACAGAAAATACTGCGGTATACCGCGATATCGAAAGACTGTTCAGACATCTTAACATAAGTACCACAATCGGGACTTGAACCATCACAATCGGAACAAATCGGCTTGCCCTGATGATACAGTCCGAATAACCCTTTACTCAACTCAGGCGATATCAAAATTAATTTTTTAAAATATTAATTTCTCGAATTTTTAAAAAATCGACAAAATCTTATCGATTAACCGACCCTTTATTCAACAGCAGAATGTGTGTATTACTCGGGCAGAGGTACAGGGATAATATTATTCGTTTGGGACTGCAGTTAAAAAACTCAAGGCATCTTGAAAATTAAATTGTGGTTAAATAAATAATGACGACAAACCAATATGTTTGTAATTACGCCGGTATTCAATCGAAACTGGTTTGAATACCGGTATGTATCGATTTATCGATATACCGTGCAGCCCTACACCATTAACCCTTTACATAACATGAAAAGCAGACGACACTTGCCAACAAAATTCTTGAATAACTACCTTTTTTCATTTTTGGTCTCAAAAACATAGGTTATGACCACTCATTGGAACGAGCTCGACGAGCTTGTTCCAAAGAGGGGTCATAACATATGTTTTTGAGACAAAAAATAATCAAAATTAATTGGTGATTTTTGTGAACAGCGCTGGCCGGTTTTGGTCGTTATGTTGGTAAAGGGTTAACTGATCCTCCCTTTCACTATAACTCCTCCTCAGGAAATGCACACTCTTATTTCTCCAAATACCAATTCTAGTGTACGATTCTACTGAAATTAGCCCCGGTACCCTGCTCCAACTGAGTACTAGACATCGACACCATCCAGGCATATATTTTATTCACAAACATAATCTAATGTCATCTTCTGGGAACCAAATTCCCCTCCCGATAAACAATACATATAACCCGTAACCCAAATGGAACGCCTTTACAACTTGATGTACAGGGTACCCTCGACTGAAATTGACGTAGAAAGAGAAGCGCGGGAAGAGGACGGATGGGTGCCATTCAGTGTCTATTTCTGTTTTCAGTTTCAGTCATACAATCGCCCTTTGTAACTGGTCGCCCAATTTCAGTTTAACTCATTTCCTAACCCTGATGCCTGTGATTCAGTCATTCCAACCAGCTCGACACTCTAGTTATGATATGATTATCTCTCTCGATATGTAAATGAGCCACATTTCCGTTGCGCGGACGGGGCTTTCTGTCTCGGAACGGATGGGCCCGATAGTTATTAAAATTGTAGTTTCGCCATATGGGCAATCCTTTTTCAAATTAGCGGCTTTCAGAGAAAATGTTAACCCTCAAGCAACCAAACATTTATTCAACAGGTAACAAAATTTTTCGACAGACAAGGTGGGGGCAACTGCCCTTTCCCAGCACCCCGCGAACTCCGAGTCTTATCGATAAACATGTAAACTTCAAAAATCTAAATTGGCAGTATGCTGTGTTCCCAATCCGGGTTGGAGGTGACCCGTCAAACACGAACATCACCGAATAGGTTACATGTTTACACACTCACCCGTCAAACACGAACACCACTGAGTGTGAAAACTAAATTACGAACCGGTGACGTATTGCCTTCGGAGTTCAGATTTGCCGCTCCCACATGGACGCGGCTGGTATTTCGCAAGGTATCTTTTAGGGAAGTTACCGTTCATCCGGTATTCTGAATAAACCCGAATTCTACGTGTACTTTCGACACATGCTAAACGCTTATTTTAATTGACACAGCAGATTTGTTTCGCCATTAATATCAGCCGCCATTAATATCAACCGCCATTAATATCAACGTGATAAACGTGTGAAAGTCAAATCGAAACTGAAGGTTTTCTGTGATTCAATTTCGCACTGAGAGTCGCATATATGCTCTCACCCAGAAATCCAACGAATGTGGAACTTAAATCACAAGTGGCGTATAGCACAGGCGTTCGAATTTGCCGTTCTTGTGTGAAATGGAGAGTAGTTAGGGAGGGCCATTGTGCGACCCTGGATGTACTCTGGCGTAAAATTTCTGCCGTAAATTTTTTAACACTGAATTATCCGATAAATGAGAAATTCAGTGTTAAAAAACTTATGGAGGAATTTTTACGCCAAACGTTATACGTTAGAGTGCATGCAGGGTCGTCTATGGGAATTTCAGTGTTAAAAGATTTTACGCCCAACGGCCCTCGCCGCTTAACACCGATTTCCCCGTAGACAACCATGAAGGTACTCTGGCGTAATTACAACATTTTATGCCATACTGTTTTTAGGATATCGCTGATTGATACAACACTCATTACAAAGTTCAACACTGACAGAACACTCAAAACCATCAATCACTCACGGAATGGGTAATGGAATTGTGTTTCTCTGAGACTTTTATTTGTTTCCAATATTTGCAGCCTTGAAAAAAAGATTGTTCAATCCTGTGTTAGAAAAGAAGTAAAAAAAAATATTCTACGAGTAGGATTAAGAATGAAACCGACGAGCCTCTGGCGAGTTTATTTTGTTTATCCCATAACTCTTCTGCAAGACAGTCGCGGCAAAATCGTGCTATAATTCGCTACAAAACACAGCGAGAAGTGAGGAGCACATAGGTCCAATTCGATCGACCAGCAAAATTGCAAAAATTAACAAGGTGCAGTAATACATTTCTATCTAAAAATAATTCCCCTACAAACTTGAGCTACTTACAAAAATACTTTATTATATGAGCAGTGGGTGGTGTTTTCTACTGGCATTGTGTAATACTTTCAAAAAGATTTAAAGAAATCAACAATCGAACTATTAATTATGCTAGACAAATATGGTAGATGCCAGAGGTCAACAAGTCCGTCGCTACTAGGGGAATAAATTAATTGAGTGTTAAACCTTTGGGGAAAAGTTATCACCGTACTTGGTGAATAAAGCAAAAAATTATCCAATATATATATAAATTATGGGATAAAATAACGCAAGCAGATGGAGTTTTCTGAATGCTTATTTCGAAATAAGAGACAGGTCATGGTTGTGAATTTATATTCACACAAATCATGTTTCCTTTATTTGAACGAATTCGAATTTGCAAGTACAAGAACGCCATCCGTTATCTGAGTTGTAAAACATTTACTGCCAATCCTATTACAAATGTCTCGAAGAAAATACACCAAAACCTACAAATGACTCAAGTAAAACATCCAATATAAGCGATGAATTAATTGTAATCCAAGCAAGTATTCCACCGATAAGCAGAACGCATGTTGAATTGTAATGTTACGTGTCAGTCCGATTTCCTGGAAAAACGTCACAAAATGTAACGTCACATTTTTTGGAAACTTGTGATAAATATAGCGCGTCTTCGCTATTTTCGATAGTGAGATAGAGATAAAAAAAAATCAATACTGACATAATACTGAGTGTCATATCGACACAAGAATAACAGCTGAAATATTATTTTCATCAAATAAATGTGATCGATCAACTTCATTTTTAAAATACATGAGCTCACAATTTATTATTTTTTAGAACAACGGGTCAAGCCCTCCCAGCATATCCGTACTTTCTCCTATATATTCGAATATCTTCGCTAATAATTACTCCATCTGGACACATTATATATCATCGAAAATCTTGTGAGGGGCAGTTTAACCCTTTACCCAACGCAGACGATTTCAAAATTTATTATTTTAAATATAATTTTTTTAAATTTTTCAAAAAATTTCAACAAAACCATCTCATGTGACCCCTCATTGGAACGAGCTCAATGAGCTCGTTCCAATGAGGGGTCACATGATATGGTTTTGTTGAAATATTTTGAAGGATTTAATTTTTTAAACTGCTCAATTTGCATATTACGCAGGCGGATGCGGACGATTCGTTAGGTAAAGGGTTATGGAGATACCTTACTCAACACGATCGATTCAGAACTTAAAATTACGGACTATTATCTGTCAAAAGAAACACAAATCCATATTTAACACAGACATTTCAGCTATCGTCGTTAAGCTTGAGTTATTTTTTCTGAAACATTCATTCCAAAAAGATTACCGACAAAACGTATGAGTACCCCCCCCCCCCCCCCCCAAAAAAAAAAAAAGAAAAAAAGGTTGAATCTGTAGAAGTTAAGAATGTAAGCTATGATCAAAATAACATGTATGTAGATATAGAGGCTAAAATGTTGCAGAATAAAACCAAAATAAATCAGCAAAATAACATGTTTAATTTATGTCCCAACGGAAAGAACTTTGGATGTAGTGGACCTTATCGTTGAGATAAAAGAATGGGAGCGCAGAAATGCGACTCTGTGAGTATTTCCTAGACAATAAACAACCCTACTTAATGATAAATTTAGAGAGCGCAACACATGGACTCCTGAAGAAGGTTGAGATAAGGCCGTGACCTTTATTTAGAGATAGTGCGGGAAGATATTTTGAAGGGCAGAAAAAACGCGTGGGGAAGAATATAACAAACTAGAAGAGAAGGCTCTGAAAGAGTTGTTAAATGATAATACAATAGTGGTGCGACCAGCTGATAAAGGGCCCGGGATAACCGTTTCAGATGTAAGTAAATATGAAAATGAGATCTTGATGGAGTTGGAGGATCAGACAAGATACAAATAAGTACCTGTAGATCTGACAGATAAAATAGCGAACAAGGTTAAAAGCTAACTCAAAAAACTAGAAAAAAACAAACTGATAGACAAAAAAAAGTATTAGCGTACATGATATCTAAGCAGCCATAGGCTGGAAGAGTAAAAGGTAACCCCAAAATGCATAAAAATGAAGCCCCTTTAAGAACAATAATTTCGGGTATAAACCACCCAACAGAGACAATAGCAGAAGTGATGGAGTCTGAATTAATACAACACGTTGAGTCGTTACCATCCTACATACGCAACACCACACAATTCCTGAACAGACTGGACTGTATACCCCAGCCACTCCCCGAAAACAGCATAATGTACTGTATGGACGTCAAGAAATTATATCCAAGCATCGCCCCACGCGATGAAGGTATATTGGCATGTCAAAAAGCACTAGAAAACTCTCAAAGAAAATTATTCCCAAAGGAGATAGGTCTTCAACTAATAGAAAGTGTTTTGGACAATAACAATTTTTCATTTAAAGGAAGACATTATTTACAAACGGACGGAGTTGCAATTGATTCGCGATTAGGGATGAATATGAATTATGCTTGCACATATATGGGAGAATGGGAAAAGAAACTGTCAATATTATCCAAGTTGCACCCCCTTGAACATGTACGCAACGTTGATGATATCTGGGGAAAAAGAACGCATGGGTTGGAGTCTCTGAAACAATATCATTCTTTGGCAAATACGATACATCCAAGAATACAAGTTGATTTAAGGTGGTCTGAAAATAGTATAGAATTCTTAGACACGGTAGTCAAAATTGAAGACCGATTTCTTAAAACCAGTTTATATACAAAACCCACGGACACGCATCAATATCTGCACGCCAAGTCAACACTAAAAGAGCGATACCATATGGGATAGCTTCAAGAGTAAAAAGAATTTATTCCCATAATGCTGAATATAAATGCCATAAAAATGACATAAAACAACAGCTACACGCCAGAGGTTACGACAAAAAGTTTGTAAGCGACCAGCTAAAAAATGTCGACCAAATTGAGCGGAAACAGTTGCTTGAGAAACGATCAAACAAATCAACCGACCAAAGAGTCCCCTTTGTGGTCACTTACTCGTGGCACCTCCCCGACATCGGGAAAATAACACAAAACGCATGAAGTTGGCATTCGAAAAACCTCCCCTGATTTCGTACAAAAACTGAAAAATTTGGGAGACATTATAGTCCATAGCAAGCATACTAAACTTTTCAGCAATCAAGGGACAGGATCTGATAGATGCGAGAGAAACTATGCAGTCTGTGGGTTTATGCTCCAAACAAAACAATTCGCAGACAAGAACGGAACGGCCTACTACATAGGCAAGAAAATCACCTGCATGTCCAGGAATGTGGTATAAGGGACTCTCTGCGACAAGTGTAATTAAGTTGTTACGTGGAAGAGACGGGGACAAAATTGTATGAGAGAATGCAAAACCATCTGAGTAGAATAAAACTTGAGGTTCTGAGTGAACCGAAAACCATAGTATAAACAATTTTAAGATTATTGGAATTGAACAAATTAATCAACAAAATACAACTCACAGGAGGGGTCGTAAAGCATTTTGGATTAACAAACTTCAAACACTAGAACCCAATGGGCTCAATAGACAAGAATGATCCCAAATATTGTCATTTATAAAACTTGTTGATGGGGGTGGGGGATGGCGGTATAACATAGTGTAAAGATCAATTACACATAAGGGCGCGTTGATGTTGAACATAGCATGTATATGTTGTGGGATAATGATCATTGTGTCTATGCGGGTGCATACCTCATGCGTATGTGAGAGGGAGAAGGGGTGGGGGTGGGGGTGGTGAACGGGGTGCGTGGACACCCTAGCCTACAATCGTCAGTGTGGACATTATAACGGGGGCCATATACAGGTCAATGGTGGAGGATATATATGCTTCAAAAGGGGAAAAGTGGGCGGGGATAAGAACACACACTGGAAGGATAGGGCGCGCGGGGGTGGGGGGGGGGGGGTTATTACTACGCAAGGAATGTATAAAAATATTTTTTTTATTTTTCATTAGCGGTATTGATGTCTTTTTGACGTGGATGGGGTATTGGGGCGGGGACATGGAGGCGCGCTTCTGAATGCTTAAATGATTCGGGTAAAGGAGTGCTTGGATGTGTGAATACTGTTTGCGAACTTGTATCGTAGCGATGAGTTTCATACGAGTTCAATTTCAATTTCGATGAATTGTTCAATTCAAACACTATTTCCTCCATTTGTGTATTTCATTATATTCTAATTCTGTCAAATGTCACATTACAAAGAGTTAAGTTAATTTCAAAATAACCTTATTTATGACAAGTCTGAACAACACACGGTAGATTTTCGCCAAGCGTCCTTTAATCAGCCATTGTTTAATCTAAGCTAATTGTTCGTAGTATTTTGTCGGGGGAGCGATCATTGCGGCTTTTGTTAATCTATTGTGTAATTTATATGTATATAAACGTAGTTATTGTATTATTTGGTAGCTATTCTGTTAGGGAGACGCCTCAGAACGTTCAATCTTCACGTTCCAGTCGGGGGTTCCCGATTGTTCATGAACCTTTGTTACTGCTGTATCTGGAGTTCCAGTACTGTTGCTGTAAATAAACGCTAATTCTCCAACTCCTCGTCTTCGACTTCTATTTCAACGATCCATCTCCACCATCCCAATAGTTCGTAATTTTCACGTTACGAAATTGGTGTTAGAATCCAAGACAACGATCCAGGTGGAGAAAAGAAACTATATAGATAATATCCAGGTTTTCCTCTCCACTATCGACGTCGGCCATCATCGTTTGAAATGAAACATCAACATAGAAAAAGGAGACGTCAGTTGAACGCTGAAATGGAAAAACAAACAACGAAAAATACATCCCTTTTCTTGTCGCCTCAGAGACGAGATTCGAAAACGAGAGTTCTTCGAGAGAAAGGAGCTGGCAAAGAAATTTGTATCGCCATTGTCCCCAAAACCAGAGGAGTTACATGTAGAAACTGTGAGAACCGCTGTACTAGTCTCTGTGCGGCCGCCATTTTCCATTGACGTTGTCGTTACAGCAACACCCTCAACCACTCATTCATCTATTCAGACGACTCCTGTTTCCACAACTTCACAGCACCAAATTGTGCAAGTGATGGCCCCAATGCCAGTGCATTCAAAATTCAAGGAAACGGAAAAGATTTCTACCACCCATGCACAAGAAAGACCTGCAAGTGATGATTGAGTGAATCCTCCAGTTGCAGAGAAAATCATACGACAACATATGGGTCTCTCAGGCAAACCACAATACGTGATCAAATGGGTTGGGCGACCCGCTACACGAAATACGTGGGTTGCCGAAGCTGACCTGAGCTCCGAAGCTCGGCAACTCATTTCTGAACAGAAGTACATTCGCGGGAACGTCAACACAGTTTCCGTTAAAAGAATATCGGAAAGTGTTGAAAACGAGCAATATACATTAGTGGCACAAAGATTACCACGAATGGAACCACCAGAGACAGTTACTGTTGTGAAGCAGTATCCACGTTCATTCAAGGAATTTAATGGCATGTGTGAACTTTATCTGGACACCAAAAATGAAAAACTTTTCATCGAAGAACACAAAATGGATTATCCGAAACCCATAGCCTTTGAGGTATCACCTGGAAAGATGGACAATGTCTCTCGCCTCCTCAGTACTCTTCTAGTAGAACATAAACATTTTTTAAAATGGCATCCAGAGACGCGCCTTTGCGAAATTCTCACTTCCTGACTGTTTCAAATTGTTTCATACTGGAATTTTTATTTTGATATGTGATTAGTGCTTATTCATTTGCTTTGTTTTAGAACGATTTTTTTCTCATTCACTGACTATAACAATAGCTCTATTTAAAAATTATTCGACCGGCGCATATTGTAAAATTATGGCCGCTTCCGTAATCTTTGATTTTAAAAATATTTTGCTGTGGAAATTCTAATTTTCTGTCACCGTAATGTAGTCTTTTTACCTCCAAAGATGCCGTAGCCATCTTTCCATAACAAGGGGGTAATATCGTAGCAATGATTTTCAACCGAGTTCAGTTTCAAATGCGATGAATTATTCAATGTTATTAGATTCATTTCAAAGACTATTTCCTCCATTTCTGTATTTTATTTTGTTCTAATTCCATCAAATGTCACATTACAAAGAGTTAAGTTAATTTCAAAAGAACCTTGTTTATGACAAGTCCGAACAACTCATAGTAGATTTTCGCCAAACGTCCTTTAATCAGCCATTGTTTAATCTAAGCTAATTGTTCGTAGTATTTTGTCGAGGGAGCGATCATCGCGGCTTTTGTTAATCTATTGTGTAATTTATATGTATATAAACGCAGTTATTGGATTATTTGTTAACTGTTCTGTTAGGGATACGCCTCAGAAGGTTCATTCTTCACGTTACAGTCGGGGGCTCCGGATTGTTCGTGAACCTTTGTTACTGCTGTATCTGGAGTTCCAGTACTGTTGCTGTAAATAAACGCTAATTCCCCAAGAACTCGTCTTCGACTTCTGTTTCAACGATCCACCTCTACCACCCCACTAGTTCGTAATTTTCACGTTACTATACTTGCCTCTGCCTCTGTTACCAGGACAAGGTTTTAGCAATAGTGTGTAATTCATCTTTGCTTCTTGCTTAATAACGCGGAATATACCTTTATTTGTTGCCACCCAAAGAAGATATTATTCGGTATTTTTTTGCATAATTTCCGCGTGAAGCGCGGAACATATCCTTACTTGTTGCCACCGAAGGAAGATATACGGTTAATTAGCGCGTATGAGACTCGGATACAAGGGGCAACGTGAAACGGGGAACATATCTTTATTTTTTGCCACCCAAGGGAGATATGATACGGTGATTTTGAACGCAATACACTTTAGTGTGGGGAACAACGCGTTTGAATGGTTCGGGACAGGGAGTGGTTGGATGTGTGAATACTGTATGCGAACTTGCCGCTGCCTCTGTTACCAGGTCGAGGTTGAGATAAATGGTAGAAGGCTACTAATTCTATAGCTGAGACCTAATTTTGCGAGAAATAACGCTGAATATATCTTTCCTTGTTGCCACCCAAGGAAGATATGATACAGTATCTTTGTGAATAATTTACACTTGAATACAGAGAACAACGTGAAACGCGGAACATATCTTTACTTGCTGCCTCCCAGGGAAGATATGAAATGGTGATTTTATAACCGGATTTGTGATTAGGAGCTAGGCGGTCACTTGCCAAGCAATAAATCGACCTGTGAGACGTACGCCCGTCTCGAACAATTTTCGAATTCCCATTTAACAATCAGGAAAAGCTTCACGCTAAGTTTTACGTACCCATGACGCGGCACTTAACGTAACCGAACATAAATTAGTCAAAAATGAAAGTCGCTTAGAAGGGAGTAATCTCCCGAACATGACGGCAAATTATTGGCCTTGGGAAAAGTTATAAGTCACGACCGGAAATAATATAAAACTTATACCAAGCCCATATTCCAAACATCTCAAGTTAATTCGACCCGAAGATATGACTACAATACACGTCGGCCTACGTCTGCCTGTTTAACACTGCTCAAAGTATTTTTCTGATATTCATGGAGATGGCAGGAAGACAGCCGTATCCGCTGTGCCATTGCATAACAATGCACTTAGCATATTTATATTATGTAAAAAAATCACTTTTGTATTACTGTTTAACTTTGTGTATTGTTAAATAAAATTTATCTATCTATCTAAAAAGATTTTTAGGGTATGAATACTATTGTGAACTTTGCAATCAATAGTATCGATCTAAGGAACGACACGTGTAAATTGGGTTGTGTTTGCTATCAAAATGTATTCCTGAACACTTCATCAACTGTTACAGCTGCAATAGACAGTTTGTAAGTTCATCATATTACCAAAGTCACATCACTACAAAAGGGAAAGAACAGAAAACCTTTTGTGAAGTAGAGCAAAATTGTACAAATTGTAAAAAATATACTTCACCTAATAATGAGACAGTGCCGAAGCGTCCATTTGTAGTTTTTGCTTTTGAAACAACTCAATACTCAGTAGTTCGCATTCCAAATTTCTGTATTGCCCATCGTGCTCGTGGAAATTGTATCCATAAACCCATGGATCAAAAATGTATTTCATGTGATCAATTTAGAGAACGAAAAACAATATTTAAAGGGGATTCTACTTTGGCAGATTTTTGTGAATGGCTTTTCAGTGAAGAACAAAAAAGGAATACATCTATTGCTCATAATTTAAGAGGGTTTGATGGGCAATTTGTTGAAATAAGAGTACAACTCCAGAATTTATTATGAATGGAAACAAAATTATTCCACTTCAAGCTTATGATGTGAGACTAATTGATTCTTTTAGTTTTCTTTCAAATAGATTGGCACAATTCCCTAAAGCATTTGGTTTGACTGAATTAGTAAAAGGTTATTTCCCTCATTTGTCAAACACAGAAACTTATCAAAATTATATTGGTCCTTATTTGGAAGCAAACGTTTACATGCCTGATTCTATGTCTCCATTCGGAAGGGAAGAATTCATCAAATGGTATAATCAGAAACGCACCAGCAGTTCTAGATCTGACTTTCAAAAAGAAATGGAAATCTGCTGTCGATCAAATATAGATATTTTATGAAGAGGGTGTGGGGAATTTAGACAGCAAGTTTTATATAGTGATGGAATAGACCTCTTCACAGAGGCAGTTACTTTAGCTGATGTCTGTAATAAAGCATCAATGCCAGAACACGCACCTGCCATCATTTCAGACATAGGTTACCCAGCTGCAGTCAAATACTCTACACAGGCTATCGGATTACCTGCACAAGAAGAACACATAAACATACAACATGCACTGAATAATGGGGAAGTTAAAATTAGAGATTATTGTGTAGATGGATTCCACAGACACAAACACCATTTTTGAATTTTTTGGATGTATGTGGCATGAAAGTGAAAAATGCTATCCAGACAGAAATGCCAAAAACAGTCAATTTAAAATGTTACAAAACGCGATACATTCAGATACAGGATCGCAGAGAACATTTTAAGTCACTTGGGTACACTGTGGATATGGGAACATGAATATGACACTTTATGCAAAACAGATTCTGAAGACAACACTCAATTCATTTTTCACAAACATGGATGCAATTAAACTATAGGAAGCATTATTTGGAGGAAGAACTAATGCCATTAAATTATACCATAAAATGGAACAAAGCTCAAATACTGAAATAAAGTATTACAGAGATATTTGTTCACTTTATCTGCATGTTAATAAACACAGAGAGTATCCAGTAGGTCATCCAAATGAACATTTTGTATAACTCTGGCGTCGTTTGTCATTTTGATGTCCTTTGGTATGATGATAGATCAGCATGAGGGAAATCATATTCACATATCTCAGGTTTCGCATGTTCATTTCTACCAGAGTTATAACCCTTGTTTTACGAGCATTTTGCATTATAACACCAGCATCAGTTGTCATTATGTTCTTTGGTGTGGCGGTAGACCAGTCTGGAGAAAATGATATCTGCATGCCTATTGCAGGTTACACCCGTTCATACTTACCACAGTTATCACACGTATTCCCCTTTTTAGACTTCAAAAAACTGTCTGTGTGAAGTTTTTGCATTTTTTTCATCCATGGAGATAATGTATGTTGAATGGGAGCAGAAAATTTAATAAGTTGTGTTTTGCTAGTGTTGACATTACCGGAGGGGCATATGCAGTGCTTTGACAATGCAGAAGGGGGCATATGCAATGCTATGCGTTGCACTATTTTCTTGTTGTAATTGGTTGGCATTCGTATTGAAATGGTTAACTGGATAATCGGTTTTAAATCAGTTAGCTACCTAACCAATTAAAAAAACTGTCAACCGGTTATCCGAAATATCGATAGTGATCGTCATTCCACATTTAAAACATAGTAAATCTGCTGCTTCTCTTTTTGTGATAGATTACACCTCGAAGCTGCGTTGTGTATTCTGAAAAATAACTACTTTGGCGGTCAAGACTTCGTTAACGATCGGCAGTTTCCGTGAGTAATGAGTAATCGCAGAAACTATTCGATAGTGTGTATACAAAAGAACGTTGTCAAGTACTCGATAACGTTCGTTTGTATACACACTACGGAATAGTTTCAGAATACAGCTTTCCAATACCTATAGTTTTGATCCCATATTCGGTGAAATAATGCCCATGGATAACCAGATATTATCCGGTTATAGCTCTTGGTTAGTCGGTTACGTAAATGAGCCAACTGTTTCAGCCCTACCAAAAATACCCACAAAAGAAATCATAGATACATTAATTTAAGACAGTATAGGGGGCTCATTAAATGTAAAGTTTTACCCCCACAAAATCTTCACATGCCAGTTTTACCAATTCACTGTAACAAGAAAATGGTTTTCACACTTTGCAATACATGTGCAGAACAAGAAAATGATCACTGAGCACACACACCAGAACAACACAGTCTTGTAGGTACACGGCAACTGTAGAACATTTCAAAGCAATGGGTATGGGTTACAAAATACTTGACACTTATTTGATTTGGCACTGGGAAGAATGTTGTACAGAAATTTAAAAACATTACGTGAATAAATATTTAAAAATGAAACATGAAGCCAGTGGGTATCCAGACTGGGTGAAAACAGATACAGGTAACGACACCTTTAAAAAGACTCTGCAGACATTGAAAACATAAATTTACAAGATATTGAAAAAAATCCAGGGAAAAAATCATTTGCAAAAACCATGTTAAATTGTTTATGGGGGAAAATGCACAAAACAATGTCAAAACTAAAACTGAGTACATACATAATCCATTCAAATATTTTGACTTGATACAGGACCCAAATATCATTGTTAAAAATGTAGACATATTTGAGGATGATCAATTTATTTGTGATTTACACAGATACAAAACAAAGGTATTAGCCACACTGTTTAGCTAATGTTGTTATAACTTCTTTTGTCACAGCATATGCACATTTGGAATTCTACAAAGTTATAGGATGATTAGGTTAACAGGTTTTATATTTTGATGCAGATACTTAGATTTATATATATAACCCATCACGTTGGAATCCAACAATTATCAACAATAGGTTAGGTCAATGGACAGATGAATATCCAGATGCAAAAATCATTGAATATGTAGGTTTAAGTCCTAACAATTATTGTTATAAATACATTAAAGATTAAATACACACTTCATGTAAAGTCAAAGGGATTACATTAGATTTCAACACATCACAAAAGTCAATTTTGAAAGTATGGTTGAATGTGTGCAAGATAGACAGAATGAATATACACACAGAATTAAACGTAACAAGAATAGACATGTCACAAGTGAAAAACAAACCAAAACATTTTGATTGGTATACACAAAACATTATGTAGTAAATAAATATGATAGATGTCCATACGGGTTTATGGTATAAATGGAATTAAACGTAACAAAAGCAGACAAGTGTAAACACAAACCAAAACATTTCGATTTGTATCCAAAGAACCTAATGTGGTAAATAAATATGAGACATGGTTTACAATATAAATAACCCCCACTTTGATGGTAATGGAACATTTGAATTTCAACCATGGACCAGGCAAGATGTCTTTTAGAAAACAAGATCTCATGTAAAGCATTATTATAAGCTTTTCTTTTTATTACTCTTAGACACCAAATAATAACAAAAGATGTTATTCAAAATGCATCTGAAAAAACAGTAATGCATATTGAATTTTCTGAAGCTTTCTACATGATGAATGCTTTTTACAAAGACAATTTACAAAATATTTAGACGAAACTTATGTGGAATTTCATTATTTATGATGAACAAATCATAGATTATTTATATAAGTAATGTGTACCACAAACTGATTAAAGAATAGATTCTTCAGAAACCATATTTTAGTTAAAAGCACCTTTAAAAAGAATACTTTGTTGTCGACTTGAAGAAGCCATGGAAGAAAGTAGTATATAAGTTAGTGATACAAAACCTTTTCACAAAAAACAATTATGTCATCAAGTGAATGTTTATTGTTTCAATATGCCTTTAATATATTCATCTCAGGACCCAGTGCTTCAGGGAAAACAACTTTTGTTAAAAAACTGATTGATATGAAACATGATTTATTTCAAATTGTTCCTCCAAAAATCAATTGGTATTATAAAGAATGACAAAAGACATATACTTTACTTAAGGAAAATGAAGATATAACATTTATAGAAGGTATTCCTGATGACGAATTTGACATTGTGAGTGACGTGGGTATACCACATCTTGTAGTGTTTGATATGTTAGGAGATAAAGATGAAGAAAAAGTCAAATTATGGTTTACCAGAAAAGGAGGTCATCGAAATGCAAGTGTTATTTACATAAAACAAAATATATTTCAACAGTCTATATCTAGTCATACAATAAATTAAGTTTGAATGCACATGATACGATTTGATACGATTTGATTTAAAAATACAAGAGATAAAGGACAAATTAAAGTATTGGCGAACCAAGTTCAATTACCACATTTAAATACTGCTTATCAAGATGCAGCAAGCAGACAGCATGGTTATTTATTAATTGGTTTTTATCCTAGAACTCTCTGATTCATTAAGATTAAGAAATGATATCTTCCATCCTTGGGTAACACCAGATGAACGAGGACCCATCATTTATACAAAACTATAAAAAGGGTAGTGCTATGATATTTGTGTCAGTTGTTTCAAACTCGTTAATGCGTACACATCATCGCCATGGTGTCTTTCAAACATTCTTTGGAAAAAACTTAGTCATCAGACAAATCCATTTAAAAGAGAAAAATAACTTAAGAAAGGATTCAAGAAAATTTTAAAATGGTAGAAGCATACTTAATAAGAAAATTAAATTGTCAAAACAAACTTTAACCTATATGGATAAACATAAACAAGATCTTGAAAAACCTGCAAATCCATGATTAGATCTTGCAACAAAATGAAACATTATTTTAAAACCAGGTGGCGCTGGGTTTTTTGGTGGTGTTATTATTCGTAATTGCATTTGATGCGATGGTTATGACACAACTAGAAACTTTCAATCAGCATTCCAGAAGAAAACTCATAAGAAAAGAAAGTCACCTAAAAAACATTAATATACTACTCAGAGTTTGCTAAGCACCAAGTATATCCAACTACCTGTATTACGTTTTAGTTGAAATATTGTTATGAAAAGTGTATATATTTTTTATTTAATTATATCTTTAATGAATAAAGCACAGAAATTGAGATTTTGTTTGTGTTTGACATTATTTTTTAGCTTTTAATACGATAACCATGGAAAATGGATATTATTGGTAAAAGAGATTATTTTTCAAATTTGCCAAAAAGTTGATGGAGCAAAACGATATGGGTTCAATATTGGGTATGAGACCCATTATTGTTAATTACAGCTTGACAATGCCTTTTCATGCTCCCAATCAGGTTCCAGATGGTCCTTTGTGGGATGTTGTTCCATTCTTGGACCAGCATGGCACCAAGCTCCTGGACACTTCTTGGTTGTACTGGACGGACTGAAATTGCAAGCTGCCACTCATTCCAGACATGTTCGATTGGATTGAGGTCAGGGGATCTTGCTGGCCAGTGCATAGCTCAATCCCCTCCCTCTGTCGTTACTCCCGGACAGCATGGGCAACACGGAGAAGGGCATTATCGTCCACAGGAATGAATCTATCACCCACTGCACCTGCATACAATCTGACTTGGACATCCAGGATCTCATCAATATACTGCTGTGCAGTCAATGTACCATGATCAAGAACACCGAGCCCTGTACGTCCATCCCACCTGATGCCGCCACGGACCATAATTGACCCTCCACCATAGCAGTCATGCTCAACAATGTTGGCTGCATGGAATCGCTCTCCTGGTCTTCTGCATACCCTAGAATGCCTATCTGTGTTGTCTAGGCAGTACCTTGACTCATCTGTAAAAAGGACAGGTCGTCAATCTTCTCTGGTCCATCCAACGTGATCCATGGCCCATTCATATCATGCCTGGTGGTGGTTCTGGGACAGCTGAATGCGAATACTTGGTCTTCTCGATCGGAGACCACCTTCATGCAACCATGCCTGGATAGTCTGCATCGAACCATTTACCCCGGATGCACTCTGAAGGTGACTGCGAAGTTGGGTTGCTGTGTCAAAGCGGTTCCTACGGGCCTGAATGATCAAAACCCGGTCTTCAGCTGCAGATGTTGCCCTGTCTCTGCCTCCACCATGTCGTCGGACTGGTGTGCCATACTGCTGAAATCTTGCCCAGGCTCTGGTGATCACCGTATGGTGCACACCAAGGGCTTCATCAACCTGACGATAGTAGCCCCTTGTTCCACAATCCCTACAGCCCACCACATTTCTGCTTCAGAGAAATGTCTTTTTACATTTGCATTCGACATATTCAATCATTAAATCACAAAGGTTTGTGTTGAAATGAAGATTGAATACCCTACGCATCTCATGTACGTGTAGACAGTACACAAAAACATCACAGAAATCAAGGGGTACATGGTTTTCCATGACTGTCACGAAAAGTCTGCCTGTCCAGAGAGCTAATGTAAACACTGGGAACAATCTCAATACATTCCTCAATCATATCCACCAAAAATATCACAAATGTGTCACAAGAAAATTTCACAATGATGTGTCAAATATGTGGTGCTTAGCAAACTTTGAGTAGTATAATTCATCAAGCTAGAGAGATAAATAATCAACAAAAGATAGGTGGTAAATACATGTACACAAATTTTGAAATTGCTTCTCATAATTCTCCAGCAATCAAGCTTACAAAAACAAAAGCATTACTTGTGAAAAATCTTCAAAAACAAAGAAAAATGTCACCATGTAAGTTAACACGTATAACTAAAGAGATGGTGTAAAAAAGTAAATCATGAACCAATGCATTCTGTAAAAATACTGTATATGTACCACTACAAGAAACGATTCCCACAATGACACATTTTACAGCTTTAAATTCTCCTAAACCTATTTACTGAATAAGATCTTACTTTAACTGAACTGTTTTAATAAATACAATCATTGGGTGTACTCTTCACCCTTATATAAATAGCAATACTTATTTGCTTCATTTCATCCATAGATCCTGATAGAGAAGGATGGTGAGACAAAATAAGAAACAAAAAATTCCTTTAGTGAAAAAGTATGGTGGTATTATTTTGGCATTGAGCCCAACTCCTCGCCATTTCAAAAGGAAATAACAAGAAATTCACCTAAAGAATTAATTGTTTGTCACAATGTTGTCATAATCTTTTAAAAGGAAATGTACATCTTACATCTAGCCATCAACAGAAATAACAGAAATTGTATCTGAAGCATAAAGAACTAAGAGCACTAGTAAATCAGTTTCTGTTAAAAAGAGAAAAACAAATATTAATCAGAAAGGTGTTTTTTATCATTACTTGGATTACTTGCTCCAGTGGTTGGACTTGCAACAAATCTTGGAAATAAAGTAGTAAGTAAAATATGAAGAAAATGGTGATTGTACCTATCAACTATTGGAAGATATGCAACAGTTTAGAAGGGAAAAAGCTCAACATCCTAGATTACCACTTAGCCCACATGTTACAAATAGTGCACAACTTCAGGATAATTTATCATCAGAGTTAAATAATTCAGAGTAACCAGAAAGTAAGAAAGGACTTAAATATTGGGAAATTTTGCAGAAATTTCAAATGTCACGCAAGAAAGCATTGCAACCTTTACTGGTCATACCCGATTCAGAAGAAAAACAATCTCTATCTTTATGAGATCATATTATAGAAAGTGTACCTGTTACTGTGAGATGTAAAGCAAGTTCATTATTATCTGCTTTATCAACTAATCCAAACATGAGCTGGGATGATCAGGGTATATTAAGTTACGATGGAGAAGCCATACAAGGTTCAAACATTATTGATATAGTTAATGATGTTCTTAGACATCAAAAAGGTTTCAAACCAAGAGGATGGGAAATATTCACTCGCAGATTAGATGATATAAATATACCACAAGATTTTGTAGGAAATCGTGAACGTTGGCTATGGATGCATAGCGCAACACACTCATAAACATAGCAGTAAATATCAAAGTCCTCCTGAAGACAGCTGATCAGACTCTCCTTTATCAATATCTCCAGCACATAAAAGGAAGAAAAAACAGTGGAGTGAAGATACACCAAAATCATTACTAAAATGTAAATTATCTAGTCGTAAAATGTCTGACAAATGGGAGGCCTGTTGAATGATTTATTAAGTGACTTGTATTACAATACAACGACATCCTGCTGGTTATTGTAGTGTACAACAATTATATAAATCAAACAAAAGAGAGAAAGAGCATATACTTTACTTAAACCTATCTGGAGAAAATTTGTTTTCAAGACATAAAACTATAGAAGGTGGTATTGATCAACAATGGCAAATTGATTTAGCAGATTTACAAAGTTTACAATCTCATAATGATCAATTTCGTTATTTAATTTGTGTCATTGATGTATATGTAAAACATTTCATGTATCATTTCATCTTGGATATTCACATCTCTAATCCCGTGTAAAAATAGTAGGAAATTGTATTGGAAAATTGGGTATTGAAATATCATAAAGTTAATTACAAAAACTGGGATGTAAAAATATTTTCCTGTTATGTTTCCTAACACAGCGAGAGATGCATTTAAATATGTGGATTTAAATGTTGATTTCAATCAACTTTTTATTTATTCTGACATTGCAGATTATACATTTATACGTGACACTGAAGCACCTGTTTTATGAAGAAAAACATGTGAATCACGAAAAGAATGTCAACACATTCGCAAAGGATTCAATAATGTACATTACATACCAGTATCAAAATCTTTTTTGATCAGATTAGTATAAACATAAATGGAAACACTGCTAAACCTATTCAGTTCGTCAGTGGTAAGACTGTGGTAAGGTTGCATTTTAGAGAGCAGAACAAATTACATTTATAAAAACCATGCCTGTATATCAGGGTATACCACGTAAATATGGGTATCGATATAGGTTCTAATTTTCGTACAGCATCGAGAATAGCTGTACCATTTGTAAAACCCATAGCAAAAAATGCATTTCAAACTTTAAAATGTGAAGGTTTGAAACATGGTATACAGATAGCAAAAGAACTTTTAGGAAAACGTAAAGCACCTAAAGAAATTTTATTAACTCATGGAGAAGATCTTTTGAAATCAGTGGGTGAATCTGCTTTAGGTATACATAGATTAAAACGAAAAGCAGTAAGGCATTCTAAGAAATTTTCTCAAAGATGAAAGACATATAGAGCTCCTGTAAAACGAATTTCAAGACCACTTGATATATGTGATTAAATCATGATGTCACATGGACCATGCGAAAAGTTTGGAAGTAGTTGTGATCAAGATAATGTTTCAGCAACATCAGGTGGTATAAAAACTATTGGTGAAATTGAACAATTTCCAATAGCATCTTTAAACAATTCTTCACCAATAGATTTTTTAATTCCAAGACAAACAATGAAGTGGTTACATCTTCCAGCATCTACTCTTGAAGTTCAATTTAAAATTACAAAACAAGAGGGGAGTGCTTTGGCTCCAGACACACAAAATGCTCCAATTAATATTTTTTCTCCAAGTATGTTTAGCAAAATTGATGTAACTTTGAATAGTAATATTATCACCACCAATACTGATCTATATCCTTATCAAGGATTTTTGGAGAATTGTCTTTGTTATTCAAGAAATGTGAATAAAAAGTTCATCTAACAAAGGTTTGACTGAACGTGCAAAATTAACTGGTATTAATATGTCTGTACAGTTAAGAAAAAAACTGCATTTAATCTATTTGTACAAGACAAATATTTACCAAATGGAGCTGAATGAGAATGGAAACGGTCGTCATTCAAAAATAGAAGATCATCTGTTTTACAAACAGATACCAAAACGAATTATTCTTGGTTTAGTATCTAATAAAGATAAAAATAGAGATGTTAGCACAACTCCATTTAATTTCCAACATTTCAATTTGAATAAGTTGGAAGTAACAGTAGATGGACATTCCATGAAATCACGTCCCTTTGAACTAAATTTCGAAGGTACGAAGCTACGGGCTTCTTTGGACAAAATCAAACATTCAATTTATCTTTGCAGGATTATGCAAGAGGATATACTCTTTGGAGAATTGATTTGACACCTGATCAGTGCAGTAATGGGCCATTGACTCACCCTATAAAATCTGGTAATCTTCGAATTGAACTTCAGTTTGCTCAAACTCTTCAAGAGGTGACCAACGTTGTCGTTCACGCAGAATTTGACAGCGAGATAGAGATCAACAGATTTAGAGAAGTGATATTTGACTATTAAAACACGAGTCAGAATGATCATTGCAAGATGTATGAAGAAAAAACACAAACATTATTTCAAGAATGTGTTGTGATAGAACTGACAAAATCCATTAAACAGAAAATGAAAAATATCTGTGAAGAATGTCAGTCACGTCAATCACACACAAGAATATTACTAGATATGTACATTGCAGAATGTTTACAGAAACTGTGCCCAGATACAAGAAGAATGAACTTATTAGAATATTGTCGTCATGTAGACTTTGAAATAGACTGCCAAAAAGACATTCAAAAGTGGGCAGATTTAGTTAAAAGAGACCGGTCATATTATACAGAATATCTTGATTAACGGCTCCATGCCAGCCCTTTTCAAGACTAAGAAGATGGAAACCATACAATTACAATACATACATGACAGTTATCATCCTTAAATGGAAAAGTGTGTTCAAAAGACTTGTTATCAAAACGAAAACACAAACAAGGACAAGCATATATTGTGTACACATATTCATCAGAAGAACTGGGAGAACATTGGATAGCAATATAATTTAAAGAAAATCATTCTGTAATCTACTTTGATTCATATGGTTTACCAATGGATAGAGACATATACAGTTTCATTGTGAAAAACACTCTGGACAATAAATACAATGAGACTGCAAAGTGATCTTAGTAGGGGAGACCGGGGCACATTGAGCCATTTTTCAAACTTTTTCACAGGTCAGGTGATCAGGTATTCAACATGGCCTGCTTTTATATGTTATGAATAAGAAAATAGATATTGTTTTTGGTTGCCCTAATTTGATTAGGAACCTTCACAATATAAAGATGATATTCTTTTGTTTGAAAGTTGAACACAAAATGGCTCAACGTGCCCCAGATTCGGGGCAGGTTGAATAGGGTTTCGGGGGACATTGAGCCACCAGCAGACTTTCTAAACGAATGAAGGAAATAATTGACTGATACAACTAACCTTTACTTGAATTTTAACAAATTATAACAAACAACTAATATTTTTCTTTGCAAATGGCATAACCAACAACTTCTCTCATCATTTCTGACATTGGAGAAAAATGATGAGCCCTTGAACTGTGAACTAAAAGTGTCAACCCTACAAACACTTTGCGTGTGGTTCAGGACTGTTAACCTCATAAAGCTTCTAGTTATTACTGACATATATACTGTCAACAGAAAAATGAAGTATGGCAGATGTTGTCTTGGTGCCGCCTGTATCAAGTGGCTCAGGGAGACGCATGACAATGTCGCTTTTATTAACAGAGGACACATCTTCCATGGATGGCCTAACAAATTTGCCTGGCACTTTTGCTGACTGTCGGAAAAAGGACGCAACCACCGATGACTTGTTTTCATCAAAATCAATCACCTGTCCGACATAGTGAAATGGTTTCAAAGTATCTGTTGCAGTTAATTTTACTACAACATAAACCCCTGTCTCGGGTTCTTTTTCGGGATCATTGTCATCATGGAACTCATTAAATTCTTCATCTGAAGATGAATCATCCACGTGAAAACTTCCATCTGAATTGCTATCATCGTGTTCATGAAGCGGAACTGGGTCTTGGGTTATCTTATTAAACAACTTGGCTCTCTTGACAACATTGCCAGCTTAGGCGTTTTTCTTCTTAGCTGAAAGCCTGGTTGTTTCTAATATTTTATCTTTTTTGGGTGTGCTGGTGAGTATTTCAGCAGATCTGCGTTTACGCCCCTGGCCTTAATGTTTTGCCCTGTGAACTTTGGAAGTGGTCTCAAATCTTTCAGTTGAACGTCAACGACTGCCACTACTTGAGCGGTGTCAGAATTGTTATTAGAAACTGATGAAACAGGACTCGAAGGACAGACTTCAGATGGCACTGAACCTTCTGAAGGCTCACTGGGAACTGGTGATTCGCGAATTATTCCTGGGTGTTCACTGCATGCTGCAATACTTTTTATCAGATGGTCATTCAGCTGGGCTTTCAATAGATATATCTGACTGTTCACGAGATATTTCAGCAGGTATTTGGTTATCCTCTGCTGGTGATGCTGCTGCAGATGACCTGAAAACAGTTGATGGAAGAAAATCACTTTCAGTAAAAATGTCCGAATTCACCGCCCACACACCACTTCTTTTAAATCCCTCAACAATATTGCTGTATGAACATGCCTGGTAAAAAGCTCTTGTGAAACAACTGGGAAGATCATAAATTGTGATTCTCTTACCTGGATTGCTAAGGTTCCATTCATTAACAGCTTTATTGTAATATTTGTTTAAGGGGCCGTATACAGTCAAATCTAGTGGCTGGAGTTTGTGTGAACAAATGAGGAGGGAAGGTAACAATTGTCATCCCATTATCTCTGGCCATGTTAATCACCTCCAAACTAGTATGACTTTCACGATTGTCCATGAGTAAGAGTGCTGGTTTCTCTTTACAACATCCAATCTGTGTGATAAAATGTTTCAATACTTTTGGGAAAAGAGTTGAGTTCATCCACCCCGTGGGCGCAGCAAGACCCAACGAGCCTACAGGAGCACCATATAACATGTACTCCTTGAAATTCACTCTGGGGAAAATAATTGCCGGCAGAAGAAACTGTCCAGAAGCTGACACACGACAACACATTGTAACTAAAGTACCTCTTTCAGTCGCAGTTATTTGGCCAATCTGTTTTGTACCTTTTTGTGTGATGACTTTTGGAACAGCTTGAACCGTTGTCATTCCAGATTCATCCAGGTTAAAGAAGGAATGAGCTGCATATGAATATTTGGACAATGTTTCACGGATCACTTGGAAAAAATCTTCAACTGCTGGCTTATTGAATCCCCGAGCACGCACAATACGTGTGGCGTCAGGTGACCTTGAACTGAGCCCTGTGCGTCGATGCATAAAACTGATCATCCATTCCTCGCCAGCAATCTGATGCTCAGTCCGCCTGCGTGGCATCTCTTTATTCAATTCAGTGGCATATTCGAATGCGAGTCGTCGGACAGCAGCATATCCCAATCCATGGAACATCTTTGAGCAACGGATAATGTATGACTCTAGCCTTTCTTCTTCTTCTTGCGAGAAGACCTGGAAAGCAAAAAAGGGCTAAGTCCTAGTGCATCTGTTTTTAGATACATGAGCAGAAATAAAGAAAGTAAATCAAATTAAAAAAAAAAGAAAATTAAATTGACAAACAAATCATATACTTGCTGACAGAGAGGCAAGGGTGATGCAAGTGTGTGTGTGTGTGTGTGTGTGTGCGGAGGAGTGACATGGGGGAGGTCCGACCATGGTTCAGGTTCAGCCAAGTGGGAGCATAGGAGGAGGGGCAAGTATAATCAATTCCTAAAATGCTTTAAATTTCACAAATGATATTTGAGGAATGAGCATAGAATAAAATCAAGAAAATTTAAATCCGGTTTGTTTCTGTACCAATTATACCAGGTTCTGACAATCATTTTGGAAAGCTCTTACCTTGAGCTTTGTTTGAGACAACTTTCCTAGTTTATTTAACCCTGTACCCAACGCGTTTAGCTGACGAGTGACGACACTTGCAAAAACATTCTTCAATAATTTTTTTTTCCATTTTTTGTCTCAAAAACATATTTTATGACCCCACATTGGAACGAGCTCAACGAGTTGATTCCAATGAGGGGTCATAAGCTATGTTTATGAAACAAAAATTGAAAACACAATAAAAATTGAATGCGATTTTTATTAATAGCTCTGGTTGGTTTTGGCTGTTACATATGTTTTTGAGACCAAAAATAAAAAAAATTTAGTTATCCAAAATATTTTTTTGTAAGTGTCGCCTTTATCCACATTGCGTAAAGGGTTAATTTTTTGGAGGAAAGAAACATTGTACAGCATTTCTAACTTACCAGTCTTGAATTGTATTTTGGCTTGAAATCTGCAGCCTTCACATCATTTGTTTTCTTTATGTAGCATCCCAAAGTTGTGCGGTCAATGTTCAGGTCATTGGCTACACTGCGGATTGACCATCCACTTCTGACTTCCTCAACCGCTCGCATCATGAGCGTTCCATCAAAGTCTCCTCTGTGTGTCTCTGCCTCGTATTTACGAACCATATTAATCTAGAAAAAAATAATAACTGTTTCAAACGCCATCTATGGAGGTGCAGACAACATTTATTCAAGTAACATGAAAGTATGATAAACAAAACTGCTTACAAATGCTAATTCTAGATATTTGAATCGAAATAAAGGCACTTTATCATCCATGGAGCACATTGAACCACTGGATCAATGTACCCAGTTTCAATCTGCCCCACCATGACCCTGATTCAGTTTGAAACAACAATTGCCACACAGTTTAAAAACATTCAAATAAAATGTGGTGTAAATGCATGTTAGTGAACAATCAATAAAGAGACTATACTTCTTGCCTCCTGTCTTATTTACTTTAAGAACAGCTTGATGAAACATTTAAAACTAAAATACTCACTTTTTGTTCGAGAAAGTCTAAATCTTCTCATTAACAGCTTCCATGTGGCTCAATCTTCTTGGAAACTTCTGGAAGAGTGCAGTGCCAAGGGAGGTCACTACCACATTATTAGTACAAAAAGATTGCAAACCATAAAATGTATATACATGGTGGTTCAATGTACCCGGGTGTGCAATGAGTGGGTCTCCCCTACTGTGTGTGGAATGTACTGTTTGTTTGCTTTAGGCCATCTTGCAAAAGGATATGATTTAGAGACAGTTCTTACTATCAAATTTTATCCAAGACATTTCCAAGAAAACGACAGAGATGTTCAACAGTGGTTTGAGCAAAGCTATAGACAATATTTAAAATGACTGTGTAGGAATAAAAATTCAGGTGTCAAAACAGAACTCCAAAAGGTATTTTTTCTATTATCCCTTTTATTTCTGTTAGATAGTAAAAAAGTCATTCATCTATTCAGGGTTCAAAATAAGCGGTGTCGCGTCGCTTTTTGCTATGCAAAACTTGCAAAAAGGTACACAATGTTCAATTATGTATAGCATTTTGCGATACAAGATAATCAACTGCAGCCTATTAGGCTGCAGTTGATTATCTTGCATCGCAAAATGTAAATGAAAATTTGCAAACAAATTTGAAAACTAGTTCACTGATGCTTTACTTCTGATTGTGGAACATTCCAGGCATAACTCAGATTAACTCTCCATCAAGCATCATTAGCAACTTCATATGTAAGGTGAATTCTATTGGTTTAAATTCTTCCTGTTTTTACAACATTTTGCATAAAATGTCCATTCAAAATAACTTCAAGCCCATCAAATTAAATATCCCAACTTCCATTTTGAGAACTCTGTTAAACAACCACGACGTCATTTGAAAATATCCAAGTCCATGCAACCCTTAAATGCAGTTCAGTTAAAAAGACATAGTAAATGTTTCATGTGTTGAATGTACTGTTTGTTTGCTTTAGACCACCTTGCAAAAGGATATGATTTAGAGACAGTTCTTACTATCAAATTTTATCCAAGACATTTCCAAGAAAACGACACAGATGTTCTACATTGGTTTGAACAAAACTCTCGACAGTATTTAAAATGACCGTGTAGGAAGAAAAAATCAGGTTCCAAAACAAAACTCCAAAGATATTTTCGCAATTATACTTTTTATGTTCTTTTGGTTAGATAGTAAAAACTCATCCATCTATTGTATAAATGTCATCGAAATCCATTATGTAACACAACTAGGATTTTTTAGTTCATTCTTATTTTTATTTCATTTAGGCAGTAAATGAGAGGCTGAATACTTTCATTCAGTTTTTACAAACATCTCGATGTAAACAGATTTTTTCATAGACAAGTAAACTCCGATCTCGATGTACATATGTTCAGTTCATGACAATATACTGAATTATCTTTAAATAAGTTTTTGTTATTTGTTCAAACTTCTGTGACAGTTTTGTCTAATTGTTAGGTTAGTCCTATAATCCTTTTTTATCACCGCCACCCACACATCCATTCAGTAAAATAGAAATAGTATGTCTCATATGTTTCAGGACCCATTGGCAGGACCCCGGTGCAGGACCCCGGTGCAGGACCCCGGAAGTGACGTCATGACGTCACTTCCGGGGTCCTGCACCGGGTTTCTGCCAATGGGTCCTGAAATATACGAGCTATACTACTAATAGAGTTAAGAGTAGAAAAAAAAAACTCTTTTCAAAATGTGAAAAGTCGATAGACTAGACAATCACATAATCATAGATATTTTCCGCCCAAAACAACTGCCACAGAAAGTTCGACCACAAGGCGCGCCATCAAGTTTTTTTCATTTTGTATTTTTTCTTCTTAGCTCTAAAAAGCAGAGAAGTAGAAACAAAATATCCTAAAATGGTTTGGCATAAAATAGTGACAAGAGTCACTTCTCTTTTCCCTGTGAATGCTTGGATGATATTGTATGAATCTCTATCAATTTTAATATTTTTAAAACACTCTTTCAAAATGTGAAAAGTTGATAGACAATCATATAATCATAAATATTTAAAACAATTGCCACATAGTTTGGCCACAACGCGTAACATTAAGTTTTTTAATTTTGTTTTTTCTGCTTAGCTTTTCTAAAAAGCAGAGAATTAGAAAGAAGATATTTCTAAAAAGTATGGCATAAAATGTTGCAATTACGCCAGGGTGCCTCCAGAGTTGTCTAAGGGGTACATCAAGTACAGAAGTTTTACGCCAGAGTGCATCCAGGGTCGTCTATAGGAAGTTCAGTGCAAAATATTTTTACGCCCAATGACCCTCCCTAACTATTAGGGAACTTGTTCTTCGCATGATCCCTATTGTACCACTCAGGCTTGGCATGGATACGAGGGTTTGCAGTTACTGGCAAAAAATAGGCAAACATGAAAATGGTCTGGTTCAGTTGAACATTAGCGATCCTTGAATGTGTGAAATGAGAGTAAAAAGATAGAGCGCGGTGGCCTAGTGGTTATGGCTTCAACCCAAAAGACCCACAGTTCAATCCCCACCAGGGGCAGCTGCGTTGTGTCTTTTGGGCAATGCACCTAATCCTGAATGCCCACGTGGGGGCACGGTGGCTCTGTGTACTACTGCACGCCAATGGAGCACTTGTGTTTACTTTAGACCATCTTGCAAAAGGATATGATTTAGAGACAGTTCTTACTATCAAATTTTATCCAAGACATTTCCAAGAAAACGGCACAGATGTTCTACACTGGTTTGAGCAAAATTATAGACAATATTTAAAATGACTGTGTAGGCCAGAAGTTTTACGCCAGAGTGCGTCCAGGGTCGTCTATAGGAATTTCAGTGCAAAATATTTTTACGCCCAATGACCCTCCCTAACTATTAGGGAACTTGTTCTTCACATGATCCCTATTGTACCACTCAGGCTTTGGCATGGATACGAGGGTTTGCAGTTACTGGCAAGAAATAGGCATGAAAAATGGTCTGGTTCAGATGATCATTAGCGATCCTTGGATGTGTGAAATGACTAGTGGTTATGGCTTCAAACCGAAAGGCCCACAGTTCGATCCCCACCAGGGGCAGCTGCGTTGTGTCCTTTGGGCAATGCACCTAATCCTGAATGCCCACGTGAGGACACGGTGGTTCTGTGTACTACTGCACGTCAATGGAGCACTTGTGTTTAAGCAATGGTAACCCTGCTTATGCGGATTTAGTACGTTGAGGGTCGGACAGTTGCTCGCCACTGCTCGTTGGTTCTCTCCAGGTACACCGGCTTCCTCCACCCGTAAAACTGTCTGACACGAGGGGACCCTTGTTATCGAAGTTTTAATTAAAAGTTAAAATGCTATATGGGACAGGAGTCTCATGGCTTAAAGTGAAGTGCTACTGGATAATTTTAGCATTCCTTGTTTTTTCTCCAATGGGAGAAGCTTAAACTATATTTGAGTTTGGAAGAGAACCCAAAAGTTGAAACTAGAAGTCCTGTGACTATTTTCAAGTAATAGCGTGCCGAGTAAGTGCACCTTTGTCCCTATCAGACTGCACAGATAGCGTAACTCAATTCCTGTAGAAAAACGGCGTTCCTAGATCACTACAACTCTATACTTGTAAACAGATATCATTAACATCATTCCTAACCTATACTGCGATGGATGTAATGACGTAAATAGATATTAAAATTCCACTGCATATACAGAATGAAGAGAGTGCATTACTACTAAATCGCAGCGCCTATTCTCCCCTCGAAAAGCATTTATAATTGTTCATAATAGCACAAGAAACACTTGCACACATTTATCACATGGGTCAAGTGATGAAAGTGTGCAAGTCCTTCTTGTGTTTTGTTCTCAGAAGTTGTAAATACTTACAAACTGAAAAATCTATCCACAGAAATATAGTAGTAATCCACACTCTACATGCTGCAGTCTCAATATTTTCTTCCTATCGGTTAAGTTCGTGATTTCACAACCGGCCTTGCTAATAGCGCATTATTTCCCACATTGCTCAGCGCAAACGCTTGTGTGTGTTTCAGAGAACTTCATTCTTCCGCTACAAGAAGCAGATTAAGAAACGAGCATTTTCTGCGCTACTTGGGACAGGACTTTTAGTTTCAACTGTTTCTAGAATGTAACATAGAGGCATACTGACCAATCTTCATACACAGGACAGGATTTTTGCCACCACAGAGCTTATCCCACCACTTTCCTGTCTCCAGAGATACAGACACACAATTCTCGTCTTCTTTGTCTGGCTGAACATCTTCCCAGTTAGTGCATAAACTTGTTTTTCCATCGAACGTTACCCACGTATTCTCATTGTTGGATGTGACACCAATCCATGCATGTTTCTCGTCTTTTCTCGTGTAACTATTAGGAATATAAAATCAGTGTGAATTTTAAAATCACATTTTCAGTGTGCAGAATTCTCACTGCACCGATAACGTTTCATTCTCGGTTGAGTTCTGTCTGTTATCACCAAACCTTCACCATTAGGAAAGCAAACTTAAAACACAGGCATTCTTTAAAACGTAAACATTTACATGTTATTTCTCAAAGAAACTCGTGAGAGGAAAACGTGCACACAAAATGGTCTACCACACTAATTGGAACGCAATAAAGTAACTCGGAAACGAATTCTCACTATTTAGTAACTACAAATCGCACACGATACTAGTATACCTTCTTCCAAGTGGACTAAAAATCTCGTAGTTTTCCCATTTTCACGAAATTTTATGCGCCAACAGGTGTTGGGCTGCGTAAATTGTGGGAGCCGTATGTGGCCCCCTAATAGGGGACTCACCGGGAAGTTTCTCGGTAGACCATACGGCAAGTCCGCCTCTGAGCCGGGTGCACTAACGTGCAGGAATTATGACGAAAATAACTGAACTTAGTTTTTGAGGTGTCAAAATTTCTGAATTCTACAATTTGCACGGGGTGTCAACTAATCACATTACAAGTGGCATGACACACTTAATGAAAATTCTTCCGAGCCTTAAAACGTCTTCAAAGGGTAACATTTGGGACATAAATTCCAAAAATAAAAAAAATATACCCCACCTCTTGTAACGCGTGACTCGGGGATTTTCTGGTTCTCTTTTCTAAACGTCGGCCACGATACTAGGAATTTTCCAGTTCTCGTTTGTGAATATCAGTCCGAATACCCGAGAAATTCATAGGACAGGACCGGGAATAAAAGGTTTCCGCAACCTTTGATTCACGATTCTTGCCTAGTTTCATGGATATCCCGGGCAGTAGCAATGACTTTCAGTACCGGTAACCGGGAAAATCGCGTTCACGACTGCGATGCTGGTCTAGGAAGAAACTGATGTTCGTCGTAATCCCATAAACAAAAATACGCATTGATGCCATGGTCTATGAATTTTCCGACAATCGTTATTCACTTTCAGAACTGGGAGGCGCAGAACCGTGAAATCCCCGTTCCTGGTATTAAACCTTATTCGTGATATGCTCACGGCATAAAATACATTTGGACCCGAACCCCACAGAAGACCCAAGTGCTCCACCTAATATAGATACATGGCTACGCCCTGATGATGGTTACGTAAGGTTAACTTCACAGCAGCACCTCGTGTGGTTGGTGGATGAACCTGGGCCCCCACTGGGAGATTTTCACGGTGACGGGTATGAATAGTTCCCCTCTCGGTTTGAATAATGCCATATTCATTACCTGGATCGGTGTTTTAAAGCTGCGCAAATATAATACACCCGAATTTAACTTACACAACGTGAAAATTGCCCCATTAATGGCTTTATTCATATTTTTTTCTGAACTGGAATTCTGTAGAGATTGGGTTGTTACAAAAACATAGAAAGAGTGAGGTTTTTACCAGAGATTATGTCTCAAATTCTTGAAAAAGCTTAAAAGATTACAGTTATAATTTGAGTCAGGATACCTTTGGAATAACACGAAGGTCTAATAGATGAATGTATGCTTGCACTTCTTGGGCTTTTATACAGAATGCACGCTATTATCGTGTTGGAAACTTAATTCAAGAAGTGTTATAGATATAGAATATACCCATAGTAGCTTGGTGTACCAAATGTTTACCATGAGTGGTGAAGTGGTGTAACCGCGAGCCTTCGGCGCGTGGTTAACACCACCTCACCACGAGTGGTGAACATTTGGTACACCTATCTGCTATGGGTATATTTTATTTATACCATGATCGTCACATTATTAAGAGTCGCTATTATTTTTTCTCGATTTTACTGAGCAGCAGCCTACAAACGTGAGAACTTGTTTTTGTTTACACGAGCATCGGTTTGCGGTACTTCCGCGGTCAATTTTATAGCCGAAACGAAATGAAATAATAATAACATAATAACATTCTATTTCTAGTTATGGATGCTTTATTAACACGAGACAAATCATGTTTGTTAATTTTTGGCATCATATCATATGAGGTCCCATTTAAAAATGTAATAAATAATTGCCACTTTCATTTCACTCTTCGCGAGGCGACGTGCAATACATTTAGACAAGTTCGCATTCAGGTCGACGTCACCAAAGGTCAGCTGGGATGTAGTTCCACCTCAGGTGTAAATTTTAACTCTTGAAATACCATTGCTGGCGTGTTCACCACGGTTGGTGTATAAAGCTAAAAGTTATGTCATAGGCTTTTCATATATAGTAGAATAGGTAATCACGGAATAAAAACACTACACTCTTGATGCACTGCAGATTAAAACTATCTATGTTACTAGAAATATGTATCGAGTCCATAATTACCTGAATACATCGGGTAGGGTCAGAATCGGAAACGAAACGGTATCTGGCAACTGCAGGATACAGGCTCTTAGTTATTATTTGTTAACGATAATATTTACAGAACATTACACGCTTTCGAAAAGCATTTTCGAGAGACCTTATACGTCTATATGGTTTCAGAGAAAATTCTTCTTAAAAGTATAATTTTTAAATTATTAAACCACATTACGTTTATGTTTCTCTATTTGAATCGTTGGAAGTTTCGAAACAACACGTCGTTTACAGCGCTGAATGCTGACAGGGGCGGACTGGACCAGGAAAAGTTACCAGGAAATGCACCAAGGGGCCCCAGACCCGAAGAAAATTTTGATTTATTGAACTGAACGAACGCGGCTTTCCTGTATCTGAGCGATCAATGGCAATCCACATAGAGGACATTTCGGTGACATACAGATTATCACCACAGTGTGTGTCTCCGGGAATTCAGATCAAGTCGAGTTGTAGGCACAGAATAGTATTTCGACGAGCCCGTTAGGGCGAGTCGAAATGCGATTCTGTGCCTACAACGAGACTTGATCAGAATTTCCGGAGACACACACTGTGGTGATGATAAATTTATCTCACAATATTGACCACAAAATGTGTTACAAAACTATTTTAAGAGGAACTTTTTCATTTGCCTTATCGATGGAAAGACGCAAATTTTAAAATAGAATAGCGTTCATTGATCTCCATATTGAGATCAGTGATGACGTTACACTTCAGAGAAAATTACGTCACTGGGATTCACTTTACTGAATACTGCTTGCGAAGTGGAGCTACTGTGTGTTTCGTCAGCGTGAATTTGGTTGTAACTTTTGCAACAATTACTAGTGAATTAAATATCCCTCTTGGTGTAAAGGTTTATTATATTTTAAAATATGCCGTTCATCGTTTATTGAGGTGGAGTTTCCCACATTTCATAGCGAAAGCTAATCCATTAACTTCAAGAGAGAAGCCTCGACTCGAGCGTTCAGAAAAATCCCAATATTACAGCCCAAGATGTCGAAAAGTGCGCATACTTTAACTATTCGTTGAGTTAACTTCCCCAGTGACATTTCAGCTTGCTGTGCATAATAAATGCGTTACAGGGCGTTTAGTTAGCAGATACAGTGTCATATGCGGCTCAGAGAAAACAATATTAGGTTGGGCTTCGCCTCACCTAATATTGTTTTCTCTGAAGGGAAAAACGCGAAGCGATCGAAAAACGATATTAATGCCGCTGTTTTGGCAACAGCAGAATCACGCGCTTGTATCAGGGGCCATTGATACGGATTCGGAACAAGGGCACAGATACATTAAACATTAGTTGCGTAAGAGTGCAAACACGCTCCGATTGTGAGATAAATTTTTATATCATCTCCATCTATCAGTCGGCAAAAATGGTTCTATGGGGGGGGGGGGGGGGGGGGGGAGGGTGTCAATCGAAGAAAATTTTGATTTTTGAAATTGAAGGATTGCATCTGGGCGATCAATGGCAGACTAGACTGCTGATATATCGAAATATCCTCTGTGGGCTGCCAATGAGAGAACATTTCGATATACCAACAGTCTATGCAATCAGTTCCATTTCGCCTTTTGGTCATTTTCACGAAATTTAACGCAATAAGTGTTGGGCTGCATCAATTTTGGGGACCCCAGGGGGAACCCAATAGGGAGCTCACCGGAATTTTTCTTGGTGGTCCATACGGCCAGTCCGCCTCTGCATGTTAATCAAACGAGCTCATTAAGTTTATCTTGGGTCGCGAAAGCTCAAGGCAGTCGATAATACAATTTCCAGCGAAATGCGCTTTTTGGAGAAAATGAAATCTTAAACTGAAAGGGTATTTGTTTCCCAAGTTAAGTACAGTAGATCGGGGAATTGTGAGATAAATCTATTATCATTATTATGTTTGTGTGCAAAATGTTGTATCAGACTCTCGATCTTGTTTCTAAGACTATATCTTGACTCGTTGAGACATCACCTTAGAAACAATATAGTACATGAGCTGCTCATAGACCCTGCTCCCTCCATTACTGAATTTTGAAGGTTACGATTTTCTGAAAGCTTATTCAAGATGCTATAAATTGCACCAGTGTTTGTCATCAGGGGTTGCGGCATTACTGGGTAATGCGCATGTAAATACCACGACATCGGGTAAACAAATTTACCTGTTATAGCACAAAATTTGACCTCGGTTTGTATATGAATTATGGGTGTTTTTACCATGACAACACAACATGGTGCCACAGGGTCATGTGATATAACATTACATGAGATCTATCAGATGAGATCCATAAGACGGGGGATTGAGCTGTGGGGCCGGGTACATGATATACTATGTTTTTCAATATCATAGGCGCTTTCTATTAATATTCCCTCTCGACCCCATCTTATGAATCTCATGTGATGGATCTCATGTGACGTCATAGTCACGAGACCTAGTGGCGCCATGTTGGGGTGCAATGGTACCCCGTGAGTGGTCATTTTGTGACGTTACCATAGTGATACATAGTCTTAGTGCGCATGTGCATCGCGTGTTGTTCGGGTGATACGTGTTTCCTTCTTCCATTTTGTATATTGGAGGCATCCTTCTTAGTTTCTATTGTAGAACATGGTTGCTATGTGACCCAAAATCCTCTAATAGCAAAGGGTTGTGTTTAGAAGTTGTGTTAAATTGAATAGAAGTAAATTTAATTACCCAAATAGACCCGAAATCCCTCAAATCACTTTATTTTGTTCTGACTCCCCCAGTATCCTCTTGTTATCAACAACAGGTTCGTTCCTTTGTGTCAGATTCGATCTAATTACCCAGAATCCTTGGTTAGAATTACCACAAACAACCTGATGAGTTGTACCAGTTCAGATTTAAGAATCCTTATTTTAATAGGAGCACATATAAGTGCTGTAGCACCATAACTGCTTTTAATATCACCTGGAGACTTATAAAACTAACATGTTGTGGTATAAGGTGTGTTTCGTTGTATAATAGTCAATTTATTTACACAGAATTAACACAAACAACCCAAAAATTGTTTTACTACTTCAGATTCCCTCGAAATCCCCTGCTTTGACCTATCCCATAGCTTCTTATTCTTTCTATTCCGTTGTCTATCGTGTCCATGTTATGACTCCCCCGATCTCTCTATAATTATATAATCTCTATTATTCTTTCTTTCCTAGACGTGTTTGTGTGCTAGTGCACAATGTGTACACAGTACATGTAGCACATATGCATATGCTGGATGTGCCGATATGTGCCGGTGTACTAGTGCACAATGTGCACACATCACATGCAGTACAAAGGCACATGCAGGTTTCTGAGGATACTTATGGCATGGTGACAAACTATTTAAGGATACCTCTTGAGGATAACTGTTGAGGATCCCTTTTGAAGAATAAATTCTACAGGATATATATCTGAAGACAGTCATGGCTCCTAATCCTGTTCAGCTCATGGCTTCTAATCCCTCCCATACCCTTCGGTGCTTCAAGATTACCGCTGCCAACTTGTCCATAGTCACCACTATCTGTTCTATGCTCAGTATGGATTGTATTCAGCTTTAGTATGGTATTCTACCAGCTTTGCAGCCTCCCACCATTGTTGCCTTGTATCATTACTATGGGCTACCACTATTCTGTCCTGAGCTAGAGTGTCTCAACATTACCAACCTGTGGTACTACTACGGCTCTTAGTACACTACTACCGCCATGGGTCCCAATTTATATCACAATCAAAGTTGTATTCCACTTCTGCTTGTTCGATTGACTCGAATCTTATCGGGCAAATGAGCTATCGAGCAGTTGCGTGAACGAGTGACTCCTAACACTGCTCTTCGACTCATTCCGATAAAAATGATTCTACGATAATTCTGGAGAAGGGACTCCATAAGTGGAATTCCGTAAGTGTGATTCCAAGCTCCTATACAGCTCCTTGCAGTCTTTTCATCGGATTCCATCTTGTCTTTAACTCTCTGTCCTGTGATTTAGTCACTCAGTACTAGTCTTTTACCACCCTCACTGCGTTGTACCATTGCTATTGACTTGTAGTACAACTCCATACGTCCTAGCTACGTCTTAATCTGTCTCGACTCTGCCCTAGGTCAGGTCTTTAATAGGCGCAATCAGATTGATTCATTCATCTTGGCCTTATCAGTCTCTACAATGTCTGGATCTCGTGCAAGCTAGGGTACCTTGTACGAAAGAAACTGTATGTTGATCATGCCAAGATGTTTTATCTGTTAATACACATTGTGTCTCAATGTGTACGCATTGCATGCAGAACACTGGCACATACTTGGTGTGCCGATTTGTAATTATGTGCTTATGCACAATGTGCATTCAAAACATGCCGCATATAGTCACATACGATGAAAAAGAGATTCTAGACGTTTTGTCGGATACTAGAAAGGGATTCCATCATTCCACGGAACGTAGGACTGGTGATTGATTGAATGTGTTTGCGTGCTAGTGCACAATGCGTACACACATCACATGCTGGATGTGCCAATATGTGACCCATGTAACATGTAACCCATACAACAGAAATGGGATACTGTATGGTGTGGAGTAGGTCGTGTTTGGGTTGGGGGGGGGGGGGGGGGTGTTTGTGTGTTTTTTGTGGTTAGAGACGGTAGGAATTGGACTCTAAAAATATGGTGGCCTCTAGCCTTGATGATATGGTCAATTTAACTAACTGAAATCGTCAGATTGCTTATAAAACTTTGTACACATTTTTGTTTAAAAACAATATACATAAGGTTTTATAATTAGGCCAGTAAAGCGCTTGTAAATTATAAACGCTGCTGTCACCAGCTGGAAACATACTTTAACTGGTTGAAAGCAGGAAGCCACTATCAAGGTATTCAAAAATATGGGATGTGGGCTGAGCGGAGTGAGTTGAAGGGGTGGCTTCAAAAACCATGAAAATCTGGTCAATTATGTGTGGTAACGTCTTTCAAATTTTAGGCGGGTTTATGAAACGTCGTATGCGATTTCGCTAAATTTTGTTCACGAGCTTTTATAAGCTGATCCATCAAATGCCTGTAGCCTCTAAATGCCTCAGTCACATATGGTGTCCTGTTAGGGCCAAGTATCGAGTGTCGCGTTTCTCTTTTCTGTTTCTTCAAAACGCGACAAAACTATAATTTGACAGAACCGCGAATAGAATAGCGTTCATTGATCTCCATATTGAGGCCAGTGATGAAGTTACACTTCAGAGAAAATTACGTCACTGGGATTCACTTTACTGAATACTGCTTGTAATATAGTTCTGTCGCATTTTCCTGTAAAATTGCTTCTAAAAAGACAAGTCGACAATGCTATATAACGATATTTCTCACATTTCACTCGACGGAACCGTCGTTTTGTCGTGCACTTTGTCGTAGTTTTTTTTTTGTCTTGAAAATAATTTTAGGCGACAAAGCTACAATACGACAGTACTGTCGCGGTTCTGTCGTAATGTAGCTCTGTCGCGTTTTTGTCAGTGCATTCTCATTTAAAATATCTCCTGAAAACACGACACGCGACAGTACTGTCGCGGTCCTGTCGTAATATAGCTCTGTCGCATTTTGAAGAAACAGAAAAGAGAAATGCGACACTCGATACTTGGCCCTAATAGGACACCATAGTCACCAGATGGCAAACATGCCTTAAAATGTTTCTTAATTATTGGACTTTCAGAAAAACATAGTCTGGAAATTCCCTGATGGCGGGGAGCATCACCATATACTGGCTCATAGCATAATAACTCAATGCTGAAAAAAACATTTTGTACATAAACATAATATTGATAATATTGATAATATACATGTAATATTCACACAGACAAATAGACCATCAGACCAGAAAGGGGTTCAGATCCTCTCTGCTACCATTGTATATGATATACACATATATTATCACCATTATGTTCACCTGCAAAATGTTGTATTAGAGTCAGGGAGCGCGGTCTCCTTATGCTAGAGGTCCCGAGTTCGATCCCCGTCCGGGACAACCCACCTTGTGTCCTTGGGCAAGGCACTTTATCCCTGTTGCCTACATGGGGGCACGATGACGCCTTGTACTAAGGCGTACTGCACGTAGATTGTGCACATGTCGTCAACCGCTGTAACCCTGCTTGAGTGGATCTTGAACAGAGTTAGAATGTTGAGGAGCTGACAGTTGCTCGTCGGTGCCTGGTAGATCTCTCCGGGTACACCGGTTTCCTCCACCCGTAAAACTGCCACGGTCACGATTATCCACTTTGCATAAATATGTGACCTTAAAACACCAATAAATAATAATAATGATAATAATAACTTACAGTTCTTAACTGTATTGGCAATAACTTGCGTCACTAGCATTTGAATTTCAGATTTCATTTTCAGATTCATAAAACGTTGGTCGTTTTAGTTGAAACTGAATGCGACTACCTTGAACCTTGCGACCCCCGAATAACCTTAATGGATAGCGTTTGTTTAAAATTCGAAAACACTGTGGACTGTAACTACGTGTTATTTTAGTTTGATTCAAACACAGAAACATAAACACATTATGGTTTCATAATTTAATATTATACATTGCAGAAGTTTTTTTACCTTTCCGAAACGAAGATGGTCTCTCGCAAACGCCCTTTGAAAGCTTGTAATGTTTCATAAATAGTAATGTAAACAAGTTGTGACTACACATGCGCTTGTATACTACAGTTCCAGAATACTGATTTTGAACCATGCACCCCTGATACGCACCGATTTCGGGTAATTAAAGATTCACTACAAACCTATAGTAGGAAAAAAAAGATAAAGACGAACATATAACTAAATGCAATTACCCATTTCTCGATCATTAAATAATACTTAAAATATTTTTCATACTTACGTGAAATATGACCAAACAATAACATTTCAAAGTAGATCAAGTGATCATTGTTGTATTCTTGCGCGAAATAATAATCGTCGACAGTATTCGGGAAAAGGGGAATAAAATCAGAATAATTCCAGTGGCACCATTTAACGAGTTTGAACTGTTGGCACAATACAATTTTACTCCTGAATGCTTAAAAATATCTATGCCGTTAGGGATTATTTTTCGAAACTCTGTCAAACAACATATTCTTTTTAAGTTAAAAAGGTATTTTGCGGCCTCATTGGAAGCGCTGTTTGTTTCTTGAAGACTAATCTTTATTCGATGGCGAAAAATGTTGCAATTCAACCTGCCCACCCCTCATCTTGCCAGGGTGGCGTCAAGTTGGTCAACGTGATAACTCCTACCAGTCGATGGCGCGACTGAAGTGAAAGCCGTTACGCTGTGGCGCTTTCTCTTCATCAAACGTCATGTTGTTTATATAGCGCGAAAACTAGTAAAACGGTATCAATTTTCCAATCTCGGCACTGACTTGTTTTTTTGTCAATAATCACTAAAAAATGTTGTAAATATGCCATTTGTATTGCTGGCAGAAATGTGCATATCATCAACTTATTCATTTTCACAAACATCGAAGTATATTGTTTAAAAAGCGATCGGCGATTACAAGGCATCGGAAAATTGAAAACCTTCAAGTATATTGATTTTATTCAGCATTGTTTATTTATAGCAACATCCGCACTCTCCCCAAGATGGTGGGGGTTAACCCCTTGAACCAGAGAGACCGCTTTTTCGGCACTGGAACACGATGCGTCATAATTGCATCAAGCAGAAGTGGTTGCTAAGGGAGTATCTGGGGTGGACAAATCAATATTTTCAACGTGCAGTTTCAAGGCTTCACACTGATGTGAAAATATCCAGATTTGAAGTAGCCATTATTCCCATAATGCAACTGGGAATTTAACCAATTCAGTCTTGTTTGACAGAGCTCATTGAGCTCTGTCAAACAAGATTGAATTGGTTAAATTTCTAGTTGCATTATGGGAAATATTTGCACCCTGGACTTTAGATATTTCGACATCAGTGTGCAGGGGGTTAATAGGTCTACACCTAAATAATGAATATGGACTATTCCAATTGCTACCATTGAACAGACCTTGAAGATACCACCAGGGTTCAAAGGGTTAAGATACTTTTTCTATATGACCAATGCGCGCCCCAGAAATCCATTTGTATTGAGTTCAGTGGGTTTTTTTTATCCATTTAGGCATCTTTTATCGGGCGGGGGGGGGGGGGGGGAAGGGGGTGACCAAATGATACATAGACATATTTTCACTAAACTTTGTATCAGCAATCATAAGTTGGCTATTGAAAAAGGGTGACATTATCAACTGCCGAAGCCTGTTATCGACAGAATATATACTCACTGTGACACTAACTCTAGGAAAATAGAAAACAAATGCCATTTTCTTATGGAGTGTGCACATTATTCCGAGCTTCGAACAGAACTATTTGTTTTGGTGAACAATGAGATCGACGGTTTTAGTGGCCTGAAAAAAATGTGACCAATTCAAATTTATATTTGAAAAGAGAACCCCCAGCTTATGCCAAGAATATGCAGCATGATCCGGAATCGTTTTGCTAGACAATTAAGATATGAGTAGAGAGGTGTGTGGGAAATTCTAGTTCACATCTCCACGTTCCTTCACGTATCAAATTGATAAAATATTGTACTTTGATCATAGAAAACTGGTGGATGAAATTTAAATGTTTTGAGTGATAGTTTTATTCATGTTACTTGTATATTCTGGAATACTGTCATGCAGAAGATGTTTTATGCTTATAAATCTTATGTTATGTTATGTTAAACTTTTGACTCGTCCCCAGTTTGTAGTGAAATTTCTGAACACAACCAGTAAATTAAATCTGGACCTCACCAAAGGCTCATTAATTTACCCAGCTCTCATGCCTCCGATATACGTCTGAAAGGAATGCGACTCTGCTATGCCCTGAAACCAGTCTAGCACTGAAATATCCTGTCACTTATGTTCGGATTTAATCGGCTAGAATATTGTCAACGTTGTTATGGACTGGAACCAGTTTAGCACTGAAATTGTCCATCGCCTATGTTTAGTTTCAATTGACTGGATTCCGCTGGAATATTTCAATTGGTAGTAAATAACGAACCTATGAAAAAATACCTGCATATATCTTTGTGAGTAAAGGGACATCACATTGTATCAACGGTCGTCAGCGCGCAAACTCCACGAAATAACAGCATCGAATTCCGAACAGAATTAGAATGGTAGTCGGAGAGCTTGGTTCCATTAGACATCTTTTATCGAGGGTTTGGATCGAGTAATCAATAGAATCTTGAATTCGTCCCTACTTTATGTTGAAATTTACGAAACCTGTCCAGTAAGTTAGGCCTAAACCTCACCAAAGGCTCGATGCAGACCTAAGTTATGCACTCGATTCGTAATTTTCTCTTTGAACTGAACACGCGTTGGAGTTTCTCTATTTATTGGAGACTCTCCTTAAAAAAACATTGCTCTTCTGTAGGAGCTGATTATACAGATCATCAGCCGACCACAATAGAAATTTAAAGGTATCTATATCCACTCCCCCACTCCATCCAACCCCTAGAATCTTTGTACATAACTGTCATATCACTTTTTTCAACACCTGCACTGTGGTATCTCAGAATAGGCATGAGTACACTGGCAGAAGATTCTAGACAAGTCTTGCCCAGAAACAACCGCAAACCCATAGCGTGTACACAGTTAATTTAATAAAACTTTTTCTTAATTTCTCACAGAATTAACGCTGCGACCACTTGGTGCACTGTGAGTATTTGAGAAGGCATATAAAGAGAACAGTTTTATGTTAAAATCCAGTTTAGAACAAAATCTGTAAGAAAGAGCCTAGACCATACCTCTGCTGGTCATCAACGTATTTCTGTTCCGAACAGAAAATTACGTGAGCAGCATATATAAAACCGAGCTACCTATATTGCAATGTATACAGTCCAAACCGCAGAAATTATAATATCTTTACGCACATTTAGGCAACGCGAACATCATAGAGTCAAGAAAATTGGAAGCTCAACAGGTTGCAAGAGACTGATAGGAGACCAATTTTGGACATGAGGTATTTGACTATTTTCTTTAGCTAATTTTACTTTTGGCGCTGATGTGTATTTGTTTGTTTTATTGGGATTAACGACACTTTAACATTCAGTGTCACATCGTGTCGACAATTCTCTATGTGGAAGAAGCCAAAGTATCCAGAGAGAAACACTGAGCGGAGGCTAGCGACTGCAAGACTGCCCAATGTACTACAGTGAAATTGAAAGCAGGGTGACCAACGGTTGAAGTGAGTAGCGTAAGGAGGCACTCTGGTGGGTAATGGGAATTTAACATAGGATGTTTTTCTATAGTAATTTTCCTATACCCATAAGGGAGGGAGGCGGGTGGCACATGGAGACCATATGAGAATTTACTATAGAAGGGCGCTCTAGACGACAAAAAGTAGGCACTCTGAGGACCTCTGGGCGATTTTTGATCAACTTCTGCAGTAAATGTTTTGAGAAACTTATAGGGACTGACATAACTTTTTAACAGTGATCTTCTCATTGACCGGTCAATGGGAAAATCAGTGTTAAGTTACGTCTACTATTAGGAGTTGACAATACGTTGACTGCAGTAAGCAGATCATTCTAAAATTGGCCACAGTAATCTTCCTGGCTACGTTGGAACTAAAGCTCAGGCACCTCTGTACATTTAGTTTGTCGCTGTTAGGAAGGAATTGGGAGTTTTGTGAATTCAAAAAAGTTACTCACAAAGTTACTTTTTTCTATTACTTTCAGTTTCTTCAAGACCGTCGGCCATGACAGCTTAACCCGCGAAGCCCTAATTTCAACGTTAGTGAAATTTAAACTAAAAAAGCTGGTACTTCTACATGGAAGAATGGGTGTGGCAACCGCGTTTTTTAAAAGCGTCCACTATTGTAATAGCTCACCAGTTTTCTGATGAAACCCCAGCTTTTGTAATAGTTCAAGGACACCATGCCTATCAGAGAAATTGCCATTTTTTGTTAAAAAAAAACACTGCTAACCACTTTTGTAAAAGTAATCGGCAGCTTTTGTGATACAAAAACTCAAAACTCTCAGTTTTTTAGAAATTGCGAGATGCTTCCCATCAAAAATCTTTGTTGTGATATCATTACCATTTTGATATCTGTGTGTGCGAGGCACGTTTTGTTAGGGGGTATAACGTATTTCTGTTGAGCTAATGGAGCCAATTTTATATTCCAATAACTGCCCTACATCGGATATTATAGCAGTTTGATCTTGGCCCGCTCTCATTTTCCGACACGGGGCAACATCAGGCCGACTTTATTTCCGATGTTTACCCGACATGAATTTGAGGTTGGACTGATTTATTATTACAGACAGGGGCGCCGGAACAGCCCAAACATTGGCCCGACAATAACACCCAGATCCTGTTTTTCTCGAATTGTTGCCATCGATTATGTGGGTGAGAGAAAAAAATGACAGTGCATGTAGTTCGTCTTTCGAGGAACATAATATGACAAAATACCCTGGCAAATTGCCTTTGGCAGATTTTAATCCTTTACCAGATTTTAATCCTTTCGAGGAACATAATATGACAAAATTCCCTGCCAAACAGCCAAAGGCAACTTTAATGTGTGTGTATGGGGTGGGGGTGGGGTGGGGGGGGGGGGCAAAAGTGTGTGTGTGGGGGGGGGGGGGGGGGCTGGGCGTCCGTCCAGTCTGCCAATTCGTAAATCCGACCCTGCCCCCCAAAAATGTTTTAAAAATGACCTCTCTCAGAACTGGTTTCCTTCTATTGTAACAGGAAATTTGTCTATATCCTGTAATTTACCAAAAGATAGGGAATTCTCTTCTATAAATGACAAAGAAAACAAATAAAGGTTTTGTTATTTATTTCCCCAAATCCAATACCTCATAGGTTGGCATGTTTAGACTAAATTGGGAGAAGAATATGTCTTCCAAAACTATATTATAAATATACTATTAAAAAAAGTAGGGGATATTTGATAAAAGTGAGATATATGAAGAAATATATTTATATTTTCATCAAAAAGACAGTTGAGGCATTGCACTGTGACACCTGGTAAATGATTTCACCGACAGTTGGGTGTCTGGCAAGCACACATTCCACGCTCTGAGCTGTAGAAGACATGGACGGTCAGTCAGAGAATTTACCACATTCTGTCCAAGACCTCAATACCTTGTAAATCCTCCTCGGTTCGCGAAACAAGCACGGCGGATTCGACGTGGCATACTGCTCACCAAACCTCCAATATCAGCTTGACTGTTCCTATTCCATTCTTCCTGCAGTGCAGCGGCATGTTATTGAACATTGTTAGGGGGCTGTTGGCGTTGTCATAGGCGCCTGTCAAACATATACCAGACGTTCTCGATTAGTTTGGACTTAGTGCTGGTCAAGGCAGTGGAGTGATGTTCTGCTCCTGGAGGAACCTCTGCAGCGGCACGGACCCTGTATGCTCCTGCATTGTAATCTTAGAAAATGAATCGACGGCCGTGACGTCGCGCAAATGGCACCACATGAGCTGGTAATATGTTGTCACGGTTGCACTGCCCCGTGACATGCACTTGGATGACATGTAATGTTGTTCTGCTTGTCATGGTTATGCCTCCCACACCATAACCAATCCAACACCAAAACGATCGTGCTGTCTAACTGTTACGTCATGGTATCTTTCGTTCTGCCGCCGCCACACTCTGTTTCGCCTGCCGTGGAAGTCAAGAGCGAACCTTCACCGGAAAACATGACGTTGCTCCACCGACGATTGTCCCAGCGCTGTCGTGCTCCACACCAATTACGCCTTGCTGCGATGTGACGTTTAGTCAAACGTGGAATTATTCGAGATCGTCGAGCGTACAAATTCCAGCTGTGTTTGCGATTTGGGATAGCCTGACCACTGACTCGCACATCTGCCGCTCGGTGCAGCTGCTGTCCAATTTCTGAGGCACTTTGATGGCAGTTACGTAATGCTGTGGTTCGGATGAAACGATCCTGTTAGTAGTTGTCGCCCTTGGACGACCTGACCGACGTCTGTCATCAACATTGCCTGTCTGACCGTTGCGTGACCACAACCTGCTAATTATTACATATCTCGTGGTGTAATACGATCTATATAATACATAACATTATTATGGACTCACCATCCAAGTATCTATGTTAATCAATATCTCTCTGGAGATGTCAACAAACGTCTTTATCAATGGAAACTTCAATCACTGTCAACAGCCCGGACTTTTGTGAGTAGAATTGGCGATGTTCCATTGACAGGAGAGTAATTCCCAGCCGGTCTGCACCATGTAGTTCGGCCCATAAATTCACCACACCCCTCTCCGTTCCATTTGGCTGGTGACCTAACCTGGTAAATATTAGTGATTAGTACCATCACCAAAGCCATCTCCCATGCATACAGCTAAACCATATATAGGACTTTTGGAATATAGCAGGTATAATCCAAATCATGGGTAGTTAATGTCAAGTTAACTGACCACTAAATTTAACTTTATCATTTACTAGAGAGGAGGTGAATATCACTAATAAACTCAGGACCATTCATTTATAATTACTTCATTATTCTGGTATTGTGACTTGCCTACTAATTCCAAGTACCTTAAGGTACATAATATTAAACAGCACCCTGGATGTGACAAGTCGTAGCATAAACATGTATGTTTATTCAAATTTTATAGAAAACCTGTGTTAAAGTCAATCCGAGATTTTCAATCCAAGATAGATCAAATCCGAGAGATACCAGGGGATCAAAAGTATTGGACTTTCGAATATCTGGCATATAATGAATACATATACATATAATGTGTACAGATATTTGTACATACACCCCTACCCACACCTACAGCCGCAAGTGAATTTAATAAGTTTAACACAGGTCAATGCCATATAACTGGCAAGCGTTTTGATTGGCAAAGCCGACCAAAACAGACAAAGGCACATTCTTTTTCTCACTAATGTATCTTGCAACTGGCAAGATCATCCAGAGTGTGTTGATTGGACAGTGGCGATTTGGCGAAAGATAAGGTGAGTCCGATTCTAACAGAATCTTTTCTATGGGCAAACTAGAGATAGCTTCTTTAGTATCAGAATCTCTGAATAAACTATTGGTGAAGCCAAACTTGCAGTTTGGCAACACAAGTTGCCAAGCTGCGAGTTCTGAGGATGTACCCATGAAACAATGTCTATGGACATTAAGTTCAGTTAAGCCTAATTCTTTAAAAATACTGAGAACTTTAGATGCTGCCTCGCCACTGCCCTTATCTCTGCAGTGAATCACTACAGTCTTGTTGTATTTGGCTGCAAGGGGAAGTACTCTACGTAGGAATTTTTCCTGAGCCATTATTTTGTTGTCAATGCAGGAATCTACGTTTTTACAACGGGGCCAACATTTGCAAGTGGTGGTCAAATCCACGCCAACTTCCCCCAACCCAACACAGCGTGGATGCCTTAATAAAGACACTAATTGATCCAAATGTTGATTTGTGGATCGAAAATCCACTAAATGAGGATGTATGCCAAAAGTGACATAAATACGTTGATCTGAGGCGCTGTCTTCGCTCCAATATCTCCAGCTCTTGGGGAAAACATAATTTGCAACCACTCCAATCAACTTCATTGATTTACTGTCAACAATTTCTTCTATTCGTCGTAATGAATGTTCCTTCGACTTTTTTAGTAGCTGATCAACATGCATGTGGCTATCGATAAATCTCAGATTTTCCAGCTTGATGTTTTCATTGGTGACCTCTATGCCATTGAAGGACATTGTTGTTTCAATTGACCGGGCTCCTTCTTGTTGTGTATTGTCGAGCCTAGACAGTAACTGCAATAGGATACGCCAGTGAAACAGAGAAATAACTGTATTTGGTGGACAAATAGTAAATTCTGTTGGACTCTCAAGTTTTTGTGATTTGCAATAATGATCCATTAATGCTATTTCTTCTGTATTAAAAGGATTACTAGTCACCTCTGTTGGATGCAGTTTATTGCACAAAACATATCCCAAAAGATCATGTAAGGAGTCTTGGCCTAGAACCTCACGGAAGTAGTGCAACAGACCGTTCATCAGCAAAACCCAAAGTTCTAGCGCATTGTCATTGAAGGCTTATCCTGCAGGGTGATCTTCTGCTTCAGTATGTCTTCTTCTTACAAAGCAATTGATGCCTTCTTGTATTCCACACTGCCAACAGGCAGTCCTGGGGCCCACAAACCATGGTAGGTGATAGACAATAGTGTGCCTCTTCAAGTTTTTGTCTCTTACTTTACAAAGTGGACAGGATCTATGTGTCATTCCAGGTTTCCACTCAACGACCACTCTCTTATCTACTATAGATGGAGGTTCAGGATGTGATTTTAATTCATTTTCATGTGAAGATTCCAATTCATTCTCAGAAGATACCTCATCTATTACTACCCATTCGCCGCTTTCTTGGGTTGAAACCAAAGTGTTATTATTATTATCGTCAAGCCCCGTCTCATCATATCTGGCTCGAAATTAGCCTCGTCAAATTCATCCATCTACAAAGCAAAAGATATATACACTAAGAGTGAGGCCATTATTTGTATTATTTACGGGAGTTAGTGACAACATTGGTGCAGTGTTGTGTGGGTAAAACATGTGCACCGTGCATCACTTACTGAATTATATAATCTCTGAATTTGATGGGGGGCTTAACCTTCCTTCCTCTTCTTGTCTCTTGTTGTTCAGTAAACAATTTTGTCAGATCCCCTTCTTCAATGTGTTGCAAGGCATGATCTGCTGCACCCACAACTGGACTCCTCGACTCAATTTGGACTGAATCTTGGATCTGATCTGCAGCACAATCATCAATTGCAGGTAATGCATCTGTATCCCTCAACTCAGTATGGACTGAATTTTGGATATCACCAGCATCTGAAGCTGTCAATTCTGGAGATGTTGCAGTCTGTGTCTGAGGAGTTTGTTCTCTTTGACTGTCTGGCAGCAGCACTGTCTCTTCTTCATGCAGAAAATGATGTCTCATTCTCCTCAACCAGAGAGGTAATACTGCGTCTCTACATATTTTCAGTCTGTCATGATGTAGTGTATAATTACCTTTCCTATCTCGTACTTGGTACAGGGGAGCCTTGCTGCTAACTACCAAGTATGGTCCGCACCACGGAGGTTTAAGTTTTCGGCTCTCTCCAACTTTAGTTGACTTGTCCTGTTTGTACACTACATCACCTGGATGGTATTGTGTCTCTCGTGCTCGGAGATCATAATCTTTCTTTTGATGCTGCTGAGACTGTCCAAGAAATTTTCTGGCGAAATGGTGTATTTTGGGCATAATTTCATTCAAGTGTTTTACCCATTCTGCTGCTTCATATTCTTCTTGGTTCATCTCGTGAACACCGAAGAGTAAATCCACAGGCTGGATCACTTCTCTGCCCAACATCAATTGGTTCGGAGTAAATCCTGTTTGTTGGTGTTCCATTGAATGTAAAGCCATGGCGAGCAGAGGAAGGTCCCTGTGCCATTCCTTACTATGTCCCTCAATGTAACATCTGATCATCTGCAACAATGTCCTGTTAAAACGCTCGACCTGTCCGTTTGATGATGGATGATAAGGTGTAGTTCTTGATTTGGCGATTTGGAGCTGCTCACAAAGGGCTTTGAATAAATTGCTTTCAAAGTTTCGACCCTGGTCGGTGTGTACCACTAGCGGGCATCCAAAAGTCACTATAAAATGTAGAATAAACTTTCTGGCAATTTTTTCAGCAGTTCGATCTGGCAAGGCAGCTATTTCGACCCACTTTGTGAATTGATCAACCATAAGGAGAACATACACATTTCCACTGCTGCTGGGGATAAAAGGCCCAAGTATATCAAGATGCACTCTCTCCATTGGGTATCCTGCATGATAAGACTGTAAATGTGCCCGAGGAGTAACATTTGATTTTTTCTAAACATTGCATGTTTTGCATGACTGCACATAGGCTTTACAATCTGCAGTCATGTTATACCACTTAAAAGACTTCTTAAGTCTTAGCAACGTCTTTGTTTGTCCCAAATGTCCCGAAGGTTTGGCATTGTGACAGTAGAATAATACCTCCTGTTTTAAAGATTCCGGCACTAACAGCACTAATTCTCTGTCGATTTTATTTTCCCATCTGTAGACTAATACTCTGTTGTTGAATTGTAGTTGTGATCGGCATAACCAGAGGGCTTTGACAGCAGGACTACATAGATATAGTTTATGCTTCTCAGGAGTAATATTATTTTCCAACCACTCAATTATTTGGCCTAGGTCTCTATCTTTTCATTGGAATTCTTGCAGTTCCATACTGGTGTAAGGATTCAGCCATGTTACACAAGAAACACTCAATTCAGTGGTTTCTTCCATGGGTACTTGTGGTGAAATTACTTCATCTAAAACTGTTGTCACTTCAGGTACTTTTTTGACAGCAAGAGGGATCACATCATCAACGTCTTCTGAAAATCTCTCCCACTGTTGGTGTGCTCTCTTACAAAAATGACAGCCACCACAAGGTAACATTTCTGGGGTGGCTCCAGCATTGTAACAATTGCATCCTGGGAATGCATCAGGAATGCGAGACAGACTATCAGCATTACTATGTTGTTTACCAGGCCGATGAATGATCTTCATATCATATTGTGTGAGTTCCTCAATCCATCGAGCTATCTGACCCTCTATGTTCTTGAAGCGCATCATCCACACTAGGCTGTTATGGTCGGTCCGGACAATGAACTGTCGATACAACAAATAATGCCAGTAATGTCGACAAAATTTGACAACTGCTAAAAGCTCCTTTCTGGTGGTACAATATTTACGTTGTGCTTTTAGCAACACATGGCTGGCATACCCAATCACTTTTGTTTCTCCCGACTAAACCTGAGACAGTTCTGCTCCTATGGCTTTGTTAGAGGCATCTGTATCCAATATAAATACACCATCTTTTGTTGGATATGATAATAATGAAGGAGCTGTCATAACAGCTTTCAGCTGTTCAAAACTATTCTGGTGTTCTGGTAACCATGTAAATAGCTTCTTTGGAGCTGTAAGTTCATATAAGGGTGCAGTCAATCCAGCAAAATTCTTGATGTGGTCTTGATGATAATTTAAGAAACCCAAAAATGACATTAATTCTTGCTGATTCCTTGGTTCAGGGCATTTGGCAACAGCCTCAATCTTACTTGGCGCAACAGCAATACCATCTTTATTTACAAGTTTGCCAAGAAATTCAACCTCTCTCTTAAACAATCGGCATTTTTTCGGCTTCAGTTTGAGGTTATACTTACGAAATCTTAGGAATACATTTTCAAGGTGGAGTAGATTTTCCTCAAAGTTGGACCCTAGGACGATTATGTCGTCTAAATAAACAAGGAGTTCTTTCCACGTCAGTCCTCGTAGAACTAATTGCATTGCTCGCTGGAAAGTTGCCGGTGCATTGCACAAACCAAAACTCATTCTTGTGTGCTCGTAGAGGCCATACTTTGTGACGAAGGCTGTCTTTTTCCTATCAGGCTCGTATAGTGGTATTTGGTAATACCCTGATGCCATGTCTAAGGTGGAGAAGTATTTTGTGCCCTGCAAAGTATCTAAACAATCTTCAATTAATGGCAGCGGGAAACTATCTTTTGTTGTCAATGCATTAAGTGATCGGAAGTTGATGCACCATCTGACACTTCCATCTTTCTTTCGAACCAACACTGGTGCTGATGCCCAAGCTGACATTGAAGGTTGGATGACTCCTGCAGCCAGCAACTTCTGAAGATGTTCATGCTCTTGTCCTTCAAAACCTAATGGGGTACATCTAATCTTATGCTTGATGGGGAGAGCATCGCCGGTGTTAATTTCATGTTCAATCTCTTTCAAACAACCTAAGTCGAGATCATGGCAGGCAAAAACGTCAGAATATTTTATAAGTAACGATTCTCTGTGCTGTAGTTAAGTCTGTGACAGAATTTTCAAATAATTCTTTAAGATGCTCAGGCGATGTATTTTTAATATCAGCTAGCTCCTTTAAAGTGTTGGCATCAGTGCCACTGACCACAAATTTGAAAGCAGTATGTTCAAAATTATAGCAATTTTGGCCTCTTTGTGCTTCCATACTGTGGTCTGTCTTGTCGCACATTGTATCAACATTATGGAAATTTTGAACTCTCTGTGCTTCCATACTTTTTCCAATGTCAAACATTGTATTTTTCTCTTCTTTTGAGATCTTTGCTAGCTTTCTTGAAACATTGGTGTCTGCACCATTGATAATAGATCTGGGGGCAGCAAGTTCAAAATTATTGCAATTTTGAATATCTTGTGCTCTCAGTCCATTAACGCTAGTTCTAAGCACCTCCTGTTTCACACCACTGAAGCTCTGATTTGTAACATGCTGCTTGTCTTTGGAGGAAAATTCAAAATTATTGGAATTTTGAATATCTGTTATCAAGACTTCTTCTGCATTCCCTACATGGGTGTTCCTTTTCAGTTTTATGTAGTGGTTTGTATCATTAATTGCCTTGACTACTGTGCTCATTCCTCTTCCAATTGCAGATGATAATAGGATACCCTTGACTTGGCCAACTGACTCAAAAACATAATCATCATTTAAGGGCTGATCCAGTTTCACATTAACAATGGTCACTGTGATTGGAGGAAGAGTTACAGCATGACTTACTACTACTCGAGATATATTTATATCAGGATCTGTTCCAGGTCTTTTAAAAGATGCATTGATCACCTCATCACCAATAGTCAGCGTGCTATTTCGAAGATTAACAATGCACTGGTTTGAAGTGAGAAAATCTAAACCCAAAATAAAGGTATCATTGATTGGAGCTATGCAAATGTCCCATTTAAATATTTTCGATCCAATCTTGATCACCATTCCTGGTACAATAGTCCCAGAACTGGTTGTTTTCCAATTCCCTTCAGCGTAACTTTTTGGAAATTAGATGCACTTGTCAAACCAGATTTCCTGAAAAACTCTTCATCCATGCGAGTTATCATAGCTGCCGTATCAACAATAGCTGATGTATTTATACTATTTACACTCAATGGCAGTATTAATGAAATACCAGTGACCCTGCTTACAATAATTTCTGGTATGTCATCCATATTTACATTTTTTTTATCAATATGTACAATAATATCTGGTTCAACTGCATTAAGCAGGCCTACTCTGTCATGGACCCGGTGTTGGCCTTTGCACTGAGCCCTTTCTTGTTTAAAGTTTCCGAACTTTGCTGTATCATTGTAGTGTCTTGCTCTTTACGTCGCCATGTGGTTGCATCTGGGCCTTCACCTGATTTTTGGCTTCTGTCATTCTGGTATTTTCCACGATTATAATTATAATTTTGTTTCTTTTTTCAATTTCCCTGTCTATATGGCTGTTTGTAATATTTATATTTATTGGGCGGTGATTGTGGAGCTTGCAATTTATCTTTCACCAGAGTTGCCATATCTTCTACAACGCTTTGAAGCTTCCCCATTCTTTCCTCAAGTGAAGCTATTTTAGGGTCAACTTCAACTTTACTGACCTCATAATCTTGCTCAGCTTCTGAGAAGCCGACTTGGCGCTGATGATAGCTTGGCACTCTACAACCAATAATTGCTTTCTGATTGGCAATTGAAGCTTTCATATATTTTAGGGCTTTAAAAATTGAACAAGGATTCTTCTCCATGACTGCCCTAACTGCTTCCTTGTCCTTGGATCCTCACAAAAATGCTTCTGCAGAGATCTGGTCAATTGTTTGACGATCCGAGTCGGGATACCCTTCCACAGTCATAGTATGAACACCCTGTGAAAATTGTTCTAGACTTTCATCATCTTTCTGCTTCAGGTACTGGAGTCGCCTTCGTGCTGAAGCAGTTGAAATTGTTCCTCTTATTCGTGAATGGCGTCTTCTATGGTGGCCATGGTCGCGACATCTGTACTCATCGGAACTATTGTCAGCAGAGTTTGTTTGTGTTCCCGCAGTTATTTTATTTCTAGAACTGCAAGTGGCAGTACTTTTGGGCATCACCTGTACTTGCGAAGTCTGTTCATCTGATTCTTCTTCATCAGAAGGGTAGATCTCAGACTGCGATGAATGTGGTTCTGCTTTTATTTTTAATACCCTGCTGATGTCATTTAATACTGACTCTAGAGATGAGTGTCCATGTGTCTGCGTCGCACGTCCTATTCCAACTGAGGGTGTGGAGATCTGACGCCTGGCAGGTACAGGGGGTTTTTCTTCTTGCTTCTGTTGCTCTAGTGCATTGAATTTTCCAACCAGATTTCTATATTCTCTATTAAATTGCTCTGTTAGCTCATTCATTTGCTCCGTTGATTTTGTTTTAAATTCTTCTAAACTAGCAAGATGCATTTTTGTTTCTTCCTCTGCGTGTTGTTTGGCTGATTCTAGTAATGCCTTCTCCCTTTTCCACAAGTCTCTATCCCCTTCATATTTTTTATGTAAATTTTTTATCTCTCTTCTCATCTCATGGGTGACTTCAGTTACATTTTTAGGAACTAGTGCCTGCTGTGTTGGACTGGTTTGAGAGAACACATTTGTTTTGGGAGGAGATGGCAACATGTAGGGGTCTAGGCTGCGCTGAATTTGTGTTGGACTTCTACTAGTTGGTGAGGTAAAAGGATTTTTCAATGCAAACGGATTATCGGTGGTTGGTTCTGGTGATTTGGGTAACCAATCAAGGGTGATTATTTCATTTTCAATTAATTCTTGCCAAGCTGATTCAGTGATGCCTGTTTCCCTAACTAAATCATCTATTGTCAGAGTACCTTTATTTTGCCTGCATGTGTATAGTTTTTTAGCTCTTACGGGGCCTATGTTTTTTTAGCTTTTCAAATTCATCGAGTGCGATTGTCTGAATGTTGAGTGCCATTGTGTGAAAAACTGTAACTAACGAGCCCGACACCACCTTGTTAGAGCATTGTCAATTTCAACAAAAATATTCAAGTGTACATATTTTCACTTTAAATTTCAAAATTTAAACTTTAAATTTCTTTACAATCATATTTATTTTGAATCATGTATGTACGAGGCGAGAACCGATAATTGTTGCGAAAAATAGTAGACAAGTACTACGAAATTTCTGTGATTTTTTTTTAAATCAAAAAATTTACAAGAACATAATAAATATTTTATTATACATTCTACACCCGATGTGATATATTATTTGCTTTAAAATGATCAATCAGGCTAACAAAAATCACAAATTATTGTTTCAAACGATGCATTATCGTAACATGAAATTTGCTAAGTTTCACAAAGAAATGAAATTTACACCAAATTCACGCGTTTCCAATTGAACTCGTCGCCATTATTACATATCTCGTGGTGTAATACGATCTATATAATACATAACATTATTATGGACTCACCATCCAAGTATCTATACAATCAATATCTCTCTGGAGATGTCAACAAACGTCTTTATCAAAGGAAACTTCAATCACTGTCAACAGCCCGGACTTTTGTGAGTAGTATTGGCGATGTTCCATTGACAGGAGAGTAATTTCCAGCCGGTCTGCACCATGTAGTTCGGCCCATAAATTCACCACATAATCACCGATTGAGCAACGTTGAGAATTTGAGCCACTGCAGTCTGACTGTTACCAGTTCCCAACATGCCAACGGCACGTAAACGTTCGTCACGTGTTAGTCTTCGCATACCCCAAAAGTTACGTTTCGACCAGAAACTATTGATGAACGAGTTTATACCAAGAAAAGAACACTGATACCTCCGAAAAAGCCCGTCCAGTACAAATGAAAATTTCAAAACGTACACCACAAACATTAACGCGGCGCTCGTGCGAAAAACCTGCACGAAGTTTTCGTGGCCCGGTGACATTCATGATCCACACTAAACTTGGTAACATATTGATGTGTCCAATCAAGCGTATCCAATACACGTTTTCCTAAAAAATCGACATCAGTTTGGACATCTCCTACTTTTTTGAATTGTACAGTATATGCCAAAAGGAATAGACTGAAATTGTTTCACATTGGTCTTTCTAAAAGAAGTGAAAGTGTTTCACTATATGACCGAAGGATACTAGGAGCACACTCGAACGAAATGGTTTCACGCGCCGAAGGCGCGCGGGGATGGTATGGGGGAACAAGCCCCTTTCGACCCTCATTGACTGTATAGTAGTTGACCATGTCCTGATGTGTTGAAGGAGGAAATGGAAGGAGCAGGTTTAGCGACGCTTGTGCTTCTTGATTTTTTTCTTGTGAGGAGGAGGAGGCTGTGTCGGTGATATAGTGGCTGTTGGAGAAGTTGGAATAGTTTTTACTGATGGTAGTTTTTGAGGGCTGTTATTGGCTTCTTCTGCTTCTTTTGTTTATTTGTGCATCTGAATGTACTCGTCTACTTTTCTCATTGTCTCTGCTGTGGATATGAATGCTGTTTTAGTTTGTAGTGGTTGGTTTCTGTTGGTGGAGTGTCTTCGGTGGTGGTCTCTAGGAGCACACTCTAACGTCTACTACACAATTTATTGCAAATAGTAAGATAGATGGCTGGGAATGGTGTTATCTAGGAATAATTGGATATATCAAAATAATAATTCAGGAAAGACACTGTTGAGGGTTGAAACAGATCTTTTGCTAACAGGACCATGTCCCCATGATTGTGGTTAGCAAACAAAAAGAGGTGCTGTAACACCACACAGGAACCACAAACAGCAATAAAGACTATAAGAACTTAAAAATATGACTTTGGAAATAGTACCAAGGGAGAATACTAGAAATTTTGTTATACTAGCAACCTCCCTGTAATGCTACCAGAACAGAAACGTTAATTGTGTGTTTGCTGGGATTGCGTTTCCCCCGATTGTGTATTTTAGGACTCTGACGTTGGCCCAATATCGGCCCGATCATTGATTTTTGCTTTCCAAAAAATTAAAATAAGAATGCAAATTGAATATTTTTAATACCCCAGACAATATTACTTAACGAGGTACGCACTAGAAATTGAAAATGACTCACAAATGAAAATAAAGTCAACATCGTTCTGGTGGCGGATTGACGTCGGACCGACTTCGGCAAAATCCCCCGATATTCCGCTGTTCAGTCGATATCGGCCCGATATGATAATACTTGCTGAATCAGAATTGCAAAAAATCTGCCCGGAGAGTGTTGAATCTTTATATTAGAAAAAGTTTTTTTTTACAAAAATGGGCTATTTCTACAACAAAAAATGTAGACCTTGAACTATACTGAGTGGATAAAGAAAGTATAATAAACTTTGAGGAGCTATTTGTTTAGTATTATCGACTTTAATCCCAAACAAAGTATTGTAAATTCATATTTTTTGTCAAGCTGTATGAATTTGCATAATTTCATGTTCTTATCGCTGCCAGCATCACGTCAGGACGTCGCAATTCAGACATGGGGTGAAATGAAAAGTTCACACATGCAGTCAATAGGATGTATGTCGACCGTTTGCCCCTTGGATGGCAAGACATCGACGGTATGCGGTATTGCGTTCCACTCCTGCCTTAGAACATTACGTAAATCGCCTAACCAATGGTCCAATTGATCCCAAAGATGCTCGATTGGCGAAAAATCTGGCGAAAGTGGCAGCCACGGAAGAAGTTCGATGCTCTGCTATTGTTAGTTTTACCAGAAATAATTGCTGCTGTCCCCGTCGCCGGAAGGAAGCGATCCCGCAAGTGAGACGTCCTGATGTGTCGGTCTTGTGCAGGGGTCGTAACTCTTGGTCAACCTGAATGCGGTCGGTCAGCAGTAGATCCAGTGGTCCTATACCTTCCAATGAGATGGTAAATAGAGGCCACAGTGACCCGAACTCAGCAGCGAGCTCATCTGGAAGTATTCCAGCCTCATGCATACCAATGGCACGCAACCTCTGATTTTCGGTTAACCTTGGCATTTTTTAAAATGTCGGAAGACAGAAACTAGCGTGTTTTCTCAATAACCCAGGTCTCCAGCACAATACAACACAAAGAAAATCCTCGGTCACCCATTAAATTTGACATTCTCTGTTAGCCCGTGCTATTTTGAAATCCGTAGCAAAATTGTATACGGTTGGGTGGTCAACAACATGTCATTAAACCCTTTGCACGACTTATTGCCCACAAACATGCAACATTAGAACTATTATATTTCATCCTTTATGCTATTCACATTTGTTTCTATTATACTTTCTTTGTTTGACTCGGTATATAACAAAAGGTGGCGTTTTATTACTAAACTGGTGAGCTTTTATAAAAATGGGCAATCGCTATTACAAAGCAGGCAAGCTGTTACAAAAGTGGTTTCTATTAAAACGGGTTGCAACAGATGGAGGAAGTATTATTAACAATGTTAAAATTACCCTGGCAGTGGTTTCTAGTTAAGTCTTGGCTGTGTGAACACGATGCGAAGACTTCACTAGAAATCGCTCACTGGTCCGTAGACCAGGAATTGAACTGCAGTAGAATTGCTAGAAGATTGTCCAGGCCTTTAAGGGCAAATGTTCACTTCATGTTGAGAAATTAGTGTGTAGTTGGGAAAGGAAACCACAAACTAACCCAACAGACTACTTCGAAATACCCCGGATTACAATTAATACTCACAACAGTTTATCCAGAAGTTCGTTTGTTACATTCATACTGTCAATTACTGCCATTGTCCCATTATCAGCTTCACAGATTTCTCGACCGTTTTTATACGTTATAGTTTCGTTACTTAACCAGAAACACTGACGATGGCTGGAGTAGAAAGCATATGGATCACTGCAGAGATCATCTGAAAATAATAAATGCCATTTGATAAAAACAGCAATTGCCTATAAACTCTGGTGAAATAATTTTACTTGCTTTGACGACAGAACTCAACCAAGTTCCGCCGAGAAAACAAAAATAAGCAAATGTCACTCAACGCATTCGTCAGTGTTACCACAGAAGCAACAGTTAATTAGACCATCCTTTGTCCTAATAAGGACTTGGATTGTGCCAATTAGGAGTAAAAACAGTTAATTTGGACACACTAGGTCGAACGTGTGTTCGCAATTTGGCACCAATACGCTTCCATATGTCATGACGTATTTTGGCGGGAATGGAAAATTATTACACACCAATTCCTTTGTCTTCTCCGGGTTGGTAAGAGATGTGAACTATCCGATAGAACAATAGACTAGGTGTTCAAGTGAAGTCACGTCACTTGAACACCTGTACTCACTTACCATACCTGGGCCCGTGCGTTCTGTGAATTGGCGTGTAAGTAAGTTACTAACCTTGCTGGCGGTATTCATGAATTTGAACAAGCTGCCGGCTTGGTGTCAAATACCGCACGTTGAGAGCGTGTTCAAATTCATGAATACCTCCAGCTCAGTTAGTAACTATTACATGTCGCCAAAATCTGTTGATTTTTATGATAAATATGGTGAGACTATTTATGACAAAACCTGACGATTTTTATTACAAAAGTTGTGAACTCGGTTGAAGGCAAAACCTGCTGTTTTATTACAATAGTGGTGAGCTATGACACAACAGGTCGATTTTTATTACAAAAGTGGAAGCAATGACAAACGTTTTTGATTTGACTATCACAAGAGGGGGCGTTAAACTAATTCGGGTAAAAGGATCAATACACTAAACCATGTACCGTAAGCTTTTAAAAAATATACCATTCGATAGAAGCTGTTAACAGTCAAATGCATTTATCTGACTTCAGAAAACTGTTTTAACATACACATCCCTGTCTATTAGAAAAAAAACATGTCCAAATGTAATCTTACATTCATGTCCACAACTTTACATCTTTCGGTGAACTTCTTTCTAATAACAATTCCTTTGTTTTCTTCTGCCAGATCACCCATGTGTCCGGCCGTGTCCCTGTACGATAAGGCATTAGTCAATTATGATTTCTTGACCGCTAGCCCGTAACTAAACAACGTTTCTATGTAGGCTCTATAGTGATAAGTATTATTGGAAGCCGACACTAATTTCTCGTTCACGGTGTTATCGATTTGAGTGAATAGGAAATGCATCCATAAAATAACAGGTACCACCTTGGCATCGGGTGTAATTGATGTCCCATTGCAATCTACAATCGCAGATTAACATACAGATATGTCTGTGTCAGATTCATTTAATCGCCTCCAAAACCCGCAGTGTTAAACTCTATCGGTCCACTGTTTCCTATAGTCGCCAATGGTCTCTGTTCCACCCGTTCCATGCTGCACACTGGTCTGCGTTGGTGGTATGGAAAACATGTCGAACTCGCTATCGACATACTAAAAAGATTTTTCGTTCATGAGAGTCATCATGCACCCAGAACGTCTTGCGTCTTCATCGTTCGCTTTCCTTTTTTTCGATTTGCTGGCACCGCGTGATGCGCGCATTGGTATACCATTCCTGCAGGGTGTCTTCGACCCACCCACCACTTCGTTCAAAGCACCCACACCAGCCTCCTTGAATCTCTCGATCGCTGCTTGTTTCACACTTTTCCGTTAGATGACACCTTTTTTACAAGTTGTCTCCCCACGGTCCTGGCTGTAGTTTCCAATAGGGGTACCACAACGTTTTCAGTCCTCCCAATTTACTACCAAACCATAAACTCTCTGTATCTGAGCTCCAGAGAAAGCTGGTAGACCATGTCCAGCTTCTTTCGTGTAATAATCCTCGTACCATCTGGCATCACAACACGTCATATTTAAGTGAATCAAGAGATCTATGGTTTCGGAAATAAAGAGTCACTGTCACATTCTCAAACTCGAATGGAACTGTGGATCCTATGTCGTCCCTTATATACAACCCGATGGTGCTGAATTTTTTTCTCTCCAGTGGTATGTAATACAGATTCTCAAATGCTTTGGAGATAATGCTAACATATTTTCCTCCTACGGGTACGATGCGAAGAAGAGGTACTTTTGGGTCTCCCACGACGTGGTTACGAACCAAGTCGCAGTAAACATTGAGAGAATAGAATACTTGGTTGTCATCTGCAACTCGCGAAGCTTCGTAAGTACCCGACTTGAATACACAGTCGTCAACCCTTTACCCAACGTAACGGCCAAATCCGGCCAGCGCTATTCATTAAAATCGCGAATTAATTTTCATTATTTTTTCATTTTTTGCCTCAAAAGCATAGGTTATGGCGCCTCTTTGGAACGAGCTCGTCGAGCTCATTCCAATGAGGGCTCATAACCTTTTTTTTTTTTTTTTGACAAAAAATGAAAAATTTAGTTATTCAAGAATTTAGTTTCCAAGTGTCGTCTGCTTTTTTATGTTAGGTAAAGGGTTAAAACCCAAAATGTTTTTGAGAGCAGGACTCAATGTGACCACAGCTCCATTTCGTGATCCGAACTTTACCAGTCACTTCATCAAATTCAAATGCAACCTTATCGTAAAGAGGCAATAGGAGTTCTTGAACACCATTGATACCCCTCCGAATGACGACCTTCTTTCAGAGTGAGCCGATAATGGTTTTTCGAGGTCCAGAATAGAGTGTAGAAAGCTTATTCCCCACAAATTTTGAACCAACTGTTTGGATACTGAATCTCTTCCAAACTGAACTCTCATTCCCTATGAGATTCATTGGTTGTGATAACTGTGTGGTGTACGAAGTCAATGTAAATTCGGGAAACATGTTCATTGAACTGTTACTTGGTGGAGTCAAATAAAACATCACTTTTTCTTGATAGGTAACACATATCCTACACATGTACGCAACGAGAGTGGCCCACAACTTACTGCCTGCATTGTCGAGGGTAGGATTAATGACACCGGCGATGATTATGATGTGAAGAACGATTATTTGCGAAAAGTAAGTGGTCTCACTTCTGTGGACTCTGTTTCCAAAAAGAGGCCAAGATCCTTTCGATCCTAATTCCATTTTATCCATTTTAGGAAAACGCGTGTTCACTGCCTTTTATAGGCGAGCTAATGCTCGCCGATCCACGAGTTAAACGAAGCAGGGTACCCCAACCATTTCACTAACAATCAAATCTCGACCACGTTTCTTAAGTACGCGTTCGATTTTGTAAATAGTTTTGTGTGCAACTCACTGAAGCACTTCAATATAGAACGACCCTTCAGTATTTCCCCGCCATCATATTCTAAGACATATGTGACCGAACGACCTCTCTTGGCGGCTACCTTTGCGAATAATTCTTCGGTCCAATGGGGCAAATACCCCTTTTCAAAAGTGTTCTTAACTTTACCGCCTCTCAGCCTGTCTCCGACTTTTGAACTTTGACGACTTGTGTTTTATGGGTTTCCCTATAGTTTTTACCAACCTTTCTCTTGATTTTCCAAGCTCACGGCAACGGAAGCCAGAACGATACTGCGATGATGTGTGTGATTATAAGACTTCACCAACTTTTGAAGCAGAGAAGTGCCATCCACAAATCATCTTTCTAAACAAAAAGTTAGATTTGGTAAAAAAACAGTCTTTGTAAGAATGGATCCCGACCCCTGGAAATATAATGCAATACCAGAACTTGCTTTCCATTCTCAGAAGGGTGGATTCCCAACTTCAAATGGTTTGTGTAACGCTACCAGGTAGCATCTCCAAGAAACAAAAAATTAAATTGGAAGTATTTTAATTATATACCTATCTCATCCGTCCCCTCCCCCTAATAAAAGGGTTTTCTACCCTGTAGGAATAGATAGAACTATATATATATACTAATTAAGCGTCTTTTAGTATAAGAGGTTTGGAATTTTTTGTAGAGAAAAGGTTACAAATCATATTCACAAATAAGCCTTGTTACAAACCACTCACAATCAAAATTTTTACCATTACCTAAAATGCAATACATCTCAATACTGGCTATCCATTCTTTGCATGACTGGTTTCTGCCCTGTGGTTCCATGTGTATGCCCCCACCACAACCCCAATATCTTTCAGTGTAGAAGCCTACTGTATAAGGGGAAACTATAATTGTTTTCCGTGGGAAACCGTGGGTAGTCGAGCTGTACTTTAATGTTACATTGACACCCCCAAGTTTCATTCCTGCAAAAAATCACGTAATTACAAATTATTTTCGTTTATAGTTCTAGTTTGTAGAGAAGTACCCACACATGATCTCTCTAAAAACAAAATTAGATTTGGTTGAAAACCAGACCTTGCGGGAATGGGCCCCAACCCCTGAAAATGTAATGCATTTCCAGAACTGGCTTTTCATTCTCAGAAAGGCTAATTTTCAGCTTTAAATGGTTTGTGTAACTCTACCAGGTAACATCCCCAAGAAATAAAAAAATCAAAATTAATTTTAATTATATACCTATCTCATCTGTGCCCCCTAAGTAAAAGGGGCCTCTACCGTGTTGGAATAGATGAAACTATACCTATACTATTTAAGTCGAAACACTTTTTCTGTAGAGATGTGCCCACAAATCATATCTATTCAAAGTCAAAATGAGTCTGCCACAACCAACTCATTGTGAAAATGGATACACTCCAAGGAAAAATGCTTCTGCCTTGAAAGGATGCAAGATATTACCTTTGCGTTTTTAAGTATAAAAGGTTTGATATTTTTGTACAGAGAAAAACCTACAAATCATATTCACAAAATAATTCTTCGTTATAAACCACTCACAATGAAAATGGATTCCAACACCTGAAATGCAATGCAGAGAGGATATCTAGTGTTTTTGAGTGGATACTGAAAATTATCTCAGGAGTGATCGATACAAATGTCTATTTTTCGCGTGCGCTTGCGCGAGCGAAAATGACCATTTGTCTGGATCACAAGTGAGATAATTTTCGGTATCCACTCAAAAACACTAGATTTTCTTTTTATTATACGCTTTTTATAAGAATCTGACAATTCCACTCGTTTCAATCTTGAAATGATGCATGGAAGTAAACAGCGCATTGAATTATTGATATGCGGAAGTGATTTGATTGATACTCGGAACAGATAGCGTCTTGCAATCTGATTCAGCTGGCGGGTTTCTTGTCCAAACACGGCCCGAAAGTCCGTATTATAAGTTTTTGGTTTGGTACGTCCTTTAACTTATATTACGGCCTTTTAGGCCATGTATGGACTTGCGGGTTTCATGTATCAATTCAAGGTGAATACGTGTTGAATGATTGCTGGAAATGATCGGTATCCACTTAAAAACATTAGATTTTCTTTTCATTATACGTTTTAGAACAAATTGATCACTTCCAGTGATAATTTGACTCGTATTCACCTTGAAGTGATGCTTTGAAAGCCGCCATTTTGATTGATACTGTGAAAGTGAAAATTTCTATATCTTCACAGTTGGGGATACGATTTCGATCTTTCCGCAATGTCTTCGATAATCTATCGTTTGGCGTATAATAAATCTCAGTACTGGCTCTCAATTCTCTGCACGACTGGTTTCTGCTTCGTTATTCCGTATTTTGTACACCACAACCCCAATATATATCAGTGTAGAAGCCTACTGTATAAGAGGTAATTATATTTATAGAAAACAAAATTAGGTTCTGCCACAAACCACAACAGAATCCCTCTTCTCGACAGTAAAATCAGACGTTGAGGATATGTACACATGTTTTATTTCAAGTGTTAGGAATATTCGCATGAAACAATATTGTTCTCATTTTGTTTGCGAGTCTGAATGTTTATTGTTACTGACGAAAATGTTTGAGTTGATGGGTGAAAGGGAAATCGGCGAAGTGTACAATAGAATGTCTGCACACCCCGTTTAGATGTCACGTGATATTCTCATACATCCCTTTGAACTTCGTACACCTCATTCGAGTTAAATGGACCATACTGTATGCATTGGTTACTGACCAATCAGGAAGCTTGTATAATTTTAAAAGGGTAATAATGATAAATACAACAAAGTATTGTTGGTGGAATTATCTGATAGAATTAAATCCAATATTATAATATTAGAACGTTTCTTTTCATGTTCTACCGGTCGATAGTACCTGAGTTTGTGTGATTTCTGAAATAAAACCTGAAGCAGCTTCAGCTTCGCTGCTTCAGGTTTTATTTCAGAAATCACACAAACTCAGGTACTATCGACCGGTAGAACATGAAATGAAACGTTCTAATTATTTTATTATGCCGAACAAAAATAACTTCCATTGTTAAGCGTTAACTGCAACATGCAATCAATCTTGTAACAACAGTGTAGTCGAATCGAAAAACATGACGTCATTTCGAACGAATGACGTCTCTTCGAAAATGACTTGTCACTTTGGGAGTTTCTGTATCACCAAATGCCAGTGTTGACAACTGCATCATGCTGTTCATGTTATAATTCATTATTAATGCTTGTGTGATAAGTGGTATAAATTAATGGAATATAAATTCATTTTTCTTGGGACGACAACAGTTGTTAGAATTAAGCGGAGTGAAACAGTTTATTTTGAACTTGAGGCGGATGCTCAGTGAGGTCGAGGAGTACTAAACTTGTGGAAATATCATTGATTGAAGTCATAACTCATATTCAGGATTCACTGAAGTGGTGAACAACACGTGAGTTTTTAATATTTCTTGTTTGCAGTTAAAATTGAAAACACACCCACTGAAGATGATATATTTGTTTGTAAGTTTGTGTTTACCAGTGACGAAAAAAGTTAAACGGACACGGCGCCAGCGTTTGGCGTTGAGAAATTCCAATCCGTGCGTGCATAATCGACGCTGATCAATGGAAGTGGAGCTTACATTTTCTTTGTTCTCTTGTCTCCAGGGAAGAACGTTCCGATAGTACCCGTGTTTTGCTCCAAAACTCCAGTACTATGACTTTTAGAAGGTGTCAAATTAACCAATCACGGCTGATGTTACAAACGTGAGGCATAATAAATCAGTGTAGAAGCCTTCTGTATAAGAGGTAATTATATTTATAGAAAACAAAATTAGGTTCTGCCACAAACCACTCTTGGAGAAAAAGAAGAACCCCTTGTCACGAGGAAAGGAATCTGCATGTAAGGATAATGAAATTACATTTAGTCCCAAAAGACTTTTTTGTTATCCATTGCTTATATAGAGAGCAATCGCTTGACTGGACTGGTTACGTGAAATAATTCAGGAGAGGTGAGAGACGTTGTACAAACACGAGTGCGCGAATGCGCAAGAATCTTTTGCAATATTGTCCCTCGCCTCGAATGAATTATTTCACGTAACCAGTCCAGTCAAGCAATTACTCTGTTTATTACTTTTCATTATTAACGATAATTATATTATTTAACCCTTTACCTAACGCAACGGTCAGCGCTATTCTAAAAAATCGCCAATTAATTTTCATTATTTTTTTCATTTTTTTGTCTCTAAAACATAGGTTATGACCCCTCATTGGAACGGGCTGGTTGTGTCTGTTCCAATGAGGTGTCATGTCCTATGTTTTTGAGACAAAAAATGAAAATAATAGCTATTCAAAAATTTTTTGCGAGTGTCGTCTGCTTTTCATGTTAGGTAAAGGGTTAAAAAAACAAAAAAAACTGTGAAATCTCCATTACGCCCACGGCAAAGCGTCTTCGTTTGCGCGCACGGATACATGACATAATTGTTGATTGCATAAATCACTTGTGAAGTTATCGTTTATAATCAAACCCGGAAATCCCAGTAAATCACCCTTTGAAAAGTAAAAAATATTATATCCTTAGCAGTTTTCTTTTGTTAGAAACAAATCACTAGCTCAAATTGCCCGTGGGAACCCCGGGTAGTCGCGCGGAACTATCTTTACTCCACAGCTAGAATAGGACACGGTTACCAACGCCTGGGGTAAGGGGCCTCTAATGTGTGAGGTACGAGAATAACTGATTGGCTTAACTTGACTTTATACTTGTACTGTGGTCGTAATGTAGCCATAGTTGTTGAAAGTGACACTAAACGCTAATAAACAACGAAACATTAGCGAAACTAGATACAAACACCTGCATGAAATGCTGTGCATCTCGGCATAGGCTATCCATCTTCGGCCTGGCTTCCAGTTAAGTTATGTTCCAGATTTCTACCAGACAAATTGATTAACGGATCTACATGTCTTTTCCAAATCAATTCACCAATTTGAGTGAGAAAAGTAACGGGCCCCATCTTCCTAATTATTACTCCCATAATCCAAGTTCGTGTTCCAGACCTGTTATCGGCAACAAGAACGGGGTCCTCGACTTCAAAACTTACTTTAGCAGGTAATGGCTGCTTTTCAGACAGCTTTGAAGCACGCTTTTCCATTGAGGTGGCTAGACAAGGCTTCACAAGATCAAGCCTGGTTAGAATTTGTCGCTTCATCAATAGTTCTGATGGAGTACATTTTGTGGAAGTATGCGGTGTACTTCGGTAGGATAATAAGAAATTGGCAAACTATGCACTGAAAGTGCCTTTTTCTTTCATAAATCGCTTTCGGGAATACTTGAAAGTTCTAGGATGGTACTAGGATGGTAGGTTGGGCTTTTAATATGAGTTATGCCATTTGATTTCATGAAAATTTCAAACTCTTTAGAAATAAACTGAGGGCCTGAGTCAGACACAATTTCTAGGGGCGGACCGTGTACTGCAAATAACTTTCTCAATTCTATAATGGTTTTTGTCGTAGTGGTGCTTGACATTTCAATGACCTTAGGCCATTTCGACATAGCATCAACCACGACAAAAACATGGATCCATTAACAGGTCCGGCAAAATCTACATGTAACCTGGTCCAAGGCTTGGAAGGCCATTTCCAGGGATTAGTCTGATTACCCTGAGGATTTGCACAATATTCAGAGCATATTTTGCATGCTTTAACAGTAGCATTAATGTCCACATCAATGAGAGGCCACCAAACATGTAGTCGAGCCAAGGACTTCATCCTCACAATACCAGAATGAAGTTGATTCAAGATGTCTTCCCTATATTTTTCGGAATTACTACCCTTGTACCCCAGAGAATACACCCTTCTTCCATTGTTAAGGCAGCCTTCCTCCTGTGAAAAGGCTGAAAATGAGTGGCTAGACTACTGTCCTGAGGCCAACCATTTAAAATAAAGTCCTTTACCCTAGACATTACTGGGTCTTTAATAATTTCTGCACTGATTTTACTTGCTGTGACTCTGGCAGGGATGTAAGTTTCAATACATTCACTTTAGAGGCCTCAAGAGTCAATACTGACTGACTTTCACCGCTGCTCAATTCTTCCAAGGGCAACCGTGAAAGACAGTCAGCAGTATTTTTCTGACCTGAACAAAATTTAATATCAAAAGAATATGCTGCCAGTTTAATAGCCCAACGTTGCAGTCTGCTTGTACTGAGAACAGGTTTGCCCTTTTGTGGCCCAAAAATAAAAGATAAACGGCGATGATCTGACAACAAGGTAAAATGTTGATCAATTAAAAATTCATGAAATTTAGTTACTCCATAAATTATTGCAAGGGCTTCTTTTTCTAAGACTGAATAATTTCGCTCTGAACTAGTAAGTGATCTTGAGGCATAGGCTATGGGCGATCACAGCCATTTACAGTATGACTCAAAACACATCCCAGGCCATAGTCATCTGACAGCACAATAGGCCTTTTCAGGATCTAAATGAACCAGTAACTTATTAGCTATAAAAGCTTTTTTAATATCCAGAAAAGCCTGTTCACAGGCATCAGACCATTCAAAACTAACGTCTTTCTTTAATGACTCATTAAGTAGATGTGTCATGGTTGAAAGATTTTGTACAAATTTCCTGTAAATATTAACCATACCCAGATAAGACTGCAACTCCTTAACATTCTTAGGTCTTGGGCAGTTTACGACTGCCTCAATCTTAGCTGGATACCATTTCTGTTTATCTCAAACCCCCAAAAAGTAATGTTTTCTTTGAGGAATTCACACATATCCCTGTTCAGTTTAATACCATATTTTCTTAGTGCACTAAACACTTTTCTAAGATTTTCTAGGTGAGAGCTGGCTCCAGTGGTCAAAATATCGTCGAAAAAATGCACCGTACCCCTGAGACCTGACAAAACTTTGTCGATAACACTTGCAAATACGGTGAGTGCTACTGCCACACCATATTGAAGTCTAGTCATTTTATAAAGACCCTGATGTGTGTTTATAATAAGGATTTTTTGACTGTCCGAATGCAGGGATAACTGCTGAAAGGCTCCTGATAAATCAAGACGGGTAAACTTGTCACCGTGAGTCAGTTTAGTAAACAATTCCTCTGATTTGGGGATTGGATATTCAGGCACTTTGAGACATGGGTTGACCCCAACTTTATAGTCGCCACAAATTCTCAGCTGGCCATTACTCTTCATCACCGGTACTATAGGACTTGCCCAATCAGAATATTCTACTTTCTGAATAACCCGATGTTTCACTAAGCGATTCAGTCCATCACTAACTTTATCTTTCATTGAAAAAGGAACTGAACGAGCCAGAAAAAAATTTGGAACGGAATTTTCTTTGAGATAAAGTTTAACTTCTACATCTTTACAAGTTCCCATTTCCCCACCAAAAAAGATATGAATACTGGTCCACCAGCTGTTCAATTGTCTGAGGTGAAGGGGAAGTGAGATGTTTTATCCCCCCCCCCCAATGGCCATTAATATAGGGCAACCAATTTCGGCCAAAAAAGAAGTGGGCCTTTGCCTTTTTGACAACAATTAAAAGTAACTGAACTTCAGACCCATTACATTCAACAGTTAAGAAAACCTCCCCTAGCACTGGCAAAGAATGATTTGTGTAAGATCTCAGAATCTTCTTTGTAGGATGTAAGGGAATTTGAGAAAAATAATTTTTATATGTCTGTTCATCAATTAAAGACACACTGGTGCCAGTATCAAGTTCATTTTTATAGGAACACTATTTAACTTAACGTCAATCATAATTTCACTGACAGAAGATTCATTCACTGTAGTATGTTTGGTAAAATAAACATCATGATCTTTTTCACCATCAGTGTCTGATGAACCATCATCGTTGCATTTTTCGTGTGAAGTATGGAGAATGTTTGTTTTCCTCCGTTGGAGACTTGCATTTTTTTGTTGAATGCTTCGCAGCGGGCTTTCGCGTGCTCCATTTTGGAACATTTTAGGCATGGTTTATTCATGAACAAACAGTCATCTGACCTGTGCGAATTTTTTCGTCCACATCTATTACAAAATAGCCGACTTGGCTGGGGATATAACTTGTTCACAGTTTCTCCTTATACCTGGGAATCATTTATTTTTCTTGATTCGGCCTTAGCCGACTCCACAGTAACAGCGGTGTCGATCGCACTTTCAGTTGTCAGTTCCTTTTCAGTTAAAAGTCTCCTCCTTGTCGTAGATGACCTCATACCACATACAAGCCTATCTCTCAGTGCATCGTTCAAAAATTCCTTAAATTGACAATGTTCAGTCATTTTTTTTTTTCAAAATGGCCAGGTATTCCTGGATTGTTTCTCCTTCCTTCTGTTCCCTCTGATGGAATTTGTACCGTTCAGCAGTGACCACTGGCCTCGGGCAGCTATGTTCTGTCATAATGTCGACGAACTGTCTGTAGGTTTTATCTCAGGAATTTTCAGGTAGAACTAAAGACTTAATCAAACTCTAAGTTTCTTGACCCACAATTGTTAGCAAAGTTGCCTTCTGCTTTGCTTCATCATCAATGTCATTGGCGATAAAACTGTTCTGCACGCTCAACGTAGTCAGTCCAATCCATCCCCTCAGAAAATTCACTTAATTTACCGACCGACATATTGGTGTCATACGGGTTCGAAAACTTCTCGTCGTCAATTTGTTGTGTATTTATTCGTCATAACAGGTATATTTCAATATTTATTGCAATATCACTTCACATGGAAATGTACCGATCGTACCCTCACTCTTAAAAATATTTCTCACCTAAGGGGTTAAGGGGTCGTCCAACCTAACTTTGGTCAATTTGCTGACATTTTTCCCAAGGCCTCAGAAACAGATAAGAGAAGTAAGGAAAGGCAAATCATATATCAAAATAATGAGTAAAGTGCATAATTTTTGTCAGGAAAAAAAAGGGAATTTTATGATTTTGAAGAAAATTAATTTGCCAATGGCGTAAGTAACGAACCGGTAAAACCACAAAATAATCGGTAATGCGAAAGCCTTGTCATCAATATAATGATAACATACTACAGACTCGGGGAAAGCATTTTTTTGATACACACTCTGGTTGGTTTTGATGTTTGAATGTAATAACACCAACACAAATTTTGGATGTTCCGGATGTGGCCATGTGTCAATGATGTTTATTCCGGTCATGTGATTACGATGTGGTTCTTGCAGAAATACTCAATTTGGGCAGTCGTAAGAATGCAAGGACGTGATCACGCCTTTTATTTGTTCGAAACAGTGTATGAGCGGATTTGCTAGCAGGTGACAGCAAATACTTGAGCTGTTAATGTCATAACTGCAAAATATGGTTAGAAATTCCCTCTCGTGTTTACAGGCCGTCTGAACTTTTTTGTTGACAAAAAGATCTGAATTGTTGCGCACTAGAAAGACAACATGAACCACTTGTAAAAAAATAACCGAGTGTATAAAATCGGGACAATACACATAAAATCAGGCAATGTTCATAACAAAGTAAGCAGAATACTTCAGAAATCACCTTTTTCACGAAGTATATTCCAAGTGACCTGGAACTATATTGAGCGTGTTGATTTCCCCCGATGTTGTGAAGTTATTTACTTCCTAGTGACCATGGAATTTGTCGCGGCTATGTTTGAAGTCTGCAAAGGACCGATTCAAGATGGGTTGAAAATGATGCATTCGCGCTTTTAAATAAGGTGCGTTTGGACGATGCAGAGAATTTAGTTTTTCTTGCAACCAACCATACTTACACAAGTGTCGATCAATGTCTTTGGTCAACGTTTTACACTGACAAATGTGACAAATCTCCTTCACTGGAAACTATCTCCCAATTTGCATATCACAATAAACACAACCGCTGTCAGCGTGACCGTGTGGTCAAAACCGAAACGAATTATCGAATCCACGGTCAAAATTAGCTGCAATTGGCTTTTAAACAAATGAAATACACGAAATATTCCCATGCCAAGTTACTTTTTAACCAGACCACATGCGTCCAGTTTCGTTTGTCGGCATGAAACTGATATTGTTTGTGGCAATTAATAGTACGAGAAGGCGAAAGAAGTCAAATATTTCCCATCATCTATAAATTAATTAAAATTGATAATTCCTTTTATTTTACTGAAATTGTGAATTGATAAGGTGGGTGTGTTGCGATTATTATGCCCCAGACCTGGAAGTTGGAAAATCAAAGGTGCATCTAGGGCCGTGCAGTGGCGACCTCTGTCCTCTTAGTCTTACCCATTCATCATTACATGTACCAACCTTCTCCCTTGTATCTCAACCACTGCTACTCCAATGTGAAGGATATTTGGTGTTGTGATCGAGCATCATGGGAAAACAATTCCCGAGTAGCTGCTGTAGCATGTGTTTCTTCCCACATTTTTTCAGAGTTGTGGTACTTTTTCACTCTTTTGAGTTAGAAAATTTTGTTTATAACTAGTTGATTTGTTACAATTTGTTGGAAAGTGCCTGCTGATACCCTCAAATGTATTGCTACAAAATATTTCTGGTGAAGATTTCGTTCCTATTACTTATCAAGCAATAACCTAATGAATATTCTGTACAAAGCCACCAATCTGATGTTTGACACTTTTATCGGAGCTGTTATGAAGGCTTATGGAACTCAAAATATTGATTATGGCAGGACTTTTCTATTCACCCATTAATCGATAAATTAAGTGTTATAGTTGGAAGTAAGAAGCATGAAAGGCCCAGAACTTTAAGTCTAAAAAGAATGTTTTGCAATGTAACATGATTTTTGCAGATACACTTAATTGGAGGGTTACCTGTCTGATAGTGTTCGGAACACGTGTGGCCAGGATCTTCAAAAAGAAAAAAGAGTTAAACTTCGAGAAAAAAGGCATATGCCTTGAGTGCCGGAGGTAGAGTCATACAAGGAAGAGAGCCCCCCCCCCCCCCCCGCAGGATTTTTTTTTGTGTCAAATGGAGCTCACTTGTCATCTTTGGGGGATTGATTGCTTTGTGTACTGCGTTCTTGAAAAAAATATGTGAGACCCTCTGGATGTGCCCTTCGGATCTCAATATGCCAATAAGCCCCCTTGGGGAAAGTACATGCAATAATGGTTATGTAAGGTTGATTTGATGTGTTTTGAATAACAATGTACCTTTAAGTACATCAGATGGTTTATTGCAGTGACAGGTTATAGTTACCCTTATTTCTTCTCCAACAGATATCATGAGTGCATTGGTGTCCAAGAGAAAACAAAGCTATTATACTTATTGATAGACCAGACAAATTTAACAATTTAATCACTATCAAATCGATGCATGGGATAAAAGGGGTTACAGTGCAAGAAGTTTGTAAATATATTTATTCATCTACAAAGTATGACTTTGCAGTGCATTCTACATAGGAAAATATCATACTTTCTTTCCAAACCACCACAGTGACACATACATCTTTATATTGGGAGACACTCTTTTGTCCTTCCATACTTCTTTTGGTGGACTCCTTCAAGTTGACCTTTGTTGAACTCCTCAAATCAAAACATAAACAAAAGAAAATGTCTGCCTTCAATCAGTGAGCACTCCACTTATAATATTTGGTCTCAATCTTTATTACTTTCATGAAATAGGAAAAAATGTCTTCGAGTATGTACTTCAATGTTTATAGAATACAGCAGTTATTTTATTTTGAGGTATTTTATTGTAAAAATTTTGTTCTCTTATTTATGCCATAGCAGACTTTCAGGTGGCGCTATTTACACATGGCAGCAGTTCCATCGCAAATTTCAGTTTCCACATGTTCTATGTTTCATTCCAAGCATTTTGATATATAATTTATTGGGGTTATTCATTTTGGGCCTTTTTTAGACTTGAAAGAAAATTACATGAAATTTGACCAAAGTTAGGTTGGACGTCCCCTTAAGTGATGTGGTAATTATATGACATCTAAATTTGGAGCAATCTTGCTTTATTTTTCATAACACTCATCTCCCCGGTTGGTTGATCACGATTCTCCTTTGCTGTCTGTTTCTACTCAAGTGAGTTGACACGGGAAGTTCGTGTAGAAAATGTATTCTCGCAGTTAATAAAACCAGTGATCTGGCTCCCTTGACTTCAGTCGACCAGTTCTTCCTTATTGTCATGAGATTCCCTGAGCAGATTGTTAACCTATGGCATGTATTCATGTAGGACTGTGGGAATAAGTGAGGTATGTTGATTTTCCATTGATAAAATGTCTGGAAGAGAGAATTGTTACGATTATCCATGGCGACGGGGAACAAATACCACGTCGGTTTGGATAATTTGAGGAATTGTCTTTCTTGACTTGGAAGTTTGATCTGGGTCCCCGAGTAAAGGAAATGACGAACTAAAATTTATAAAATTCGTATTTACTATCTTTCGGCCTTATTTTTCTTTGATTTTCTTGTATTTTTATGATTTAAAGACAATCACATCAGAAACTGACCATTCCTTTTCCTTTTGAGATTACTGTGCCTTGTGGAGACTGAGGAAAATCACATCAGAAATATACGAATGGTGCTTTGTGGTTTATCAGAACTCAGAGGTGATCGGGGTGAGATCTAGTGGCCTGCAGTTATAAAATAATTGTTTTAATTATCCATAACGATGTAGCTAACGCCGCATCGTTCTGGCTAATTGAATCAAAACTGATCATTTGATTGTGAAAGACCTTTAGCTAACACAGCGTCGAATCAAAAGTTATAAATTTCGTATTTGTTATTTTTCGGTTCTTTTTTGAGATTTCTAGTCCTTGTTAAATGTAACAACGTGCTGTGATCGCATCGTTCTGGCCAGAGAGGGCCATTGTCTGTTCCGACCGCTGAATTTCATCTTGGATTTAATTGTTATTGCTGCTTCGCGGCAATTATGATATTTTGTGTACGCGAGACCGGGTCTTTAGGTCGGAATCTTAATAGTTCTGAAGCGGAATATTTATTTTTATGGTATAAAGACGAACGATTTCGGTAACGAAATGTATCAGTTTGTGATTATAAGCAATAAAATAAAACTTCTGTGATTTATATTATATTTAGAAATTTTATATAATTTAATAAATTATTGTCTCCTTTTGTGGTTGTTGTTACTTTTTGGTAATCTTTTACAACACAGTTTGGGTCGGGGAGGGGGTAATCCCCAGAACCAAAGAAGGACTTATTAAGGTACTAATTTGTGTTGGGTATACCCTTCCTACCACCAACATGACACAATTTGGCGTTCTTGCCCTGTCTTGGTATTGATTTAAGAAGTCGTCTTTCATATGTTAACACGAAGGTTGTCAGAGTTATGGGGCAGTATTATAACTCGGGAAACTGGTGGTTTGCTGTTGAAGACGAATCAATACGGGTCTGGGCGTTACAGATGTCACAACAAAAAGTATGGCGATTCACATTATCACCTTGAGAAAACAAAAGAGCTGTGATTTACAAGTTGATCAAGAGTAGTCCCCCTTGATATACAAATGTTCATAAAAAGAGCATAAAATTTATAACACACAATACACATGTCTGGTTCTTACCTATTGTGTGTTTCATAACACCCCCAGGGGTAAATAAAGACGGGAATAATCTGAAAACAAGAAAATATCTTTTAGTTTTAAGATCGTGATTACTTGTAATATGTCTGTGATTGTAGCTCACTCGAAAATTATATGAACGGATTTTTTAATTCTCGAAGGGAATTTGTGTGCATTTTCGGAAGAGCGTCCATTTTGCACAATGCACAAGTAACGTAACTGGGACGGTCCATTTGAGAACAGGTAAAATTTAAATATTCACTGCTTGCCCTTGCAGAAGGCGTGTTTTGAGGAAGTTGGAATATCAGTTAGTTGTGATTATGGCTGGAAATAAAACTCAAGTTTTGTTCAAAACTCGTTGGTGAATTAGTGAATAAATAAAAGATACATGTTCTGTAGTTTTTGACGCAAGTTATTCAGTTAATACGTGCCGTACCAATATTCCACATTAGCCATGCCTTGCCGATATCAGCCCTCAGTAATCGGGTGCTTCAGCCCTCCATATAGGCTATGATTGTTTATGTGACACGGGTACAGGCGAAAACAGCACCGTGTGAAAACGATACCAATCTTGCGTCTGGCGAAAACGGAACCAAACCAAAACTTGGCGAAAGAAGAACAACGCTATGTTTGGACTGTTTTTTAATTTTTCGCCTTGGCACGTCCTTTGAATTTGGACTTCCCCCACCAAGATTCTGGTTTCTGCGCCAATAATAAAGAAGGGAGATGTGTCGTGATTCCGGGTTGGATGGATTCCAGGGCCCGGGAGAGGGTGGGGGGCCTAGATTGGGGAGGGGTGTTCTTGCTTTTAATGTTTAGAAGTCACTGCTAAACAACAAGAAATCCATTTAAGAAAGTTGGGAGGGGAGATATATCTTCTCATTTTTAACTGCTCAATATTCAACAAATTTGTTAGTGAACCTAAAATGCATCCGCAAGCTTTGGCTAAATACTCAGTTTCAAAATAAAACACAGAAAAAGCAGAATGAAATGAATTAAATACTGATGCCGTTTTCGCCATCCGAACTGGTGCCGCTTTCGCCAACCCATGGTGCCATGGGGGGGGGGGGGGGGGGGTCACGAATACGTCAGTACGTGATTAGACTTTCACCCCCCTCCCTCATCATGCATCTGATAAATCTTCTGAGGGAAAAATCACTGGGCAAAGTTGATCAGGGAATTTATATATTAATCATATATCGAACTTTCTGATTATACCCAACATAGGCGGGCCAACTTTTTTCCAGGGGGGGGGGGGGGAGATTTTGCCCGAAAAATGATGTCACAGGCACCAGTTTGTTGCGAAGTCCTAGGGTGCGTGTTCGTGGGCGTGTCTCCTCCTACTGGTGGGGCCCAGAGGAACCCTCCCCGGCAAAGGTTTAAAAATACTGATCCGCTGAGAGGATTTCTAGTCCACCCAGACTGCTTTTCGGCTCTTGTAGTTGAAAGAAAAGAAGATCGCTTTTTTAGAGGTGCCTGGCTGAATGTGTTGGAACAACCTCGTCAAGTATCAATCAACTGTAACAAAACAGCTTTATAAAATTCTTAGGACTCAGCGCGAGTAAATACTTGAAATGTTAGTACTGTGTGTTCATTGTATTAGAGGATCGAACCCTATAGATGGATGAGGCTTTGACGCTATATACGTAGGTCGATATACTATAAATAACAGTTTGGCTGGCCGCTGATTTGCTGTGGTTCTCGGGTGAGAAGGTCGTTGTTACCGATGTGCTCCCAATTGCCTCCCGATTCCCTCGCATCTTTCCTCCCAATACCGAGACGAACCGCCTGAAGACACTCTGTTCCCCCATTGTTCACACTTCCCGCGATAAGCATACTAACCATCGCCTTTGTTTTAACTACTAACCACATGTCATTCATTGTCCCATCTCTCTTCCACATTATTCTACGCCCAGTGAATCTTATTCTGGTAGACTGGGACTTTGGACGTCATAATAAAAAGTATTCTAAGGTCACCACTACGCCCAAGCTACACATTTGGCTCTCCGTTCCAGCGTCTTTCCCAATCCCCCCCTAATCTCCAGTGATCGTTACCTCAGCTTGAACAACAGCGCCCCCACACAAAGATGCCTTCGTCAAGGTACTCTTCAAAACCTGGCTTCTCTTTGTCATGCATGCAAGCCACACAAAGACCTCTTTTGACCTCTTGCCAATTTCGGTTACAGTCCCCATGACTCTTAATCTGACGGGGTTTTTTACCTTGGATTGTCTCCACTTCTAAGTTCGACATATCTTTTGGATAGTTCCCTTCAAACTTCTACCTACACTGCCGTTAATTGCAACTAAATTTTCTAGAACCCTAAGCTATGAATTACTATCTCGACTGTCTAATATTTCAACATGTCAGTGTTATTTCCACTGGGTGCAGTGGAGGCTCAAGAGTCTGCCCCCCCCCCCCCCCCCCCCCTGATAAGCACAGGGCCACATATATGCCGAAGGTACATCCGAAGGCCTGTGGTGAGATGCTAATAGAATTACAGGAGGGAGTATCGCCCACCTATTGGTGGCGGAGGGAGGGCATCCCCGGGAAAATTGTTAAAAATCAATCCCCGAGGGCTTTTTTGGCCACTAAATAAACTACATGTTCGCATTCAGCCTGCCCACATTTTTCAGTGGGTAGGAAGATAGTTTGTCTTTATATAATAAAATTAGCCCGTAACTGGAGCACTCGGCCACTTGGCCTTTTTCAACAATGTTATATAAATCGGGTAGAAGTAGATGACCATGTACCCGATCGGCCCCCTATTGACCGCACCCAGGAAGTGACGTCATGTCATGTGACCCAGTGGCGCCATGTTGTGCTGCCATGGTAACTCGCGTGAGCGGCCTTCTTGTGACGTTATCCCCTTAGTGACGCGTGGTGTTAGTGCTCATGCACAGCTCGTGCGTTAGGGTGATACGTGTTTCCGCCCCCACCCAAAGGTGCCTTCGTCAAGGTACTCTTCAAAACCTGGCTTCTCTTTGTCATGCATGCAAGCCACACAAAGACCTCTTTTGACTTCCTCTTGCCAATTTCGGTTACAGTCCCCATGACTCTTAATCTGGCGGGGTTTTTTTTACCTTGGATTGTCTCCACTTCTAAGTTCGACATATCTTTTGGATAGTTCCCTTCAAACTTCTACCTACACTGCCGTTAATTGCAACTAAATTTTCTAGAACCCTAAGCTATGAATTACTATCTCGACTGTCTAATATTTCAACATGTCAGTGTTATTTCCACTGGGTGCAGTGGAGGCTCAAGAGTCTGCCCCCCCCCCCCCCCCCCCCTGATAAGCACAGGGCCACATATATGCCGAAGGTACATCCGAAGGCCTGTGGTGAGATGCTAATAGAATTACAGGAGGGAGTATCGCCCACCTATTGGTGGCGGAGGGAGGGCATCCCCGGGAAAATTGTTAAAAATCAATCCCCGAGGGCTTTTTTGTTGCCATGGTAACTCGCGTGAGCGGCCTTCTTGTGACGTTATCCCCTTAGTGACGCGTGATGTTAGTGCGCATGCACAGCGCGTGCGTTAGGGTGATACGTGTTTCCGTCGTCCATTTTGTATATTGGTGGAAGCCATCTTGGTTTCTATGGTAGCACGTGGTTGCTATATGACCCAAAGGCTTATAATAGGAGACGGGTATGTTCGCAGGGTGTGTTCCTTTGTATAAGAGTAATTTCCCGATTAGCAGAATTACCACAAACAACCCGACAATCCCTCCAAATCACCAAAAAACATTTAATCCCGATTGTCCACGTGGTGTTCGGTGACTCTGTACTTATAAAGGCGCACTGCACGTCAATGGTGCACTCGTTTTTATTGAATGCTTGTGTTGAGTTAGTTGGGCGGGTGTCTGTCAGTTGATCATCATTGCTTGGCGGTTCCCTCCAGGTTCTATTGCTTCTTGCACCCGTAAAACTGTCTGAACCGAAATGACCCTGGCTGTCGAAAGTGTAGTTAAACTCCAATACTATAAATAAATAATGAATCTTTTTCCGTTGGACTGGGATTATGGACATTCTAATATAGAAAGTGTTCTGAGGACATCAATACGCCCAAGCTACGCATTTGACTCTCCTTTTCATCATCTTTCCCAATTTTTCCCTAATCTCCGGAGACCGCGGCCTCAGCTTGACCAACAGTGATCTCCTCCCCCGTAGGTGCCATCAAGGTACTCTTCAAAACCCAGTTTCTCTTTATCACGCACGATATCTCCCAACAATTGCCAGCATTTTCGCTATCACCCCTCCTCCCTGCTCTCTGAAACTAGTAAACGTCGTCTGTGAAAAATAGCCCTGCCATCAACATATTCCCAACTGCTACCCCTCGTCGCCATGCAGGAGTTCGTCTAAATCTTTGAAGTACAATGAAAAAGGAAATGTCGAAAGGATACAACCACGTTTTATTGTTATGTTACCCAGGCTAAGTTTGCTTTGTACATCTATAATGCTTTCAGAACAAACAACAAACTCCCCTCCAAACCAAAGGCCCCAAACTTTCGCCACATACCCTCCTAACTTGAATGTTTTATGCCCCTTCGTTGAAGTTTATTTTTTTTAAAGAACTAATTTTGTGTTTGTTGGTGAGCATTCATCCAAGAGATCACTATAATTACAGTGTGGTATGCAGACCCATTTCAGCATACTTCTTCTCCCCGTTAAACACCCAGTTGTAAACAAGCTACATTTTACCAAGAAAATAGGAATCGGCCTTCAATGCCTGCTTGGGGTGGAAGGCTCTAAAATGGACAGCCTCCCAAGGTGTAACGGGGTTACGTGATTAGAGCGTCACACGAGACCACCGATGGGGTTCACCTGATATGGGTAGAGACTCTTCCGGTTATGCGCGCTGCAAAACTTTTTTTCGTGTAGTGCTCCAGGGGCTCTTCAAGCCATCCACAACTCTTTTTTATGATGGCTTATCGGGAAATACTTTGCTCACCACCATTCCAAGAGTACAGCCCAACACCCCCACCCCCGCCCCCACCACTTGAAGAATTTCAGGCATCGTCACGGTCTCCCTCGCATATCTCCTTGCCTGTGTAAAGGGGAGGGGGGGGGGGGACGCGCACGTCATCGAGGAATTTGATTTTTCTACGACATAACATGACGTGAGTATACTTAATCTAATTGAGAGATACTATGATAACTGATTACCCCTTACCCTCGTCTTACACGCCCATGGTTCTCAGAATAAATTCAAATGACCTCCCGTCAGTTAATTAATGCTATGTTAGTTCTCCGTTCCTCCCGCCTTATGACTTTGTTTCGTTTTATTTATTTCTGCTTCATTTTCCAAGATTTTGTTTATACAGTTCAAAATTTGGGACTTTCTTCACTTCTTCAATTGAGACGTAACTTTTTAAGTAAGTGAAAACACTAAGATTTCCAATGGTGTATTACACGACCGTTGGGCGTTCTTGGCTTTTTCATAATAACTGGGAGAAGTCGCAGAAATATTATTTTTCCGCGTTTCGTAGAATAGCGGAAAACATTTGTCTTCCCGTTGTGTAAAACGTTCACCATTTTAGTTTGGTCATTTTGGACCAATAAGAAAATTTGAAAATTGTTAGAAAGCAGTGATGTTACAAATAGGTTATTGTAAGAGCCAATAGTTTTGTAGATTTGGGGCATGTGATAGTTTGGAGAAGGCGGTAAAATTAGTATTTTCAATTCTAACCTTCGCCATTGCTTGGACCAGACAACTTTAATTTTTCTTGTTGTTTTTGTGATTTATTCTTGAAATGGATGAAAATGTTTCTAAGTTTGTTCAGGAGGAAGTGGGAAAGGCTGTTGAAGTGTCTCAAAATGAATTGTTGGATAATATGAAACAGCTTTTGGATTCGAAGTTAGGGGCATTCGAAAATCGAATCAGCAGCAGTCAAAAGAAATTTCATGTCAACAGTTGGCCAAAATTAAACAGAACTTGGGAGAAACGCACAAATTTAACAAAAAAGGATGTGAAGATCAGTATAAACGTAATGTTAAAGTTCTGAATAAGCTGTCAGACGTTCAATACCATTTGATTCAAAATCCAGTTACCATGGAAGGGGTGGAAAAGGAAAAAGCTTCAGTCTCCGAAGGTATGGACTTGATAACCCACAGGCAAAAGTTAATAAAGATTGCCGACGTTAGTGAGAGTGGATGGAGAGTCGTAGAAGAGTACATAGCCAACCCTGTCGCTGATGATTCGGACGATGGGAGAAAGATATACAGAGCGCAGAGCAAAGCAACAAAGAAAACGAAAGAGGAGAGAATGAAAAAGAAACGCCGAGAATTCCGCACCAAACCGTATTGTGACGCAGATTCTCAGTCCTTTAAGAATGTGGCATCTGTTTCAGTTGCATCGAATTCAGAAAAACCTGGAAAATGTTTCGCATGTGCATTGAGGGGACACTGGAGGTCAGCTTGTCCCAGTTTACAAAATAAGATAAGAATTGCTAACTTACATTTTGATACACAATGGGAAATTATTCCTTTGGTTAATCCAGACATATTTTCAAATATGCACGAGAAAGGGTTAATTCAACAACCGAGTTCTTTGTTTAATATTGAAGGGCACAAAACAATCTTAAAGCAATTTTGTGTTGGGGTCTGATTGCATGAATACAACCATGATGAATGAAGTGGTCTGTCTCGGCGCCGAGAAGCGTGCAGTGAATGATAACGTTTGTTCAAAGCGAATTTCTCCGTTAGGACGATTAAAATCCCGTTATGAGATTTGGAAACAAATTGGTTGTAACGAAAGTGTTCTAGATTTGATTTTGCAGGGGTATAAAATACCTTTTTTACAAATACCAACAATGTTGTTTATGAAAAATAATACATCGGCTTTGAAAAATTCTGATTTTGTTTTGATAGAAATTCAAAAATTAAAAGAGCTTGGATGTGTATCGGAAGTAGATATTGTTCCACGCGTGGTTAACCCTCTTACTGTTGCGTTTGGAACATCAGGGAAGCCTCGTTTGGTTTTAGACTGCCAGCATATAAATCTTTACTTATTTAAATTTAAATTTAAATATGAGGATGCTTCGATTGCCAGACATATGTTTGCAACAGGCGATTTTTTATTTAAGTTTGATTTAAAGTCTGCATATCATCATGTTGAAATTTTTGCACCAGACAGGACATATCTCGGATTTTCGTGGCAGGTAATCGGTTTAAGAATGTACTATGTTTTTAATGTTTTACCATTTGGAATTTCTACCGCAGGATATATTTTTTCAAAGGTTATGAGAGAAGTTGTTAAATTTTGGAGAGACAACAAAATAAGAATCATTATTTTTCTTGATGATGGTTTGGGTGGAAATTCAAATTTTGATTCAACAGAAAAGGACACAAGTAAGATTCGAACAGATTTAGAAAATTTGGGTTTCCTTATAGCACAAGAGAAGTGTCAGTGGGTACCTTGACAAAATATTGTTTGGTTAGGTTTAATCTGGGACACCTCCAACGGTATCACCCGTGTAACTGATGAAAGAATAATAATCTTTTCCCTCGGTTCGCTAGTATAGCGGGAAAACATTGTCTGGAAGTAACTGTAAAATGACTTTCGCGGGAAAGTGAATTATGGGAGATTGTATTAGCCAATCTATTTACGAGTTTTCGTTGGAAAGATGGAGAGATAATTATGTTAGTCTATTTAGTCAGTTCCAGTACAGCCACCGCCATAGTAACATCTAATTTTCACACTGGACAACAGTATCGAGCTGATAGTACAACAAAAAGTCAGAGAAACGATAACAGTTTCCCAGGATGATATGTTAAACAAATTGGACTCACTTATTTCAACCAAATTAACTAGATTTGAAGAGAAAATGAGTACTACTCAGAGGCATATTTCTGATCATCAACTCAACAGTATTCAACAAAACATAGAATCCATTGATCATCACAAGTTCAAACGGAAGTCTTGTGAAGACCAGTACTTTTTCAACAAGAAAGTGTCGAGCAAATTATCGGACGCTGAGCTACATTTATCCGAAGCTCCGAGTACCAGTGAGGTTGTAAAAGCAAAGCAATGTATTAAAGAAGGTAAAGAAATTATTCAGCATAGACAGAAAGTTATAAAATTAGCTGATTCTTCTGACTTAGGATGGAAAGTGGCACATGAATGTGAGGCAAATACGTTAGCCGATGATTCCGACGACGAAAAACGTATGATGAGAGCTGAAGCACGAGCAACTAGAAAAATTAAACAAGAGAAGCTTAAAAGATACAATCGACGAGACAGCTATCAACCGTACAAAATTCCTGCTAGAGAAGACTCAAATAAGGCTTACAACTCACAGTCAGGAAGGTCTCAAACCCAGAAGCCTGGCAATTGTTTCGCCTGTGGAAAATTTGGGCACTGGCGGGCTGAATGTCAAAGCTCGGTTGCAGCTGGACAACAGGATAATAAGATAAGTACTAGTTTTATAACTTTTGATCACTGGGTAAATACATCCGATGAGAGCTGTACTGAATTGCACAATTCTTGGCCAGTCAGTCCAAGCGCTTTTCTACCTCATGCAATAAATGATGATGAACCGACAAACATTAACGGTAAAGCGTCTGCGTTGGATTGTGAATCACCGTTAGGCCGGTTGAGAAACCCGGGCGAGTTTTGGAGTCACGCCGGGGCCAATGATAATGTTTTAGATGTTATAAGCAAAGGCTGTAAAATTCCATTCTTTGACGTTCCCCCCGCTACTGATTCGAAAAATAACATGTCATCTCTGTTGAACGAGGAATTTGTTACAACTGAAATAAATAATCTACTTACGAAGGGTTGCATTTCAAGGGTGGATAAAACGCCATTGGTAATTAACTCTTTAACAGTAGCATATAACAAGAAGGGCAAACCTCGTCTTGTTTTGGACTGCAGAAATATAAATTTATTTTTGTACAAATTTAAATTTAAATATGAGGATATGACAGATGCAAAAGAAATTTTTCAGATTGGTGATTACTTATTTACCTTGATTTAAAATCTGCATATCATCACATTGAGATTTTTCCAGCCCACAGGACATATTTGGGTTTTTCTTGATTAGAATCAGGCAAAAGAGTATTTTACAATTTTAATGTTTTACCTTTTGGTCTTTCCATCGCTGGATTCATATTTTCAAAAGTAATGAGAGCGGTTGTTGCTTTCTGGAGACCTAGAGGTCATAAAGTTATAATGTTTCTTGACGATGGAATAGGGGGAGCAGATAACTTTCGGGACGCTGTAAAATTGAGTGATTTCGTCCAAACAAGTCTTGGGAAGTTTGGTTTTTTGCTCGCGCAGGATAAGTGTAACTGGGTGCCTTGCTTATCGGTTGAATGGTTGGGGTATGTGTGGAACATGAAAGCGGGCACATTGCATGCTACAAACGACAGAATACATCGCCTAGAATTGAATATCCACCCATTAATTTTGCGGGTGACTGGGTCAATCATTCCTTTGTTTAGAGTAAGATTTCTGGCATCCATAGTTGGACAGATAATTTCCCTTCAAGCTGCTTTGGGCAACGTTGTTAGGCAGAGGACGAGATATATGTATGTTTGTATTTTGACGAGGGCTAGCTGGAATGCTTCTGTTGTTTTGAGTGATGACGCGAAAGCTGAGGTTACATTTTGGCGTGAGAACTGTAGAAAGATGAACGAGCGTGGAGCAGATTTGACTGTTGTCGCATTTGAGCCGAATATATTATTGTTCACAGATGCCTCAGCGACAGGCTTTGGTGGTTATGTGACTTCTTGTGAGGTCGCCTCATCTGGCAGCGGTAAGTTAACGAGTAGCGATGATATGTTTCCTTGTGGGGACGTACCAGATGAACTCAACGCTCTGGGGTGTTGTAGCTCTCCTGCCCCTTGTGCGCTTTTCCTTTCTGAGGGCGGCGAGACTATTGAGTGCAATGCTCATATTCCTCCTTGTGGGGGACCCCTTTCGGAGGGCAGTGAGCTGGGGTGCAGTTATATTTCTTCTTGTTTGGGTGCCCTACCTGAGGGCAGTGATGTTAAAAGCGATGGTTATGCTGGCCCTTGCGTGGGCGCCCTGGCTGAGGGCAGTGAGGTAGTGGGTGTATGGAATGATGATGAAAGGGGGAAAAGCTCTACATGGAGAGAAGTCGAGGCTGTTTATAGAGTTCTTGAAGAAATGAAAGAATCATTGTGTGGTTCAAATGTTGAGTTGTGCACAAATAACAAGAACGTTCAATATATTCTGAAAACCGGCAGTAGAAAACCTGAATTGCATCGATCTTCAATTCAGATAGATAACATATGTACAGTTTTTCAGATTAATTTGTGTCCCAAATGGATACCTAGACGTCTGAACGCAAAAGCAGATATGCTCAGTAAATTTAATGATTGTGATGACTGGAGCATACTGCCATGTGTTTTTGAGGAATTAAATGCAAAATGGGGTATTTTCGATTTTGATCGATTTGCCAATCACATTAACACAAAATGCAAATATTTCAACTCAAAATTTTGGTGTCCCGGAACTCAAGGGGTTAATGCTTTCCAGTTTAACTGGTTTGAAAGTAACAACTGGTTAGTGCCACCTCCAAGGCTTATAAATAAAGTGGTTCGGAAAATTCAGAAAGATCAAGCCATTGGTACTTTGATAATACCTGAATGGAAGTCTGCCCCGTTTTGGCCAATAATTTCTGACGTAAACGGTAATTTTAAGCAATTTATTACAGATCATCAGAAATTTATTAAAGGGTCAGTCATTTCGGAAAAAGGAAGAGTTAAAAATTACATTTTTAGAGGAAAACCTTTGAAATTCTGCTTGTTAGCATTGAGATGTGATTGTCGAAGTAAGTGATTTATCGTTTTTTCTCTGTGCTAATAAGTTCGATATTCTCATTTTCAGATTTAGAATTAATGAGCAACATAGAGAAAGCCCTAGACGTCGCAGGAATTCCGAGAAGTGAGGAAATATGTAGACTTTCAGACAGTTTAAGTCGGCATTTATAACGTTCTAAAAGTGACAATACAATCAAAAAATACTATAGTAGTTTCAGAAACTGGTGTAAATATTGTAACATTCAAAGAGCCGTGTGTATTCCCGGTGAGCCCATTCATGTAGCTTTTATCTTACTCAATTATTGGATTCCGGACATAGTTCACATACTGTTGCCGCTGCTTTTTATGGTATCAAGTGGGCCCATAGTGTAAGTGGACAAAAGGACCCCACTTCTAGCGCTTTTGTCATGAATCTGTTGGAGGCATCTGAGCATATAGCTAGCACTACAACCATCAAAAAAGATCCCATTAATGTTGAGCATTTGAAAAGGCTTTGTGATATGTATTCTGAGAGTACCGATATAGCCATTATCAGAGATCTTTGCATGATCTCGTTGTCCTTTGCTGGCTTTCTGAGGTTCGATGAAGTTAGTTCGCTTCATTGTTCAGACGTAGTCCTAAATCCGGACTATTTGGTACTTAAAATTTCTTGATCCAAAACTGATCAGTATCGTTCTGGGAATGAAGTTTGTATTTCCAGAGGATCCACTTCGGCATGCCCTTACTTGATGTTGACCAAATATTTACGTTTTGCAAATCTGAATACATCTCTGAATACATATCTGTTTCGACCTATTTATAGGTCCGGTGCAATTTGTAAATTAATTTCCAAGAACAAAAAGCTGAGTTACCCTCGTGCAAGAGAATGTATGGTGGCCACGTTGAAATCAGTGGCACCAGAATTGAATTTAGGTTTGCATTCCCTTCGATCGGGCGGCGCGTCTCAAGCCGCAGCTGCAGGTGTCAGCGAAAGGTGTTTGAAACGCCACGGTAGATGGAGAAGCAATATTTGCAAAGATGGTTATATCTCTGATCCCATAAGCAGGCGTTTGGAGGTCAGTCAAAATTTAGGATTGTAAAATTTCATTTCTTTAAGTCCTTTGGAAACTAATGTCAAATTTATATCTTAACAATTTGATTTATGTAAAATTACTCCTTTTTCCCGTTCTTTTGTGTCTATTGCGGCACGGTTTGCTAGTCGGCAAAAGATTTTGTTATGTTATAATTTTCGATTAATATTAGACTAATCTTTTCCCGCGGTTCGCTAGTATAGTGGGAAAACATTGTCTGGAAGTAACTGTAAAATGACGTTCGCGGGAAAATGAATTATGGGAGATTGTATTAGCCAATCTATTTACGAGTTTTCGTTGGAAAGATGGAACAGCCACCGCCATAGTAACATCTAATTTTCATTCATGCTGAAAAAAGGAGTAACAATATTTGTTATATTTCATGTCAAATCATTTTTTTAATGCCGACAATGGAATGAGGTCCGACATTCCCTCTCTTGAGGCGATTCGCAACATAGCTTCGGATACAGGTTTCCAGAGTGAATTTTTCAAATAGTTTTATCTCTGGTTTTTCCTGACTGGTTGAGTCGTCCGTGGCAGAGAGTTCAGTGTAGAATTTATTTTATGTTAATATTGTGTACAATGCTGAAGAAAATCGCACAAAATAAAGGCACCGTCGTCTATTGCGGCACGGCTTGCTAGTCGGCAAAAGATTTTGTTATGTTGTAATTTTCGGTTAATATTAGACCTAAATTGAAAGCTTGTATTGAAAAAGTGTTGAATAAACTTGGAGATAATTTGTACTTAACTGAGGCCAGGGAGCTGGCTGGTATAGCTGGTCAACTAATTTCTACACAGATTGTCCATGGAGGCTTGGTCAGCCTAAAAACCAGATCAATATACAGATGTTTAGATACCAGAGCAAGTTGGAAACATAGAGTTTTTGTAAATTCTGACGCTATTTCAGAGCTGGAGTTTTGGAAAGATAATTGCATTGAGTTGAATTTGAATGGTGCTGACATCTCAGTTCCGGGTGGTCATGGCGCATGTGATTTTCATATGTGGACGGACGCATCCGAAACTGGATATGGAGGTTACATATCCTCGAGAGAGGGATCCCGAATTGAGGGGAAGGATGTTGCAAGATTGGGTTTGGAAACCCTGTTTTCCTGCACAGATGAAACGCAGGTGGTAAGTAGAAAACCAATGAGTGGTGACAGAGTGTGTTTTAGGAGTAGGGCTCCCGAAGAATGTGGCTTAAGTTCCACATGGAGAGAGCTTGAGGCTGTTCATAGAGTATTATTAAACTCGGTTCACTTCTGCAGTGGGTGAAAATATCAACTTATCGACAGTTAATAAAATGTACCAAGAATACTTGAAGTGGGAAGCAGAAATTCTCATTTGCAGAAAACAGCTTTAAAAATTCCTGATGTATGCACAGATAATGATATCACTATGCATGCAGAGTGGATTCCAAGGCAGTTGAATTTTTAGGCTGATCGGCTCAGCAGGCAACAAGATTGTGATGATTGGGTGTACAATATTTTATTTTTCAAGAAATCGACGCTGAATGGGGTCCACATTCCATTGATAAATTTGCTACTGATTATAATACTAAATGCAAACGGTTTAATTCAAGATTTTTGGTGCCCTGGCACGGAGGGTGTTGATGCTTTCAGTTGTAGTTGAAAAGATGAGAATAACTGGTTAGTCCCGCCTCCATGTCTTATTGTCAAAACAATCCGAAAGTTTGAAAAAGATAATAGGTTCGATTATAGTTCCTTCGTGGAAATCGGCTCCATATCGGCCGATGTTATATAATAAAGCTGATTTTTTTGCAAGTTTTGTTAAGGAGGTCAGACCTCTTCCTCATCATAATTGTACTGTTAAACGGTATTTTTGGAGCGAACGATTTATGATTTAAAATGATAGCATGCAAAATTAGATTTTGATGTATTATGATTCAGTCGGGTGCCCAAGTAAGTGTTCACTGTTGAGACGCAGGAGGTTTATTTGTTATCAAATGTTGTTTATTTTGTAGGTTTGAAAGTATCATTTATTAATATCAGTTTAGAGGCCAGTGCCAGTACGGACAGCCGGGAGCTTTTCCAGCTAGCAAAGAAAATGCCTGTTTATTTGATGGATTCGAAAAGTGACGCCACAGTGAAAAAGTACTTTCAAGCTTTCAAAAGGTGGGGACAGTTTATGTGTTTAAAATGTTTCAGTACTCTGCCGGCTCAGCCGATTGAAGTTGCATTATGTGTTACCAGTTTATTGGACAGTCAAACTTCACTAAATTCTGTGAACGTTGCTGTGTGTGCCATAAAATGGGCTCATGAACTGCATAATTTACCTGATCCCACTAACAATTCTTATGTGTCCAATCTCAAACAAACTGCAAAGCGTACTTTGTCCAAACCCGTGAGTAGGAAAGCTCCTGTGACAGTTGATATGTTGGTTGCTTTATGTGAACAATATCAGGGGTCCACCGACCTTCTCATTTTGAGAGATTTATCTATGCTTCTGATAGCGTTCGCAGGTTTTCTCAGATTTGATGATTTAGTGTCTTTACATTGCGGTGATATTACTCTTAGAGAGGACTACTTGGTCTTCTATATCAGAAAAAGCAAATGTGATCAGTTTCGACAAGGCAGCGGGGTTTTCATTTCAAAGGGAACAACGTCGGCATGTCCAGTTAAAATGTTTAAGAGATATAGAGATGCAGCTCAAATTAATATTGATAGTCCTGAATTTCTATTTCGACAAGTTATTAGATCAAAAGGATCGGCCAAACTGATATATAAGAACAAAAGTCTCAGTTATTCTACAGTTAGGGAGAGATTAATCAGTAAACTGAAACAGGTGGGTGGTGATTTAGATCTTGGATTACACTCTTTACGCTCAGGTGGAGCAACTGCAGCGGCTAATGCTGACGTTAATGAGCGCTGTTGGAAGAGTCACGGTAGATGGCGTTCTGACAGCAGTAAGGATAGATATGTTGTAGATTCATTGCATAAAAGATTGTCTGTTTCTCAAACACTCGGTTTGTAGTCCAGGCACATTAGACATAAAAATGAGAAAGTAAGGAAAAAAATCGGAGAAAGCTGATTTTTTTATATGTTTCCGGGACACACATTGCGGATAAAGTGTGAAAAGTCCCCGCGAATCCGAGTTGAGCTTTTTTAGTTATAGCGTTTTTTTGATGAAAAAATTTTGTTAAAAAAAAATTCGACCCAGCTCCATATTTCTCATTCTTATTCGCCTTAGTAGGGTGAGAATCATAAATATCGTGCTGAATTATATTGAGAATACATATCCCCAACAGAAAATGCCAACTTTGTACCAATCCTCACACTCAATGGTGAAATATTCACGAAAATGTACAAAATTACGAAAAAAAAATTATTGTTTTCATACACACAACGGTACACAACGTCCATTAAATCAAATCTACGACTACTTTGGGAGTTAAATTATATATCAAAAATTGCAGAAAAGCAGTGGCTTTATAATGATATATAACAATAGTCATTTATTCCACAATGAACTGGTGAAACGTGTGAAATATTAACCATACCCCCTAAACTCAAATTCAAACGGCATCGACTTTTCTCATTCAAATACCGTATTATAGCATCATTGTTTCAATTTCCATGTTCGATTAAATCACATAATGTGGTGTTCGCCTACCCTCAAGATGCATTGGCATGTAATGTGTGCACGCCCTTGATGTGTCAACCATCTACTGTCAAAATTAGACGAACTGCTCCAGAATGCGTCCGTAGGACGCACAGGAAAGCTTTGGGTACAATACTACGAGCAAATAGGTCTTCTCCAGTTGTTCTTGAGAGCAGAGCGCACAGGCGACTGGGAACTCCACACATATTGTGTTCGCAATATGATTCCAGTATTTCACGCAGGTGGTCATTTTGCATACGCAAAAAGTTCTCATCTCTATTTGCAGCAGATGAATGAGCTAACAGAAATAATGCAACAGGATGATTTGAAGTTGTTCACTGAGAAAGGTTACTTTACCATAAGGCGCTCAGATAAATTCTGGGACGGGATATATTCTGATCAGACCATAGAGCAGTGTTTAATGAGAATGTTCAAGCTCCCTGGTGGTCTCACACATGGCAGGGGAATAACCGATAGCACTGTTGCGAAATGGGTACATGGACTACCTCTTTGCCTTCCGATATGTAATGCTCTCGAAAATTTTGTTCATGTTCACACTGGTCATGGCGAACAACATCGGGATCTCCGTCAAAGTTCACAATTGACTGATGCCAATGATATCACCAAATTATTGAACTGGCTCAGAGTGCATTCCCCCTTTCAGAATAGAGATCCACTACAATTAGTCTCTATAGCGACCGAGCTTGTGGCCGACGAAACTGTGAACTGTGACCAAGTTCGCAAAATTGGTGAATGTTGCGTATCGAATGTTGTAAGCAAAACGTTCAACAGCATCAAACTACGACGTGTTGACACTGTGAAGTCTTTCGCATCGATGGCAAATAGCATCAAAGTCCGTGGAAGTAAGGTAGTGATTGACCCCACAATTCTGTTCAACCGCATCACATGTGTTATTCAGTCACAAGCAGAGATGGAAGAGTATCTCAAATATGAACTCGCCCCGAAACCACCAGCATTGTTTGATTCTGCTGGAATGAGGAAGACACAGAAAAGCACGCTCGGTAAGATCCTCAAAACATACGGTTCCGAGCAAACTAAAATCCCAGAACATTCTCTGTTTGTTGTAGATGGTGGATTTTTATTGAGGGCAGTTGTATGGCCTAAACAGTCGTCATATAAGGACATATGTACATCATATTCCAATTATCTAGTGAGACATTTTGGGGCGAACGTCGTGGTTGTTTTTGATGGTTATGCTTGTACAATGTCGACAAAGGGCATGGAACAAGCCCGTAGATCTAAAGACAGGTATTCCATTGATATCAATATCTCACCCGAGTTACCAGCCACCACACCCCAATCCGATTTCCTTGCAAATGCCAAGAACAAAACCCAACTGATCGATCTTCTAATGCAGGAGCTATCTGCTATCAATATTCAGTCCAAGCAGGCCGAGGCTGATGCTGATGTACTGATAGCCGAAACTGCACTTGACATCGCTCAAGATGACAACAATGTTGTCGTTGTGGGAACAGACACAGACTTGTTAGTCATTCTTACCTCTCGAGTTCAACCGGGATGTAATATTCACATGATGTATTCCATTACCCCACACTTACTAGTTTCAGTTAGTGAAATAGCAACCAAAATGGGTGACCATAGAAGCAACCTCCTTGTAGCACATTCTATAAGTGGTTGTGACACTACTTCTGCACTCTTTCGAGTTGGTAAGAAGAAAGTATTCAGTACAATTGTCTCCGATGTTACTAGCGACTCACAACAGTATGTCAACACAATTTTGGCGGATGACAGTACACCAAGTGCAGTAGCCGCTGCCGGGGAACAACTTCTCCTGATCTTATACGGGAGTAAAACTGTTTCCTCTCTCGACCAATATAGATATGTCACTTACAAGCGTTATGTAGCAAAATCTAAACTGAATAAACCCATCGACCTAGCCTCACTCCCACCAAGCAGCGATGCTGCACAACAACATGTCTACAGATGTTATCTCCAGGTCCAACAATGGCTGGGCACTTCGCTTCCTCCGACGGATTGGGGGTGGTCGCTAGACAATGGACTTCTTGTACCGACTGCAGCCACAAAGCCATGTGCCCCCGATAACCTACTGAATCTGATCAGTTGTGGTTGCAAGAGTGCTTGTACAAAAAGGTGTGGGTGTAAGAAGGCAGGACTCTCTTGCTCAGGTTTGTGTTATTGCAGTTCGGATTCTTGTAACAACCACAGAAACACTGTCCTGTCGGAAATTTCTGAGTTCGATGAATAATATGTATATAGGTCATGTCATTTCTGTATATAGCGTTGATAATAGTCAATGTAACTTAATCCATGTTGATTGATTTGTACATTCTGTAAATATTATTTATTGATTTTTGTACATTCTGTAAATATTATTTATTGATCTAATGCTGCCAGACACAGACGTGTCTGTTCGGTCCCAAGCCCGAAAATAGTTGAGTTCTCATGCTGACGAATTTTATGCCAAAAGGGGAACTCGGCCAGAAGCAGAGGGGGTCTTCCATAATGTCTATTTTGTAAGCAATGAGAAAAGTCTTCAAATGGTGGTGGATTTTTTATCGTCTGTCCAACTAACATCCCGTTCTGTACTACGACCCTTTGGGCAAATCCGTTAGGAAAATCGTCATTTTTTGCGTAAATCCGATACTTTTTGTGAATTTTCAATAAGTTTTCGCAGAAATTGTCACAGAATGCACATTTTCCTCTAGGTAAATGTATATTAGACATTATGTAGCTCGAAATACGCGTAAACAAAAAATACAGTTGGATCAATTCGAGGTTACAAAGTTCGTGCGATTTTTTTTTATTTTTTTCAAACGCGTTTTCGAAAAAAGGCTGTAGAAAAAAAAGGCTCAACTGGGATTTTAGGGGACTTTTGTCTAATCGTTCAGTGACATGTACTCGACATTCCCTGAAAAAATCAGCTTTCTCCGATTTTTCCCCTAGTGAAACCTAATGTTCTTGGGCTATTGTAAACAAAATAAATTAATCATGAATTCAAGGTTTTTTACCAAGATATGAAATTTATAAACAGCAATTTCTGTCATTATAGCTCGTTCTTTGATTCTGTCTAGCTGTTCGGTCGGCTAGTTGGCTACTATGTAGTAGTTATTGAATTGTAGCACAGTTAAGACTATTATTTTTCCGCGTTTCGTAGAATAGCGGAAAACATTTGACTACACATTGTGTAAACTGTTCACACATTTTAGTTTGGTCAGGCCCAATGAGAAAATTTGAAAATTGTTAGCCAATTAGAAAATTAGAAAGCAGTGACATTACAAATAGGTTATTGTAAGAGCCAATAGTTCCGGGGATTTAGGGCATATGCTAGTTTGTAGAAGGCGGTAAAATTAGTATTTTCAATTCTAGCCTTCGCCATTGCTTAGACCAGACAACTTTGGATTCATGATTTTATCTGAAAATTTGTGTTGAAGGCGACAGGTGTAAAATTATTTTCACCTTTCTGATTTCAAGTTGCAAGTCCGGTAACTTCCCTGAGACGTAATTCGCAGCTGCTACCTTTTCGGTCCTCATAGCGAATTTTGGTTTCTTTCGTAGCTTATGTTTAGTCTCTGATTTAGCCTCTGATTGTCGCTTAAAATCCCAGCGATCTTTATGACCAACCAATTCTTGGGGTATGTTACTATCTCTCAGGGCTTCAGCCAGCACTTCCCAAACCTTGAGTTGAAAAGACTTCCTTCTTCTCAGCAAATCGTTAAGAAGATTCACCAGATTAGACCCTACCACCGTTTGTTCCTTGTGGACAGTTCATCCTTTTCATTTCAAGATACGTTTGAATCATTTTTTATCCTATTTAATAATTACGTTGCCTTTCTCTTCATAGTTACAGGTACGTAATCTAAAATGGCGTGATCAGTTGTGTCTTTCCTGAGTTCGACATTGATGGGACGAGGAGCCATTGCCTTTTTCTGAAAGGTCTTGATTATTGTGTGTCATCTTTTCATCAGCCGTGAGGAAAGGGGCATCGCGAATACCTTTCATTTCTTCAAAGACAAAGCAGCTATTTCATTTGGTTGTCTCGGAACGTCTTGTAGACATTCCAATAATCTGGGTTCTACCAAAGCCATTTTCTTTGTGTTTTCTATCACCCCAATATACCCTTGGCCACACTCAGTAACGCGGGAGGAAGAAGAGCGCCCGAGAATCCCCATTTCTGTAAGATCGGTCTTCTCTTTTTGTCAAACGTGCCTTTGTTTGACCCTTCTCTCACTAAGTGTTTCTGACGGACGAGTTTGACTCTCTGAGCTCGGTTCAGATATTCGAGGGACAGTCATGCAGACAAGTGATCAAATCTTTGTCAGCACGTTTTAGTATGGATCTGACTAGCACAGGTTTCTATTTAATGAAGAGCTTGAGAATCGTAATGCTACGCTTGAGACGGTCGGGCATGATTCTGACTCGAGGGCCGACATGCTGGAAAAAATGAATTCTCGGTCTTATATGTCCAGGAGTATCTTGCCTTAGAGCGATTAAAAGGTACCCACATGGGACCAAAGTAGCCTCTTCATAAACTTTTCTTAAAAATTTTAAATAACCAGGATACATCTATGCTGCCAAGTGACTAATTTGGGAACGACCCCTAGGATTTTCAAACAAGATTATGTAATGTGTGTTGAGAGCTATGGTGGGATTTACTTTTATCGAATAACTTTTGAACTCTATACATGACACTAATCTCACGTTGATGACTACGCCTTGTAAACAACTTAGAAACTCGATCAGCACCGAGCATAATATCGCCCAAAATGAACAAACTATCTGATTTCATTTTAAGGTGAAGACCCTCTACACATTCTACTTGGGGTAAAATATCGTGTATCGGTTGCCATTCACTATAATACCATAGTATATGACTGGGAAGGAGTGTAATAATCTTTGTAAGGTTTTGAATAACCCGATTTACAAAAGATGTTCCACTACCCGTTGGACCACATACTAAATAAGTAAATGGGTGCTTTAACCCTTTACCTAACATAAAAAGCAGACGACACTTGCAAAAAAAATTCTTGAATAACTATTTTTTTTCATTTTTTGTCTCAAAAACATAGGTTATGACCCCTCGTTGGAACGAGCTCGACGAGCTCGTTCCAACGAGGGGTCATAATCTATGTTTTTGAGACAGAAAATGAAAAAAATAATGAAAATTAATTGTAGATTTTTGAGAATAGCGAGCATCCATGATGATGTTCGAACCAACATGGCTGTGGTTCTCGCCTTTCATGCATTTCGTCCTTGCCCAAGCGAACTCATTGGGTGTCATGGGGGCTACCACGTCTGTAGGAAGTACCCCCTCCCCTGCATTTTGTACTGAACTTGGGACAAGTCAAATTTATTGATCAATGGTCAGAAGATAATGATCAAATAACGTGAGAGCATTACCACCCCTACAGTCTTTTTTTATTTTATTTTTATTTTTAATTTTATATTTTTAAAAAGTTTATTTCCATTTCAATAACAAAATCAATTTTCACCCTTCATTGTCTCTTGAAACAAACTTCTATTTACATCACCACTTTTCTAGGGCTGCACGATATTCAAAAACGAATACCGGTATCGGTATTCAAAAACATACCGCGGTATACCGGTATATCGAAAACTGCTCAGATATATGAACATAGGTACCACAATCGAGACTTGAGGCATCATAGTCGGAACGAATCAGCATGCTTTGGTGATGCAGTTCGAAAAACATTTACTCAACGCAGACGATATCAAAAGTTATTATTTAAAAAATCAGTTTATCAGATTTTTCCCCCAAACTTCTACAAAATAATATCATGTGAACCCTCATTGGAACGAGCTCAACGAGCTCGTTCCAATGAGGGGTCACATGTTATAGTTTTGTTGAAATTTAAAAAAAATATTGTTTCAACTGGGAAATTTGTATTTTACGTAGGCGCATGCAGACGATTCCTTGGGTAAAGGGACAATATTATTCATTCAGGGCTACAGTTAAAAAACTCAAGTCATCTTGAAAATTAAATTGTGAGTAAATAAATAATGACGATAAACCGATATTTGTGTAATTACACCGGTATTCAATCGATATTGGTTTGAATACCGGTATTTATCTAACAATCATATAGATTTTGGCCTGAAAACCGCGAGAAACGGCACGTATCACATAATGCATTCAGATTCCGTATCCTATAGACGGCTCCTTCTGATTCCGTATCACATAGATTCAACTTCAGGTAAACACCGCGCTATGACGAATAATATCATTATATGCATTGTTATTGCGCACTAAAATATGAAATTCAAAATTTTGACCAATTTCAACCCAATTTAAACTGAAAAGTTGGGAAAACGGGCTTCATGTAACGGGATTGTTAGATAAATGTATTATCATGACCAAATGCATGTCCTGTAATTTGTATCAGATTCGAGGTCGTGTTTACAATCAGATCGCAACGAGCCCGTTAGTATTGTTGTCGCTAAAACTTCTACCATCATCTACCACAACATTCTTACCTTTGACGTCTAACCCTTTGAACCCTGATGGTATCTTCCACACCAGCTCAGTGTCATCGCTTGGAAGAGTCTATATTCGTTACTTGGGGAAAGACTAATCAATATTATCAACGTGCAGCCTCGCGGCTGCACGTTGCAAATCTTGATTGGCCTACCACACAAATTCTCTGAGCAACTATACACTTTAAGAATTCAGGCCGTATCGCTATCCTGGACCGGAAAAGCAGTCTTTCGGGTTCAAAGGGTCATGGCTCTGTTACTATACTACTTCTACTGCTTGCATTAGCTATCGTTATAAATATCCACTACTTCTACCTTTTACTGTGGCTATCCCCTTACTATCTGCTTACACACTAAAAACTAAAGTGTTAAACTGACACTGTCAATGTGTTAAACCCATTCTAACTCTTAGGGTTTGATTTTAACACTCAGAGTTACGTATTTCATAATCGATTCCATCGACCATACAGGGCCTAGGAGGCGGCATCTTCTTACCTTCTTCTTCTATTCTTCTCTTTCTATTCTTCTCTTGTTCTGGGAGTTCTTTAAGCAGCAGTTTGTTAACTTCAGCATCGATCTCTTCTTTGTGATTCTTTTGTGTATGCCATTCTTCAATAGATAGGACGATTCCGGTTTTGGTTGGTTTCCCGTCATAAAATCTTCTCAAGTGGATCTTCAACTCCGCTTGCATTATATTCACACTAACGCGGGTGTGTCTTGTTCCGAGACGCAGCATCTTGATCTGTTAAGTTCACAGACTCAAAGCAGATTGATGAAAACCAGGTACCCTAATTTATCTTTGACTGACGGACGTGGAAAACACTATGTCGTTTTGATCCAATTTTTGATCCTCGAGAGGATTTGTGTTTGTTTCCCATAGGATTATAGGTTAAAGTCAGAACAAATAGAAAATTAACATAAAAAGTAATGCGAAAGAAACACAATGGGAATACACAAATCTGATTGGTTGATTCACTTCAATCTGATTCCATGACTCATATCCTGCAGATGATGCCCCTCTGCATTTTGTATTGACTTGGGACAGGTCATGTTTATTGGTCTTTGGCAGAAGATAAAGATTAAATAACACGAGAGTATTTTCATACAACAGGATTTTTTAACATTTTTTAATGTTTTTTTTTTTTAGAAAAAAGTAGAAAGAAATTAATGCTTTGTTCAACAGAGAATGATGATGATGATTATGATTTTAACTCTATGAGTTGACAACATGAAATAATCCGTATAGGGGTAACCTAAAGGATAAACATTTGTTAACTAAAATATAACTGGGAGTCACCCAGTTCCAATAGAGGGTAACCCAAAGGATACCAGGAATCAACATTGTAAACTAAACATAAGTTTGAGAGTAGTGAAAATAAATAGTAATTTTGGGTTCAAAGGGGTAACCTAAGGGATACAGTGGAGCCCGCTTAATTGGATGTCTCTTAATTGTATATCCCTGTTAACTGAATATAATTTTCGAACACAAAACCATTTGCTATACCTCCAGTACCAATTTGACCTGTTAATTGTATATAGGTTATAGAGTAAACTCCTGTTAATTGAATAAAACATCTTGTAATCTGTCGAGATATTACCCTGACTCTCCCCTGTTTTCCTTTGTTTATAGACCTATTAGGCCTCAGTACATCCAATACAGGCATTTAATCTATTATATCTTGTTTTACAGAGCTCATGGACCTCTGTCAAACAAGATATAATAGAATAAATGCAAAGTTTATGTCTAGAATACAGGAAAGTGACGCAATCCCTGTTAATTGAATACTCCTGTTAATTGAATAATTTCCATTGGCAAAGTGACTATTCAATTAACAGGGTTCCACTGTACCAGGAATACCAGGACACAATATTGTAAGAAAAACATAAGAACATTTGCTTCCAGTATGGTCAGCATACACCAGGAGTGTACAACATGAATGATTTCTCTGCATCGCGATTAAAGAAAAAAACTTGCTTCCAAAACTATATACAGTTATTTACAATTACAATATGTACAAAGCCAGTTCCTTCTTCTGAATAAAATTTGTATTTATTTCACTCACCCCATGAGAAAAAAAGGAAGTATAAACTTTTCATCTTGGATAAACATGTCTGTATGTATATGTATAATAATATTGATTGAATAACTTTGATATGAGAATTTGCTTATCTCCGGATTTCTGTGATGATTGTGGGAGAGGTTTCATTGGTTGTAGAGAAAAACTTATATTGCCATTGGTAAAGGTGATACATCTTGCACTGGTCGTTTAGGATAAACATATGATAAGCTGTCCTTAGCCTGTACTCATGTAACTATGTTGTTACCGTTAAGTCTGAATCCTTTGTTTATCCCTATTCCTGTCGTTTTGTCTTTTATTACTTTCAAGTAGTTTTCCTTTGTCAAGTCATTCTGTCTTTTATTTAGTTCCCTACAGCACAATTATGTTGGTGTTCAAAGCAGTAACAAGTTTTGCTACACAGTCCCTAGCTAACTATATATGGACTTGGCGATAGAATAATTCCTTTTTGTCTGGGCTGACTAGTCCCTCATGGGAAGACCTGGAAATTGCTATGTAAAGGCTGTCCGTGTCCGATTCACAAAGTTCAAAATTCATACGATCAACAAAAACATTAACAACCCATAGTAGAACTGGAGCATACGTTACTTAGTATATTGATTTAAAAAAAAACTATGTGATGGGGCAAGTCGAGTTTGATTCTAGTTTTCTTCATTTCAGTTTCGTAGAGTTCTCCAGATAGGGCAAAAGGCCAGATTATTGATGAAGTTGGACACACTCTCTTCGTCACAACATACTACATTTCTATGTTTTGCCTTGTTGGTTACTGTCAGCACGGAAATACCTAATAATTCCATTGTGTCAGCTACGATGCCTTTTGTGAGGTCAGAGTCCCCCTACCTTCGGGCCTATGATACCTGATCACCGAATTTCCTGGAGAGCGCGTTGGGTTGGTACTGGATAACTTGATACACCCGGCTGATTACCAGCCTATACACCAAATACCATTGCAATAATTGTGTAGCCAGCAAAAGTTTTTCTCCAAAGTATCTACCAATTAGATTACGGCGAGGTTGGCGCCCAATATTGTTAGCTTCAGAGTAAGCCTTCATTTGTGGCCCGATATCTTCCCGAGAAATATTACGTTTTTTGAAGATCGGTGTGATTTCTTCAAAATGGGGCTTCAATTGGTCAATATAGCAATGTCACACTCTACAAGGCCAAAGATGCCGCCTTTGTGGATCTTCTCGAGAAGTTCGACGAATGTCATCGAACCATCCACCGAAGTACAAAATTCTTCCTGGAAAGAGATATTTAGGGCTGGATCGTTAATTTTCTGGTGATGCCACTCACATTCCCAGATTTTCACAACATCATGCGTTAGAGGTATTGGGTGGTTCCCTTGGTTCAAAGTTCAGCCATGGACTTCCGCTGGTTTATATTGTGAGTGGCTAATGTACCGTCCTTCATGTTGAGATATCACTCGTGACCGTGCAATAAGCATCCGTGGAACTAATATACAGTTTTGGTGTTTTTACACCAAACATCTACGGGCACTTGGCTTGTACCAATCCGCTTTTCTGTATCGTTGTATTCGTAACGGATGTGGACATGGTCCCTGGAAGACATAAACACTAGCAACTGATGGGCCATCCTACCGTACTTATGGGAGTACTTTGGTTTAAAGTCGGTTTCTTCCTTCCGTCGAAGGTAGAAACCTGTTGGCATTTCTTTCATAAATGACCAGTACAAAGCATTGACATAACCTACAATACTCCCACATCCCTTTGATGATGCGCCATATTTAAAAGGTCTTTGACTGGCAACATTCTTCTCGTGAAAACGATTGAATATTATGGAAGGCCCGCCCTCTACAATGTTGTCCTTCGTGAGATGATGAAGGTCCTTGTTCTTCTCGTTGATGTTCTCAACGGACATACCTTCGTCGACGGCACTAAACAGATATTCTAGCGTTAGTCATGGAGACGCTAATCTCATCCTTAAACATGTCGACCCTCTTTTTCAAAGTGAATCTGGGATTGCTTTTCAGTAGCCTCTAGGAATGGCTGGACATCTCTTTTATTATACCAGACAAGGAAGTCTCTAAATGTCCTCATCCCACTGGCCGCCCAAAATATGTTTTCTTTTTTCAAAGAGCTATAAAAGGAAATATGGCGAAGTAATTGGGTAGTATCCAATTTATCAAGACAGTCAGTCCATTCATAGGGAAGAAATCCTTTAATGGCCGAACAACCAAAAGCCTTGAGAAATTTTTCATAACTAAACCCTGCAGCCAAATAATTGCTTGCATCCAAAAAATTCGGATCATCCGTTTTCAAAACCATGAAATTGTTTTTCTTCTCGACTACAAAAGACAATGTGACATTTGTTTCAGATAGTCCATCAATTCTCGTTTAACCACGTTGACATCGTAGTTTCCGGAAGTGAAACCTAATACGGGCATTTCCTTCATGTAATGTCAAATTCTGTAGCCTACTTTTTAAATGGGTGGGGTTTAGAGTCGTCTGCACTTCCCTGTGCCAAAGAGTCGTGGGCCATTTGCCTGAGCGACAATACAGTGGACATGTGAATCAATTGCATGCTGGAGTAACCTTACTCTGAAAATATTTCCATTAAAGAATTCATCATAGTTTCAACCAACGTCTCTGCGTCTCCATCAGGCAGAAGAAATTTGGGTCATCAAAACCTAGACATTACTACATACACTAACGCTGATGGGTTTGTACTGGGCTTCCCAGATAGGAATATCAGTTTTAGGTGAGGAGAGAAGTTATGTTTCAAAATAACACTCAAAATGAAACGTAGCCCTATAGGCTACGACCGTACGTGCTCTGGAATAACAATACAGCCATCGCGGGGGTGTGGTTGATACCACCAACATACGTAAAAGGAAGATCATCGGCACAAGTTTTCTCATGTTCATTGAGACGAAAAACAAAGCCTCCACAATTTACCACACTTACGGAAAGCAAAGAACTTACAATATTGATTAATGCCTGTGATGTAACTGAAATGTTTCTAAAAAAATACATGACGAAAACCGGTCTTCCGCAAATTACCACACTTACGCCAAGCAAAGGACTTCTAATATTGATTAATACCAGTGATGTGACTGAAATGTTTCCCATACAAATTGACATAAACGGTACTCTCAAAATTTCCATTAGACCTATGAACAATCTTAGCAATAACATCATCGTCTTCCAATAATGACGAAAACCGATCTTCCACCACAATTTACCACACTTACGACAAGCAAAGGACTTATAATATTGATTTATGCCAGTGTTATGACTGAAATGTTTTTCATACAAATTGACATACATGGTACTCCCAAAATTTCCATTAGACCTACGAACAATCGTAGCAATAACATCATCATGTTCTAATAATGACGAAAACCGGTCTTCCACAATTTACCACACGTACGACACGCAAAGGACTTAAAATATTGGTTAATGTCGGTGATGTGACTGAAATGTTTCTCATACAATTTGACATATATGATACTCTCAAAATTTCCATTGACCTATGAATAATCTTAGCAATAACATTATTGTCCTCCAACAAGCGTTTAAATACTTCAATATTCACTACAAATACCTTTTCAACGTTGATGAGTTCATCCAATTTGACACCTGGTATGTTTTCATTGGGTACATCTGTGTATTTACTATACAGGGTCTGGGCCATTGTATTCAGAGTATGGTAAGTAGAACCGTTCGCACCAGAGCGCTAAACTCCGGAACACACATAGGTTGTCATTATAAAAAAACTGGCGGTTCTCATCACTGACAAGGCAACAACCGATCGATTTTCCAAAATATACTTGGGAAGGTTTTCAGGGACCCCACCGATTGGGTGATTTTTAATCTGTTAATATAAAAAGTTACATTGGTCAGTTGATCGTCAATCAATTTAGAGTTGGGTCTGTGCTGACCAGGCCATTCCAAAATGTCTTTCTGTTCAAGGTATTCGAGGAAATTTCCAAAATCCACTGCATTTTCTTTAAGGACGGTCCATCAAGCATTGTTTTGAGAAGGGCGGTAAATCTTAGTTCTTCCGTTTCTTTGCTGGGTAAAATGAATCCGGAGCTTAAATTAATTTTGAATTTATATTTCTGAGACTCAAAGATGCTTTTAGTTAATTCGTAGTTCACGGTGGGTCCTAATGGCGTTACAGTTCCTATGATAAATTTCCAATATTTCTTCACTGGTTTCAGCTAAATGGACCTGATCAAAATCAACGGGGTCTATGTCCAAAACAGTGCGGTATTATTTCAAGGTCGTGTCCGGTTTTTCAGAAGTACGTTTCTTGGGAAGAGTGTCAGGGAGATGGACGGTGTTCTTATGCCCTTTAGAGTGTGAAAGTTGGATAAATTCCTCTCCACATTCTAAACATGTAAATATCTAAATTTTCTTTCCTAGTAAATTTCTTAAACAGTTGTTACAGATAAACGTCTTACCTTCTCCGTGAGCTGTCATTTGATGTCTATTTTTGTTTCGTCGATTCGTGAATATTTTCCCACAATCCTCGCATGTATATCCAGATGTCTCCGTAATCCTTCAAATAATGAACCCACACACAAAACAGCACACACAAATTATTTAAATAGTCCGTGTACAAAGAGGTGATCCTCTTCCATAAAGAGATGAAAATGGAATGGGCTCGAAGTCAAAATGTTCCTGAATTGTCTCTATGTCTAGCGGACGTGAAGAAAAACACCATGCAGTTTTGACCCAATTTTCGATCCTGAATCAGCACTGTGTTTGTTTCTCATAGGATTACATTGAAAATTAGGTAGGGAGTCAGTTAATGAACTTAGTAAATTTAGATCACAGGCAACAATAAGGGTGTCATTTCAGGATGCTAGTAAATATAGAACAGGAACTCATAACAATTGAGTTCCACATTGAAATTAAGGGAATAGGCAGAAGGAGAATTCTGGGAAATCAATTTCGGTAGCTTTGATGTTTTTTAGTGATTTGTAAGGATTGTCGGGTCTACTTGGGTAATGCTACGAAGTAAACGAGGACATGGGGAAAATCCAAACTGGAAAACTACTCTTATACAAAGAAACGCGCCTTATAACACAACGTGCTACTATTATAAGCCATAGATGGTGGCTTAGCGAAGTCCGTTTCGGTGATTTGGGGGTGTTTTTGTGATTTGGAGAGATTGTGGGGTCTGGTAATTGGATCTTCTCTTATACAAAGGAACGCACTCACATAATATACCATCGTCTATTTGTAGGCTTTGGGTCACATAACAAGCACGTACTACTATAGAAACCAAGATTATAGCCCACAGTATACAAAATGGACGAGGGAAACACGTATCACCCTTGCAACACGCGCTTCGCATGCGCACTAAGCCACGTATCACTATGGGGATGACGCCACAAGATGGCTACCATAACAATCAAACATGGCGTAACTAGATCACGTGGCATGATGTCACCATCCAAACATAAAATGTCTGTCGCTCTCCTCTTTCTAATAATAGTACATCTTTAAAAAATGATGATTAGGATTACTTGCCATTGCTCAGTTTCATGACGTCGCTTTAATTTGTATCTGACCGAGGGGTGGTGTGTTCGAAGCTGGTCCGCGCCACTTGTATTGTGACCTTGAGCAAGTTACTTAATTCCCACTGGGGGCACAGCCACAAAGTGTACTAAGCTGTATGGAACGTCGACGATGCATGTGCATTTAACCAATGCCAATGCTAACGTGACTAATGTCAGGTTAGTACGCTGGAGAGTCTGGTAGTTACTCGCCGCTCTCGGTGGTAATCTTTGAGTATTCCGCCTTCGTCCCCCGTAAATCTGCGCGGTACAGTATGACCATAGCTGTTGAAAGTGCCGTAAAACCCCAGAAGAACAGCAACATTTAATTTGTCTGGATTAGTGGTATGAAACCATGATCACTGTACTCTCGAACATATGGATCTACTGGAAAGAGAGGCTCAGTTTAGACATCGAACTTTTCATGGGTCGAACCAATAAGATGAACGTATATTTGTTATTGACTGACATGACTCATGTAAAGTACAACGTATAAATTAACTCTGTTAGAAGCTCGAGCCTACGTGCTGCACGTCTCGTACTGATGTACCGCAAGTCTGAAGTCCTTTTGTAGTTTATACGTCGCACCTTCGACGATATGTGCTTACGGTATAAGGCGCAACCAGGTCCAAAATTCAGCAATTGCATGTACATTTTTTTTCAATTCTGACGTAATTTTCTTTGTCAAGGACACGCGAAGATATTTTGAATGTTGCACAGTTTGAATGTTTTGGTTTCCTGCTTAAAATGTGAAACGAGACAGAGATGAACGACAACAAGTACATAGAATGATGACACTATTGTCATTGCTTATTGTATTCGATGTCCACTGTGTACTTTTTCACTGAATAACATAAGCCGACACTTGTCGAATGGTAAGTATAAAAATGGACTGCAAATCGCAATTACATGAACAAGCCGCTGCAGGCAGACCTATCATTTAGGCCTCTGTTGAGAAGGTAAGGTAAAAACTTCAGATCCCCGCCAATACCCCCTCACACACATACACACATAAGAAGAATGTTTTCTGTGAACAAAGCAACAGGGTGAAGGGTCTCATATAACAAGGGAAAATTGTATTAATGTGTAAATACCAAGGGAATAGGAACTGGGTCCACATGACGAATGTGTGCCTCCCCAAACTTTTAATTTCTAAAGAGAATAGTGGTGTCATGTCCGGTTTAGCTTACACTTCATCGCATGTAAACTTGAACCTACAGCTGCTGTACAGGCCTATATCGCTCGCATCCTCTAAGGTCGAGAAAATTGCATCATTTCGATTCCACGATGAAAATTTTCTGCAAAGGGCATGTTCATGGTCGGCGACAAAGTTGTTAAGATAGACTCGTTTGTAGCCATCTTATGTTTTTGCGTGGTAGACGCTGCAGTTGTTGATGGAAAAGACATTATGGTACTCTTCTACATGTCCTCAAATTTCTTGACACGCGCCATGTTGTTTACCCCTGTTAGACTTGGTATGCCAGGGCAATTCAAAGAACGTACCACTATACATTTTTTCACGTGGGGTGGAGATTAGTGTACTGCTAAATATAGAACTGAAATAGTGCCCGCACATACATGTATTCTGTATCTCCCGAACTGCAGCATGAAAATTTAGCAAAAAACTTGGTGCACTTGGATAGCTAATGACCACTGACCAACACCTTGTTAATCGTCCAAAGATGCGGTTCTAATGCGCTCCTGAAAAAATTAACTCTTAATTTTTTCCGCTTATAGCTTTCTTGCTAATGACAAGATGATGTCCTGGACGGGGGTCAAATTTGTTTCCTCTCATCCACCTCTTCCATGGGTTGGTGGGGCTTGAAGTTCCATTCAATATTACTTTGTAATTTTTACACATCGTGGAGCTCGTTCCAATGAGGGGTCATCACCTATGTTTTTGAGACAAAAAATGAAAATAATAGTTATTCAAGATGTTTGTTTGCAAATGTCGTCTGCTTTTCATGTTCGGTAAAGGGTTAAAAAGGGTTAAACAAAACAAAAAAAAACCCAAAAAAGTATTAAATCCCCATTACACCTACGGCAAAGCGCCTTTGTTTGCGCGCGCGGATACTTGACACAATTGTTGATTGTTGACTACATAATTCACTTGTGAAGTTATAGTTTATAATCAAACCCAGAAATCTCAGTAAATCACACTTTGGAAAGTAGTAAATGCCGGGCCAGCAGCACACTGGTGGCCTGATTTTTGAACATGGACGGGGTTGCTCAATTGTGTTGATTTATTTTGTATGGTGCGTTTTGGACACAGCTGTACTACGCACATGTTCTTTCTTTCATGTATTGTTCACACCTTTGACACCAGCTGGTCAAACGCGCAGTGATCCGGATCGTTACGGATTATTTTCTCATCCCTTTGTTCTAATTACCTAGGGGTAATCATTGGTCAAGTGTGCGTAGTATTATTGCGTAATTAGTCCAGTTAATTACAGGTGCACGTGCGAGAGATTCGTCATTCTGCTTCCTTCAAAAGACATCCTATCTAACTGAGACAGCCTGAGGCAGATTATACTTGCCAGTGATGGCCATCACTCAATATCATCTCCGAAGTAGCAGACTATACTTGCCTGAAAACCCAGACCGACTGCACCCTCGGGGAGAGGTAGTACCTTTGTGAGAGGACCCAACCCCTCACACTGGTCCTCACCCGAGGGTCCAACCGACATCAGTCAAAGAGACCATCACGACGCCGCAACCGGTGACACCTGCCGAGTACCTGAACCTGTTCCTCCTTCAACACGAGTAGACATGTGGAAATTAGTCACTTACAGTCAACGAGGGTCGAAAGGGGCTTGTTCCCCATATCGTCCCTGCGCGCCTTCGGCGCGTTAAACCATTTCATTCGGGATCGTCATTCTGCATTCATTCGCAAGTTCATTCAGTGACGAAAATTTTACAGTGTTACACTTGGATTCCATTTCCAGTTCTGACGTTTCATTCCTGCAAGTAAGTTATTTAGCTTATCACTGAATTTTTCAGTTGTTCATCATGCTTCGCATCTTAGTTGTTGGGCATTCTTTTATCCGGAGGGCTGGCTCCTATATTTACGGCGGTCCCGACAGCAGAGATTTTCCTCGCCATTTTGACTTTGCCCAGTTACTGCACTTGGAGCGTCATAATGGACGTCCTGTTTCTATTCGTTTTTTTTGGTATTGGTGGAGCATCGGTGGATACTTTGTCGGCTCGGCTCGGCCCAGTTTTGCACACTTTTCAACCCACTTTAGTTTTATTGCAAATTGGTGCCAATGATTTGAGTTCACGTCGTCCGGAGGTAGTTGCAGCAAGTATTGATGACTTGGCTTCGGAGTTAAAACAGGTGTACCAGGTTCAGCGGGTTTATGTTACTCGCCTTTTTCGTCGGTCAGTCATCAATTGGAAATTTGTTACGTTACCCAACTTTTCCTTGGAAGCCTTCAACACCGCCGTCGGTCGGTCGGGTGAACTGCATGTTGGAACATTTTTTGGAGGTTAATCCGGGCTGTTTCTTGTACGGGCACACCAGGCTGGAGCGTGTAGTGCACCATTTTCTCGCTGATGGCGTTCATTTCAACGAGGTTGGTCTTCAAACGTATGTTCGTGGGCTTCGGGGTGCCATCCTTCATTGCTTAAATCGGTCCTAGTTTTCTGTAGTTGTTTGCGGCTTCTGTGTTGGTCTGGAGTTTCAGACACACGACATAAAAAAAAAAAAATTAAAAATATAAACTCACAAAAAAAAAAACAAAACCAAACAAAACAAAAAAAAAACAAACAAAAAACCTTTCAGTAAAGGTGGCTTGTGCCTCTTTCTTTGACTTTGTCTGTTCAGTGCTTTTGTCTATTCAGTGGTTGATATCCTATATTCCCCCCACCACCCCCCCCCCCCCCCTGTTTTCTTGTTTTTCTGGTGTGATCCGGTTTCGTTTTTGCACCCCCCCCCACCACCACGGCCTCATTGCTACTCACCCCCCTTCATCATTGTTTCAGTCCTGTTTCTTCGCTTCACTCTCTTGGTCATTCATGTCCCAGCCATCCAGTATATTTCGCATGACTGCATTTACACCTTCATACTTATTTCCGGTTGCAGGAAGCCTGGGCATTACACATTTCTGTCCATTGCCGGTACTCATTGTTCCCATCTGGTGCAGGGTTTTTAGTACCCTGGAGACTTTGTCCCCCCTGTTGGGGTGGTGCGGCATTCCACTCGTGGGCTCCTTAGCTAAATGTTAGCGACTGCTCCTGCGCATTCGGGCACTTCCTAACTGCTTTTTACTGCCTTTTTCTTCATGTTACCACAGCTGCTTTACGGCTATGTCGCGATTGCTCGCCTGGAGGGGTATTTACAGTCGGTACTCGTGTAGCCAAGCTGGTGCCTTTGCCACCTGGTGCAGGGTCTCTCTCATGCCCTGGAGTCTTTTGCTACCTGATGTCAGGTTGTGCGACATTTCTTTGTTTTTGCTCTTCCCGGCCAGGCAATAGCGGTTTATAAAAAATTTCGAAACTAAAGTTTTCAGCATCAAACATAATAAAAAAAAAACAAAAAAAACAAAAAACAAAAACGGTTGTTGCCCAGCCCCCTGCTTAATTGTTTAGTCATGTCGCTCTCATTTGGTTGGAGTTTTATACTGCCAGTCCTCATGTAGCCAGATTGGTCAGGGCTGTTTTTACCCTGTTGAGACTTACTCACCCTCTATTGGGGTGTTGCGGCTTTTCAATATTGTCATGCATCTAATTTTATTATGTTGGCTGCTCATTAGCGCCCGTTCATTCCTCTCCGCCAAGGCTTCCTGCATCCTACTCCTTCCAGCACTCAGTTCTCGTTAATTGTTGGCGGTTTATTGCCTATTATGACTTGGTACGATATGTTTACCGTTTTTGTATTATTCGCCTTATGTTGCCCACTTGCAGGCTTGTTTCACTCATTTGTGTTTTCGGTTACCTGGGTCCTGTCCAATATCCGTTATTTATCATGCTAAACAGCATTACTCGGCTTGTTTATTATTTTCAGGTATGCCTAAGAAACGTGCTTCATTGGTGGACAACTTGTCGAAGATGTTTACCCCATCAAAGAGAAAGAGGGCATCACGTTCAGCTGCCTCAGTCGTCGCATCTAGTGCTTCAGTGCTTCAGACCCCTATTATTACTACAGCTGTGTCGACTTCGCCTGTGGCTTCAACAGCGTTTTCTTTGGATCCGGTCACTGAAGGGCCAGCCCATGCAGGGCCCGCTTCATCTAGTGCGCGTTTTCCGACGTCTTCAATGGATCAAAGTGCTCGAATTGTCAACTCACCAGCAGTCAGTGTTCAGCAACGAGGCCCGTTCATAGGGTCCTCTCCTTCAGTGTTACCAGTGCGTGGTAATCCTGGTGTTATCAGTGGTCATGGGGGGGGGGGGGGGGGGGGAGCACCTTAACATCCGGAGCGGTGCCCATCCCTATCTTCTCTGTGCAGTCGCAGGACACCGCGGCTTCTACTAGTGTCATTCCACCACAGCCTCATTATTTCTCTACCAGTGACAATCAGGCACCCATCGACCTGTCTGTTCCGTGGCACCAACATACTTTTCAACCATCACAGCCAGTCTCGTCTGACCCTATTCCTCATGTTGACACAACACCCACAAGAGAATCACAATTGGATACTCAGCAGATACCGTTCCCGGACGTACCGGTTATAAACATTGCACATCCTGCAAACTCATTAGAAACTGTACAACCTGCTGGGACATCGGTCCCTATTACCATCAACATTCCTAGCAACTTTTTGTCACAGAGGAACATTACCAGTTGCATATCTGATGCCGTTGGTCACGCCCTGCAACAACAGCAGTTAGATATGCATAATTCAAATTCGCAAATTCCAGCCCTTTTAAATCCCAGGGAGAGTGACGTGGCCCCTGGTGGGCCTGGCTTCACTCTTCCTGGCTCACAATTCGTATCCGTCGCTATATCTCTGAGCGCAACGGTCCCCCCCAAGTTGAAGGCTCAGATATGGGCTGACGAATATGTCAATTTATCAGCTCTCCTCCCTCAGCAGCCACAAGCTTCGTCTTACACTATGACAGTTTGTGAATCTGAGGGTAGTCCCACAGTGCTTTGGGTGCCCAAAGCGCCCAAAGCCTTGACCTCCATTCACCAATGGCTCAGTGCCTTTGGAGTGTACATGGCCTCCTATCTCGAGCGCTTTCCCCATGAAGCTGGGAACATAATAAAATACCAGTCAAACATTAGGCATCTGTCTGCCATTGTGTTTGACTGGCAGTTCTATGACCAGCAGTTTAGGGCCCTCCGCCAGCATAACCCTAGCTTAGCTTGGAATGCCTGGCATTGGGGACTATACATGCAGGCCATGCCTGGAGGTAGGTTTCCTACAGCTCAGAAAAGTACCCAAGGCCCTGGAAGGGGGTATTCAACCCAAGCTAGACGCGGGAGGCGCCAATATCCCCTAGGTTTTGTCACCGGGTTCATGCTGGCGATAAGTGTCTATCCACTCCCTGTACTTTCTCACATTCATGCTTTCGCTGTCACCAGCAGCACAGCTTTCAACAGTGCCCCCAACGTTTCAGGGGGCAGCAACAGCCCTTTCGTGGGGCTGGGGGACGAGGTGCCCCCAACTCCCACAGATCAAATCAGCCTTCCGCCCTGCCTACCAACCCCAATTCAGGTAGCTAAATTTGAGGAAATGCTGACCGGCTATGATGCTATTCAGTTCCACTACTTGACGCAAGGCTTCTCCTATGGTTTTCGTCTTGTGGCGGAAGGGGTCATAGCGCACTCCGCCCCGAATCTGAAATCGGCCAATGACCTTCCTTCCATTACAGCAGAAAAACTAAGAAAGGAGGTTCAGGCTGGTCGCATGGCTGGCCCCTTTAATTTTCCTCCATTCTCCAATTTGGTAATCTCCCCCATAGGGCTAGTGCCCAAGAAAACGTCGAATGACTTTCGTTTAATCCACCACCTCTCCTTCCCTGCAGGTAACTCTGTAAATGATTCGATATCCCCGGAGCTTTCTTCCGTGTCTTATCAAACTATCCAAGATGCCATTTCCCTCATTTGCGCCTTAGGTCGGGGATGTTTCTTAGCTAAAACAGATATCAAATCTGCCTTCAGACTGACACCTGTTCACCAGGAGGATCATCCTCTGCTAGGGCTCAAATGGGGGACAAGTATTTTTACGACAAGTGCCTTCCCATGGGATGTCGTTCAGCCTGCAAAATCTTTGAATGCTTTAGTTCCGCTCTCCAATGGATAAGTATCAACAAATGTTGCATTAAGCATATTTTACATGTTCTCGATGATTTTCTTTTTCTTGCCCCATCAGAAGCAGTCTGTCGGCAGTACTTAAGGCAATTTATTGCACTCTGCAAGCACCTTGGAATTCCTATTGCCCACGACAAAACGGTTACCGCGACGACCTGTATCACCTTCTTGGGGATAGAACTGGATTCGTGGATATGTCGACTCGTCTCCCACGAGATAATCTTGACAAATGCAAGGAAACCATTCTGTCCTTCCTTGAACGGAACAAAGTTACATTGCAAGAACTTCAATCTATTATCGGCCTTCTCAATTTCACTTGTTCTGTCGTTGTACCTGGGCGGGTCTTTCTCAGGCGGATGATTAACCTGACCATTGGCGTATCCAAGCCCCATCATCGCATACGACTGACTAAGGCAGCGAAAGACGACCTGCGTCTTTGGTTGCTTTTCCTTGACAATTTCAATGGCAAATCTTTCTTTTTCACCCGCCCCTGGACTAATAACGTGTCTCTGCATCTCTATACAGATGCCGCAGCTTCTGTGGGTTGTGGGGGCTGTGAATGGTTTTCCTTACCATGGGACCATTCACAGCCAAACATCAATATTGCAGTTTTAGAACTATACCCAATTGTTGTAGCTATGCTTCTTTGGGGTTCCCGGTTATCCAATCGCCGCATACTCTTTCACTCCGACAATCAAGCGGTAGTATCCGTTATCAATGTTCAAACCTCCCGGGACCCTTCCATGCTTCACCTCCTGCGCCGTCTTGTACTCATCTGCTTGCGACATAATATTCATTTTAAAGCTCAGTTCATCCCAGGGAAAATTAATAAACTAGCTGATTGTCTCTCCCGTTTGCAGGTCGCAGAATTCAAGAGAATGTGTCCACAGAGCAACCAGGATCCAACACCTGTACCCGCAGAGTGGACAATACAGAACTTATTAACACAGCAACCCACCTCTTAGATCACGCATTGGCACCTGCCACAAAACGCTCGTATGCATCCACAGTTCAGCGTTATACGCAATTCTGTTACTCCCAGGGTTTACCGGTGTCCTGGCCCATCCCGATTTCACAGCTATGTTTATTCCTGGCGTATCTTTTTCGGAACCAATTTGCCTACAAGACCGTTCGTTCCATGTCTGGGTTGGCTTACATGCACAAAATCAATAATTTTCCCGACCCTACTCAGTCTTTTTTAATTCAAAAGATATTGTCATGGATACAGCGTCTACGTCCGTCGGTAGATGTACGTTTGCCCATCACCCTCTCAATTCTACATCGCCTATTGCACGCCTTGCCAACATTCGCACCAAGCAGTTATCTCTGCACCTTGTTCCGGGCGCTCTTCTCTGTTGCCTTTTATACATTTGCTCGTATAGGAGAATTATGCCCGCAGCAAGTGGTCGACGTGTCGAGGGTCCTGCAGCTAGGAGATATCAGTTATGAGGGGTCCCTTAATCAGAACTTTAGCATTTCCTTTCATAATTTTAAACACAACATAAGTGGCAAAACTCACATTGTGCCGTTACAGGCCATCATTGGTTCAAAATTCTGCCCTGTCCGCTTGCTTTCTCAGTACCTAGCTAAGCGTGGTAATGTTCCGGGTCCTCTGTTTTTCTACCCGGATGGCTCCCCGATTCGTCGGTCTCAGTTCACTCAAGTGTTTAATTTATGTTTGGCTTACTGTGGGCTCGACTGCAGCGTCTTTAAAGGACATAGTTTTCGCATCGGGGCAGCCACCTGGGCGGCAGCCCGAGGTTACTCAGATGCGCAAATTCGGGCTATGGGGCGTTGGAAATCAGATGCATTCCGTCATTACATCCGTAATCCCCCGTTAATATAGTCCCTCGCTCAGTTGGTTTTAGCTGTCGATAATGCCTGTGCATATCGTAATTTCTCACGTTCGCACAATTCTTCCCCCTACATCTCGCTTGAGAGGCAATATTTAGCCTTGGGTCTAACGACAGTTGCATCATACCTCAACTATGCGTTTTCAGTTTATAGAAGTGTCGCCTGTGCGTACTTCTACTTCTCTAATCGGGTGGGGGATGGGGGGTCCCAAGTGAATGTATTCTCCTACCTGGCATGTTCCTCAGTGCGAAATTCTTGCCTTGGAGTCGCATGTTCGCTCCTCGGCTCTACATTACTGATCTCAAAACAGAAAACCCCGAGATAAGTTATGAACTCTGACCATAAACTAATTAAGTACTTCAGCATACTCTACTGACTCGCCCAGGGGTTGCTTGTGTGCCCCCGGCTATGCTCCCTTCAGAAGCAACGAGAGCGTCGCTGTCCCTGAACATTTGGCTAGTCCTGTCCGGGTTGCCGGTGCACCCAGATATAGGCCATACCTTGGCGTCTTAGTCTGTTTACATAGTGAGATTGTTCATTCAGTTCCCCAGGCTTGTGTTGCCTCCTACCTCACCGGCTCTCTACACTTTCAGCTTTGTCTCCTTTCACACGTTCTCCCCGTGGCGGGATGGGTCAGCCCTGAGGTCTCACTCATCTGGTAGGTCAGACCTCAGGTCTCACTCATCTGTGGCGCTTTCTTCCGCACGAGGGACTACATGTTAAAAGAGACAACTCATATAGACATCCAGTAATAGCTAGTTTCTCTAGCTGGTAGATTTTAGATTACATGTACTGTTATATTAATGCTTTGTTACATGTTAGCATCGGCTACACTGCATTCTATCACTTACTCAATAATAATAAAAAGGGCGGTGTAGCCCGAATCAATCAAACATAGGTGTATTTCTTTCTCCCCGTCCTTGCTTCACAAATGCCGGGCCAGCAGCACACTGGTGGCCTGATTTGTGAACATGGACGGGGTTGCTCAATTGTGTTGATTTATTTCGTATGGTACGTTTTGGACACAGCTGTACTACGCACATGTTCTTCCTTTCATGTATTGTTCACACCTTTGACACCAGCTGGTCAAACGCGCAGTGATCCGGATCGTTACGGATTATTTTCTCATCCCTTTGTTCTAATTACCTAGGGGTAATCATTGGTCAAGTGTGCGTAGTATTATTGCGTAATTAGTCCAGTTAATTACAGGTGCACGTGCGAGAGATTCGTCTGCCAGTGATGGCCATCACTCATAATCATCCTCGAAGCGGCAGACTATACTTGCCCGAAAATCCAGATCGACTGCACCCTCGGGGAGAGGTAGTACCGTTGTGAGAGGACCCAACCTCCCACACCGGTCCTCACCCGAGGGTCCAACCGACATCAGTCAACGAGACCGCCTACCCACAACTGGAGAGACCTGCCGAGTACCGGATCCTTTTCCTCCTTCAACACGCCTAGACATGTGACAGCCATCATATACAGCCATCGAGGGTCGAAAGGGGCTTGTCCCCCATACCGTCCCTGCGCGCCTTCGGCGCGCGAAATCATTTCATTCGAGATTCGTCATTCTGCATTCATTCGCAAGTTCATTCAGTGACGAAAATTTTACACCCACCCCCTGCCCCATCATCCGCCACTAAGGGTCTTGTTACTTATTATGTTATCATTGTTGCTCACTACTGTGTTTGTACTTAATTAAGCCTTGTGCAGGGTGCTTCATGTAACACTGAGTAGGTATCAGCCTGTCAGTGGATTTATCTCTGCATTTTCCTGGAATCTACCAAGGACTTTTATTGGCTAGTAATTCTAGGTAACACTGAGTAGGTATCAGCCTGTCAGTGGATTTATCTCTGCGTTTATCCTGGACTCTTTCAATGACTTTTATTGGCTAGTATTTCTAGTCGGTATACCCGTGTTGTGCGCTTTCTTCCGCACGAGGGACTACATGTTAATAGAGACAACTCATATAGTAGTAAATGAACGATATTAAAACTAACGGAGTGATGCTGTCCAACTCGTGAAATTTTACAGTGTTGTGGGCAGAATTACGGACAGAGTCGACGGTCAAAATTCTCTTGTCCTCTTTTGCCACGACAGATTTGTATGTATATTTGTATACATGGGCGATGTCCCTTTTGCATTCCAGTTCATTGACTAGCATCGACATTCGAGCCCAATTTCCCGGATGAAGTCTGTTGCACACTGGATGAGGTGCGAGCGTTGGAGCCGTGCAATAGGTCTGGGGTCGTCAATATTTTCTTAGTATTCGCAATTTGGACGCGGTGTGATGTTTGTGGTTTTGCGGGGAGATGGGGGGGGGGGGGGGGGGGGTGCACTCGATCAGGTGAGGGGTTCCGGGTTTCAATATTTTTAATACAGGACGTCTCATCCTTATCAGCGAAAAACCAAGTGTATGCGTGTAACCACCGACAATATTCTGTACAATACTCCCAAATTCAATAATTTAATAATTTGTGCTGCATTTTCGTTATGTTTACTATATTTATACTGTGCAGTATCCTTGGGCAAGGCATTCAATTCCGATCGCTCATGTGGGGGCAAGGTAGCACTGTGTTCTAACGTGTAATGCACGTCGATGGTGCACTTATCTTCAACCAGTGCTAACCCTGCTTGTGTGCAGTTAGTAAGTTGGGAAGTCTGACAGTTGCTCGCCGTTGCTTGTTGGTTCTCTCCGGGTACTCCGGCTTCCTCCGCCCGTAAAACTGTCTTACACGAGGCGGCCCTGGCTGTCGAAAGTGACCCCAATAAATAAATAAAGAAATACATAAATTCATATTCTACCATGAATCATTATACAGCTTTACTATTATTATTATTTATTTTTTTTTCGATTACAACATATTATTACTTTCCAAAGTGTGATTTACTGGGATTTTCGGGTTTGTTAATAAACAATAACTTTACAAGTGAATTATGCAATCAACAATTGTGTCATGTATCCGTGCGCGCAAGCGAAGACGCTTTGCCGTGGGTGTAATGGGGACTACATTTTTTTTGGCTTTTTTAACCCTTTACCTAACATGAAAAACAGACGACACTTGCAAAAAAAAAATCATGAATAACTATTATTTTCGACGAGCTCGTTCCAATGAGGGGTCATAACCTATGTTTCAGAGACAAAAAATTAAAAAATAATGAAAATCAATTGGCGAGTTTTGAGAATAGGGCTGGCCGTTTTTGTTAGTTACGTTAGGCAAAGGGTTAAATAATATAATTATCATTAATAATGAAAGGTAATAAAAAGATTAATCGTTTGACTGGACTGGTTACGTGAAACAATTCATTCGAGGCGAGGGACTATATTGTAAAACACTCGTGCGCATTCGCGCATTCGTGTTTGTACAACGTCCCTCACCTCTCATGAATTATTTCACGTAACCAGTCCAGTGAAACGATTACTCTCTATTTATTTCGCACGTAATTGAATCACTATTTATAGAGGTTAGTCCTAAGAAAAGAAACTTGTACATTGTTGGAATTATCTACCGACCAAATACAACTCCCAGGGCAGACACCAATGAATTCATAGATCAGATTGAAGCCGCAATGACAAATTTGAATGAATCACACACCAAAATCTATTTAAAGGCGACTTCAGTATTGATTTACCTAATTCGGATAATCACCAAAGATTTTATAGATAAGGTGATTGAACGTGGTTATCTCCCAGTGATTACTAAACCTACCAGAGTGACTGAGCACTCAGCAATACTAATTGGTCACATTCACACAAATTCCCAACTAAATTTCGATTGTGGTACAATAATTACAGATGTATCTGATCACCAAGGACGCCGGAAACACGCGGACAGAACGAGCAGTCCCCCGCCTTCGGACCGCTGTAGCGAGAGGGGGCAGACAATGCCCTTCCAAGGTTCGCCACTCGAATTTTTTCAATGATTTATTATTGAAGTAAAGCTAAAATACACCCCGAATCCGTTCTGGAAGCTTGCAAAATTCAGTTTAGGGGTGGGGTGGGGGGGGGGGGGGGGTTGGTGAGGAGGGGACACTTCCTCTCAAACTCCCCGATCGCGGATATTCAGCCGTCGAGACATGCATTGTTCGGAATGTCATAGCGGGGCTGCTAGGGCGAGTAAATGCTCTTTTCCCGGGGTTTGACCACCCTACTATATCAAGAGATACAATCGAAAAATTAGTGATGGAAATGTTCCAAATTTTATCGAAACTTTGAATAAATAATCTTTCGTTTGTCGCAGTGTCCGGCTGTCTCTCTGTAGAGCAAGCGTAAGATAAATTCCTTTATCACACGCCTGTTCTATGAAATCCTTATCTACAGCAACACTAAACCTTGCGGAAAATAAAAGTCTGTTCCGCACATATCTGCGGAACGGAAATTTTTCACGAACTATTTTTAAATAGAAGCGGGATTTCACTGGACGTTTCAACAATTCGTGCACCGCAATTACAACGGAAATCGCCAGCGATAGCTAAAAGTAATAACAAGGCTTCCTGTTCGTAATTTTGGTTGGCGATAAAATGTGTTCTTCTTGCTGATAGTAACTGTTGTTAAATGATTTGCCGAGTGTCCTTCTCATAATTGCTTTTATAGACGCGAAGGCCTGTAATAAATACAGAACGACATACGAGTGTGAATGGGTTAATCGATATGGCACTTGTGCCATCGCGGAAGGATAAAACTCGAGGCCTCTGGCCTCTCGTTTTATCCTTCCGCGGTGACATTCGTGCCATATCGATTAACCCATTCACAGGCGTGTGTCGTTCTGTGAAAGGATCAGTCCCGCTCAAATACCCCTCACGAAAAAAAGAAATATATCAAAAGATATCCCTGGATAACAAGTGGCCTACTTAATTCATCAATACTGGAAGATGCACTTCTATTTAAAAAATAGTCGCATCCAACAACCTCCAATATAGATATAATGTTAGTATAATAAATTATTATAATAGCTTATTGTTAAATATTGAATCCAGTAAAAAGGAAAAACAAAAATATTTTCTGCAGAACAAGACGTGAAGAACAAACATAATATAAAACATACTTGGGATCTTCTGATTGTACCTTGTAAAATGAAAATATCCAAAGTTGTACCCATTTACAGAAGCGGAGCCCAAGAAAATATTGAAAACTATAGACCAATAAGTATTCTACCCTCGTTCTCAAAAGTTATAGAAAAACTTATATATAAACGACTGCCATCATATCTCACCAAGTCCGAAATCCTTCATAAAAATCACTGTGGTTTCAGAGAAAATCATTCTACAACACAACCTTTACTGCAACGAATTTCCCGCACAACAGCACATTACGATAAAAAGACACGGGACTCTACAATAGGCATATGTATTGACCTATCTAAAGCATTCGACGCTGTAAGTCACTACATACGACTTCACAAACTTGATCACTATGGCATTAGGGGAAGAACCAAAGAATGGTTCAAAGGTAGGCAACAATATATTGAAATCGAGGGCAAGAAATCAAGCCTGTGTAATATCAATTGTTGTGCTTCCCTGGGGTCCATTTTAGGGCCTTATTTTTTCTCATTTCTACGTGTTCGCCTTATCAACTTCTTGAGTGTGGCATATTTGCTGTTTACACACACAATGAGTCTTCACTTTAGTTTAAACAATATTTATCGAAAATATCTGTATACATGCATACATCATTTTATACAAAACAGAAATAAAACAACATAATTTTAGATACATTGAACATTGTAGGCAGTATACAGTGGATATGATAAGACCTACAGTGGATGGATTCGACGGGAAGCACAGTGCTTATTTGAGTCGTCTCCCTTATGCCTCCAAATTACAAGAAAAAGATGCAATTACTGTTAGTAAACGAATACTAGATATTGCTCAAAACTGTATGTTGAGAGAAATAAGGCATATAGAAAGGAAGTAGAAAAGAAAAAAGAAGTAAAAGAGTAAACAGAATAATAATATGGATAAGAAAAATGAAGGACAAGGGAAGAAGAAGAAGAAAAGTGGAAGGAAGAAAAGAGAAGAGAGAAGCCAACTTGGAGACAAGCGCAGCTCTATACCTAAATTGGAGAATTACTGAGAGCGGGTCACAGTCAATTACAGCACGAGTTAAAATAAGTTTGTTCTGTTTTGATCTTCGCCTATTATTTGTATTGGAGTTCCGGGATTTAAAAGGGAGAAACCCTGGGTGGGGTGGAAGGTGAATTATGGATAAAAGGCTATTATTTCAACAATAGCGTAGATTCTTTTGTTATTTTTTGAGCAGGGCACTGGGCAAAAGTCGTATCTCTTTAACTAACACGAAAGGCAGACGACACTTACAAACAAAATTCTTGAATAACAATTTTTTTCATTTCTTTAGTAAATAACATAGCTTATCACTCCTCACTGGAACGAGCTCGTTCCACTGAGGGTCATAATCTTTATTTTTGAGACAAAAATTACAAAAAATAATGAAAATTAAATGGTGATTCTTGTGAATAGCGCTGCCAGATTTTGGCCGCTGTGTTGGGTAAAGGGTTAAGATACTCCAGTGATAGGTAATGGGTTGCATTTTCCGAGAAGGTGGCGGGAGGGGCGATGCAACATTGGAGGGTCGGAGAAGCATGTTTGCACTCAGATCATTTGAATGGTGGGCTTTGTGGGTGGCATCTAGGTGCTGGGGAGGTCTTCAGTGAGCCTCAAGTATTAGAAAAGCCCTCTTTGGATTTTATTGCAATATGGGTTAACAGTACTTAACGGGTGTGGCTTGGAATTTTATTAAATGGTTTATTATAAGTAATTGTGCCGGTGTCGATTGATAAATTAGTTGCCTCGTTTATAAACAATAATTCTTTGGCCTTCGGCTGATTTTTCGCTGACCTCTAACGAGGAGGCCAACATCAGCCCGGTCCCCAGCCGGTTATTCCTGCCTCACCATCCCTCATAATCTCCAAACATTCAGTCAAAACGTGTTTCATAATCCCTCCCATCGGCACTTTCTAGAGCTCACCAACTATAAAATTGTTCCTTTTCCCTTATGTTATTCCCCACCCACTTACCCTTTAGGTTTCCATCCCATTTTTCCCATTAGTATTCTAAGGAGTCTTATTCTACTAGACAAATATTTAGGGCATTCTAAAATTAAATTGTCCAGGGTCTTCGCTACTCATAAATTACACATTTGGTACACTCTTCCCTCGCCTTTCCCTATTCTCCCCCTCAACTCCAGTGACGTCGATCCCACACCCCACCCCATAAGATCCGTGTAGGTACTCCTCAAAAGCTGGAGCATCTTTTTTATAAAACCAGTCTAAAGAGCTCTTGATCCTAATTCCAGTTCGCTAATTTCTATTGCAATCCTCCAGCACCCTCCCTTCCCCTGACAAGGCTACTCCCCTGCTGCAGTCCTCATTCTAGATCTTCAGTCTCTATAGAGTAATTCTCCATTAGCTCATTCGCTTGCCTTAACCACCCTGTCTGAATGTTAGAGTTCCACACATGGTTAAACGTTGTTTTAAAACATCTGCTGTTTGGGAGGTTTACCAGATAATTCAGGTAGCAGAATTTTCCCATATCTATTCTATATTCAACCATCGTCCAACCGAGTGCCATTATTGCCGCTACCAGCGCGGCTGCATTATCAGTTACAGGACGTTTATTTGCCAGGTATGGCGTCATGTTAGGCGAAGTGAGATTAATGTTGATTGCGCTGAACCTCACATGACGCCATACCCGACAAGTAAACACCCTGTAACGTGTTTATCATGCCACCAAACAAATTAAATAATAAATTAAAAGATCCGTATCGCTTCATTTGGAATATTTATCAGGAAACTGTCTTTTATTTGCACGAAAATTGGTGAAAACTTGAAGTGGGAAAATTAATTCGGAAACAAAAATGTCGCCCAGCAGAATGGGTGTTTGGGCTCATACACGGTCATTGGCATTGTATGGACTCAATCCGATAAACGGTTCCCCATTGAATAACCTATCGCACAGACCACCGATGCTATTAGAGCACGCATGATAATAATTGATCCGGTTATCCACCGACCCACAGCATTTTGTAGATACGGGTTGGAATAGAGCATCGGTTTCTCTGACCGCTAACTTTAGAAATCTGAAAAGTCGGGTTTATTAAATTCTTATTTATCATTAGCGGATAACGGACTGGAAACGGAGATGAGTAAAATTGGACACTTGTATAGACGTGGCCTGTTGTGCTTTTCCGGAAAAGAATATGGAGGGTCATGAAAGCATGAGAAAAGGAGGTAATGACCTACCCCAAGCTATGAAGAATTCTCGTTGTGGGAGGAGGGGGGGGGGGGGGGATTCATGTCCAGCCAGTAGGGTGAGAAATTGTTAGAAATCAGAAGTCGTATCATTATTTATCATGCCACCCGTTTAATTTGACCAATCAATGCACTCTAATAGCATCAGTGGACTATGCGATATTAGATTATTTAACAGGGAAGCGGATTGAGTGCATACACTGCCAGTGAGCGGTTATGAGTCCGTACACCTCCTCTGCTGGGCGCCATTTTGTTTCCGAATTAATTTTCCCACCTTAGGTTTTAGCCTATTTTCGTGCAAATAAAAGACAGTTTCCTGATAAATATTCAAAATGAAGCGAATCAGATCTTTTATAGAGAGTAACCGCTTCAGTGGACTGGTTACGTGAAATAATTCATGAGAGGTGAGGGACGTTGTACAAACACGAGTGAGCGAATGCGCACGAGTGTTTTACAATACAGTCCCTCGCCTCGAATGAATTATTTCACGTATCCAGTCCAGTCAAGCGATTACTCTGTTTATTACTTTTCATTATTAACGATAATTATATTATTTAACCCTTTACCTAACGTTACGGCCAGCGCCATTCTCAAAACTCGCCAATTAATTTTCATTATTTTTTCATTTATTTGTCTCTAAAATATAGGTTATGACCCCTCATTGGAAAGAGCTCGTCGAGCTCGTTCCAATGAGGGGTCATAACCTATGTTTTTGAGACAAAAAAATGAAAATAATAGTTATTCAAGAATTTTTTTTGCAAGTGTCGTCTGCTTTTCATGTTAGGTAGAGGGTTAAAAAAACAAAAAAAAAAGTCCCCATTACATCCACGGGAAAGCGTCTTCGTTTGCGCGCACGGATACATGACCCAATTGTTGCTTGCATAATTCACTTGTGAAGTTATCGTTTATAACCAAACCCGGAAATCCCAGTAAATCACACTTTGGAAAGTAATACAATTCATTACTCAATTCGTATGGTTGCATGATAAATATGTTACATGACGTTTACTTGCGAGGTATGGTGTCATGTGAGGCTCAGCGCGATCAATATTAATCTCACTTCGCCTCACATGACGCCATACCTGGCAAGTAAACGTCCTGTGACTTATAATACACTCTGGGTGCGCATGTGGTCTTTTCCTGATGCATGCTAATGTTGTTTTTTGGAAGAATTTGTTTGTTCACTGGGGTTTAAGGACACTTTTAGCAGCCAAGACAGCATAGTTTCGGGCGGTTTTACGGGTGGATGAAACCGGAGTACCAGGAGAGCACCACCAATCAGCAGCGAGCAGATGCTAGAATCCCCAACGTACTAGCTCTGCACACGCAGAACGGTTAGAAACGATTGGAAGCACAATCGACGCGCAGTACACCGCGCCCCCACGTGGACGAATAGGATTAAGTGTCTTGCCTAAGTACACAACGCAGTTACCGCTGGCTAGGATAGAACCGTCGACCTTTATGATTAAAGTCCAATGCTCTTATCACTGAGCCACCGCGATCCTCATGGCGTGTGGTGTTATATCACCTTCTGTAAGGGGTGAGGATGGGTACATAATTGGAACATTTGCTACTCCTTGGGAGGTATGGAAAGTGAGAATTTAGAAGTCGCTCTGCAAGTGGAATTTTACTCGTGTGGGGTGGGAATATCTTCATTTCTGGGTTAATGTGCTGGGTGGGTGAGAGTGGTGTGACTTTTGAAGGCAATGTGTTAAGTAAACAAGTATTCTTTTTAAATATTTGGGCGGCCATGAGAAGGGTCTATGGGTACACCGAGGGATCTATTCAAGGTTGCAGTTGTTCCACGCCACAATCAGGCGCAGGGATGGGATCTCAATTTTTTCGACAGTGTTCTCGGGTCGTAGATGGGATCTCAATTTTTTCGACAGTGTTCTCGGGTCGTAGACCGTCGGTATGAACTTGAACCCTAACTCGATATATACTACTCACAGTATGCTAAGCCCCAAATATTTGACACATCATTGTGAAATTTGCTGGTGACATATTTGCGATATTTTTGATGGATATGATTGAGGAGAGTATTGAGATGGTCCCTAGTGTTTACATTAGGTCTTTTGACAGGCAGACGTTTCGTGACAGTCATGGAAAGCATGTATCCCTTGATTTCCATGATGGTTTCGTGCACTGTCTGCATGTACATGACATGTTTAGGGTATTTAATCTTCATTTCAACACAAACCCTTGTGATTTAATGATTGAATATGGCAAATGCAAATGTAACAATACATTTGTTTGAAACAGAAATGTCGCGGTCTGTAGGGATGGTGGAGCAAGGGGCTACCCATCGTCAGGTTGGTGAAGCCCTTGGTGTGCACCATACGGTGATCACCAGAGCCTGGTCTAGATTTCAGCAGTATGGCACACCAGTAAGACATGGTGGTGGCAGAGACAGGGCAACATCTGCATCTGAAGACCGGTTTCTCATCATTCAGGCCCGTAGGAACCGCTTAGCCACAGAAACCCAGCTTCGCAGTGACCTCCAGGTTGCATCCGGGGTAAATGTTTCGACGCAGACTTTACGGGCAAGGTTGAACGAAGGTGGTCTCCGATCGAGAAGACCATGTATTCGCATTCCACTGTCTCAGAACCACCGCCAGGCACTATATGAATGGGCCATGGATCACGTTTGATGGTCCAGAGAAGATTAGCGACCTGTCCTTTTTACAGATGAGTGAAGGTACTGCCTAGACCACACAGATAGGCGTTCTAGGTTATTGAGAAGGCCAGGAGATCGATACCATGCAGCCAACATTGCTGAGCTATACCGCTATGGTGGAGGGTCAATAATGGTCTGGGGTGGCATCAGCTGGGATGGGCGAACAGAGCTCTGTCCTTGGTCGTGGTATATTGGACTGCACAGCGGTACATTGATGAGATCCTGGATGCCCACGTCAGATTGTATGCAGGTGCAGTGGGTGATAGATTCATTCTGATGGACGATAATGCCCGTCTTCATGTTGCCCATGCTGTCCGGGAGTACCGACAGAGGGAGGCGATTGAGCGTATGGACTGGCCAGTAAGATCCTCTGACCTCAATCCAATCGAACATGTCTGGAATGAGTTGTAGCTTGCAATTTCAGTCCGTCCAGTCCAACCAAGAAGTGTTCAGGAGCTTGGTGCCAATCTGGTCCAAGAATGGAACAACATCCCACAAAAGGACCATCTGGAACCTGACGGAGAGCATGATAAGGAGTTGTCAAGCTGTAATTAACAATAATGGGTCTCATACTCGATATTGAACCCATATCAGTTCGCTCCGTCAACTTTTTGGCAAATCTGAAAAATTTCCTCTTTTACCAATAATATTCATTTTCCATGGTTATCGAATTCAAAAGCTAAAAAAATAATGTCAAACACAAACAAAATCTTAATTTCTGTGCTTATATCATTAAAGATATAATTTATAACTTTTCATAACAATATTTCAACTAAAACGTAAAACAGGTAGTTGGATATACTTGGTGCTTCGCAAACTTTGAGTAGTATATGTCATGTAGTTATAACCCGGACAACAAATGTCACTAAGAAATGACATTATTAACATTTGAGGCAGAACTGTGACCTTGACCTTGGGGTATGAAATGTAAATGTGGCATTCGACACACTGTCTACTGATGGTATATATGTGTAAGAAGTTTCATCAAGTCGTATAAGGAAATGGTGTTCCGGACAAACAAAATATTGAAGACGGACGGACAACAGACGACGGATGGATGACGGAAGGACGCCGATCACATCGGTATCAGAAGACATTCGCTGACTTTGCCAGAGCAGAGATAAAAATAATATACCAACGGATACAGACAGATGCCGGGGCTTCAGTTATGGACAAATGCCGGACTGCTCCAAAACCAGCGTTACTTTTTGCGGTCTTATTTTTTCCCACTCACAGACAACCAATATAGAATCATTCAGTTTCTCCAAGCTGTTTCTAGTTTGGGAGAAATTATCCACCGAAGCTCAGTCTGTCGAAACTGTCTCACCTGGACCTCCCAAGTGGGTCCGGACATGGAACCATATTCTAAATTCGATCAGGGTCAAAAGAGGCCATCTTGTCGTGCAGCGTTCCAGTGCGCATTGAACGTAATATCCATTTCGATCTCGGTGAGCAACATATAGTTAGCACTTGTGCCTAAACCGCTGATAATTGGAAGAAAATCGAACATTCAGAATTTCTTGTAAGGCCCCGGTCACGCCATCGCAAACGATTTTCAGGTCTGTCTATTGACCACGAATGTCTCTGCGATTCGCATCGTTGCATGGTCACACTATATGCACGTTTCCATGGCGTCAAAGCTCTCCGTAAGGAGCACGTATAAATTGAAATATCATGAAAATGGGGTCATGTCGAGAAATTTTTATATTGGGGATGGGGGCACTTTGCTATTGTTTTATAAAAAAAACTTAATTTTCAATAAAAATGTGAATAAAAAAATCAAAATATTGGAGGCGGCAGTGACGCAGACGACAACCCTTTACCCAACGCAGACGATATCAAAATTTATTATTTTAAATAGGATTTTTTAAAAAATTTTCAAATACTTTCAACAAAACCATATCATGTGACCCCTCTTTGGAACGATCTCGTCGAGCTCGTTCCATAGTGGGGTCACGTGATATGGTTTTGTTGATTTTTTTTTTTTGAAAAATAGTATTTTTTCAGCATTTTTTTTTTTCAGCTGCTGAATTTGCATATTACGCGTGCGGATGTGGCCGATTCGTTGGTTAAAGGGTTAAACCACTTGACAATTAATCATCTTCATAATATTCATACGTTCACCACCGTACTCAGCGGGCGGGGGCACTCGAAAATCTGAAGACATAGGGAGGGTTAGGTGGGTGGTTTGGGGCTGGAAAAACGCGTAAATGACCCAACATTCAATATTTTTCCTCTACCTAAACTCACTAAGTTCTGTGCATGTTTTACCTTTTATTATCAATTATATGGCCAAACAGGACATTTGAAACATATAAACTATCATATTAGGGGTGTAGATAAATCCAAATCCGCCGCTAATGATGTCCACGTGGTTATTAAGACGTCGTTGGCAAATTCTCAACAGACAAATTATTATTATTATTATTATTTATTGGTGTTTAAGGTCACATACTTCTGCAGAATGGCTAACCATGACCATCACAGTTTTACGGATGGAGGAAGCCGGAGTACCCGGAGAGAACCACCGAGCAACGGCGAGCAACTGTTAGCTCCCCAACATACTAACTCCACACAAGCAGGGTTAGCATTGGTTGAAGACAAGTGCACCATCGACGTGCAGCCCGGCACAACGCCACAATGCCCCCATGTGGACAATGGGGGTCAAGTGTCTTGCCCAAGGACACAACGTGGTTGCCGTAGGTGGGATTCGAACCGAGGATCTCTCGGCTTGCAGCCTGCACCTCTATCAACTGAGCCACCGCGCCCCCATCAGACAAACTGAAATGCGTGACAAGTATTTTCAAATATCAACTTGAAACATCTTGAAATTGTGATGTAATCAGCTTGATTTAGTGTGCAATAATGTGTGTTGGATGTATACGCATGGGCTTGCATCAATCCTTCCTAATCTATCTGACCCTTGCATGTTAATTGAAGGAGAAAATAGTCCAAAATAATTTCGGAAAGTTTATATAAACAAATCATTATACCACCTGATGTCACTGGTGTAAAACAATAAAACAAAAAGAATTAACCCCACCCAGACTTTGTTGACATAAATTGAACATTGTTTATTAGTTAAAGAGGCCAACTGAACAAACATGACTGCTATGCAGTATCAATGAATAACCTTCATCACCCCAGCAAGATATGCAGACATTTAGACTGTCAGTGCGACTTCCCTCATGTCACATGTGCATACCACAGGAATAGGGAAGGTGGATTTTTGCTATCCCTATTAGCTCCAAAATAAGGAATGAAGACTGCTTTCTATTTACTAGAGTTGCTAAATAATCTAGAACAGACTGGGGTATCAGGGAATATATTACTTCAGAATTATTCAGGACTTATTATTCTGACTTCTTCGGTTACATATTCAGACTTATTTGATAATGTTTTGTTACTATTTCCATTCAAACTCATTAGTACTACCTTACTTGCAGCCTCAGAGGTTTATTAAAATGCTGGAATAGTCAGTGAAATAGTGTTAAATATTAAGAAATGGAACAATTCTCCATTAGATGGGGGTAGGTCTGCATTTTATGTTTTTTTCCCAAATTTTAGAGGGTGGGTCCCCAAAATGGCCCGGAAAGAAATTGCAGAGGTGGTGGGGGGGGGGGGGGGGTCTGATAGGCGGAAATAACATTTATGATCCTGTGTCTATAAACCTTTTCCAGGCTCATCCCCCCCCCCTCTCCTGTCCTTACTGGGGAATTTATAACAAAGATGCACACCTACCTTCTACACAGCACTCCCAGGAATCAGAAAAATAACGTAGTACATGAATAATTATGTGGTTTTTGATACTTTGATTTGAACTTGACCATTCAAAATACTGAAAAAAATCGTATACTACTGGATTCGGTCAGTCAAAATTTAGGGCATGTTCCATTTTATTCGGACGGACAGGAGCGACGTACACGAACATTTTATCGTACACGTAGGTGTGACCACCCTAATGGAAAGCTATAGTTTCCATTTCAATCCGACGACAAATACAACTGTCGCATCAAAAATCGGATGCTTGACGTACGATGGTGTGCCCGAGACCTTAGGCGTCAGTCGTGTATCCGATGGCAGGCAATAAGTATGAGTGGAAAGGCCTGAAAGGCATGGCTTATTAGTTATTACTAATACATTCCGATAGGCATATTTCTACCTAAGCTAGGCCTATTAAACAGAAAGGCAAAGGTTGGCATGTCCGAAGCAAAGGCTGGCATGTCTTATCTACATGTTGATGCCCCTTTCACATTTTATACCATAAAACTCACTGGACGTTCACCACTTTTATCTTGACGGTTGGCTAAAATTCTTTTTGGTGATTAATTTTGTTCATATCACACACGACGCAGTAATTCAGTCTCCAAAGGGATTAACTGAAAGGGCAAAGTTGATTAGAAAGACGACACATAATTAAGGTAGACGGGTTGGTGGTTGGGTGGGTGTGTGGAGGATAATGTGTTCACGTGCATCATATTTATCTCCTCCTCGAAGGCCTTCAATACTTTATGGACACACTACACAAATTTTACAACCCAATTTGAATCCAAAATGGATGTAAAAAAATAAATCGAATAATAAATTAAAAATGCACTCAATGAAGGAAGAAATGTTGTATCTTTCGAAAACATAAGGGTCGGAATGTTTTCCGTGATGATTGTTCTGTGATAAAGAAATATACCAGTATTTCATCAGTTCTCGAAAATAATCACAACTTTCTACAAAGCAATAGCAGGTTCCGAATAGCCATCATTAACCCTGTGCAGCTTTTAACCCTCTACCCAACGAAACGGCCCAAACCGGCCAGCGCTATTCTAAAAAATCGCCAATTAATTTTCATTATTTTTTTCATTTTTTGTCTCAAAACATAGGTTATGACCCCCTCTTTGGAACAAGCTCGACGAGCACGTTCAAATGAGTCATAACCAATGTTTTTGAGACAAAAAGTGAAAAAAAATATTTATTCAAGAATTTGTTTTGCAAGTGTCGTCTGCTTTTCATGTTAGGTAAAGGGTTAAACAATATGACCCCTTCTGTACTGAGTTGAATTATTTCCTCATTCTCGAGAGTAAAACGTGTGAAAATTTGTCGAGATCAGCTAACTTTCCTGAAGTTCAAAAGGTATTTTAGAAGGTAAAAAAGACAGTGAGATAAAAAACAAAAAACAAAAGAGAAAAGTCAGTGGTTCTGCAACAAAACGTTTGTTGGTCGAAATGGATTTGACATATTCCGAAATCAAAAGATTTAATTATTACCTGAGAGCAGGTATACAATAAAGAGATCACCGGTGCAGTGAATTTATTAGATGTGCTGTATCACATCAAATTGATAATTTTCCCCAATCACTATCACACGAGCCGGCTACGCCGACTGAGATTTCCTTGTGTGCAAGTACACAGTGTGCGTGCACCACAAGCGCATGCGCAACCATAACTTTCAAAACACAGGGAAACCATGTGTAATCTCCGTCTACCTGAGCTTAACCATAGGTGAGACCCTCTGTTGACAAGATGTGCTGACCTGTGTATTGTGTGCATTTACAACATCCTGCCACGGGTGATTTGTATTGCTCTGATATTATTTATTATTTGTTTACTGGTGTTTAAGGTCACATACTTATGCACAATGACTAATCGTGACCATGCCAGTTTTACGGGTGGAGGAAGCCGGAGTACCCGGAGAGAACCACCAAGCATCGACGAGCAACTGTCAGCTCCTCAACATTCTAACTCTGTTCAAGCTCCGCTCAAGCAGGGTTACTGCGGTTGAAAACATGTGCACCATCGACGTGCAGTGCGCCTTAGTCCATGGCGTCATCGTGCCACCATGTAGGCAACCAGGATAAAGCGCCTTGCCCAAGGATACAACGCGGTTCGTCCCGGACGGGGATCGAACTCGGGACCTGAAGCATAGAAGTCCAAAAGGCTACCACTGAGCCACCGCGCTCCCTGTTGCTCCGATACTTATGGTTTCAAATATCGTACCACTTTTTCCAGTTATGCTTGTGTGTTTGCGCAAAGTGAACAAAACACATGAAGCCAGGGTATACTATAGGCATTCTAAAGACATAGTCCCATCCCAGAAAATGATTTCGTTAGGGTTTCGAAAAAATGCTTTCTGGCGAAAGCTTTGTGAAAACCTAGCATTTTCCTCAACTGAAAATTTTTTGGTAGTCGTGAAGCATAGCAGTTTTCAAGGATAACCAAGTAAACAATCGGATTATGATGGCATGACTATAATCCAACGTGGGATCAGTGAGCAAGCGTAGCACTTACTGCAACACATGTTGACTACCACATTGGTTGTCAAGGTAATACATATGGTGACGCCATATCAATTCTTGTTACGTGTAATAGCTCCAGCAAGCGCCCGGGTTACAAATCAAAGGTTGTTCGGAATCAGACGCTGCTATGGGCTGTTTGTTTACCCAATTTTTGTGAAAATTTGCGCGCAGACAACCGTTGATGAAATGTGATGTGTTTTTACGTACAGAGATATGCAAATATTCTTTCCTGTCACAGTTATAGATATTCCAATCCAGTCGTACTTGATTTTCCCTGAAAACATCAAGATATTAACATAATTTGTGTAACTACCCGGCGTAATCATAAAACTACGACTGTGGTGATTCTTAATTTCTGATTTTAATGTCATCAGACTGCTGATCAAATCAACTGTTGACTTTAATGTCATCAGACTGCTGATCAAATCAACTGTTGACTTTAATGTCATCAGACTGCTGATCAAATCAACTGTTGACTTTAATGTCATCAGACTGCTGATCAAATCAACTGTTGACTTTAATGTCATCAGACTGCTGATCAAATCAACTGTTGACTTTAATGTCATCAGACTGCTGATCAAATCAACTGTTGGTTTTAATGTCATCAGACTGCTGATCAAATCAACTGTTGACTTTAATGTCATCAAACTGCTGATCAAATCAACTGTTGACTTTAATGTCATCAAACTGCTGATCAAATCAACTGTTGACTTTAATGTCATCAGACTGCTGATCAAATCAACTGTTGATTTTAATGTCATCAGACTGCTGATCAAATCAACTGTTGACTTTAATGTCATCAGACTGCTGATCAAATCAACTGTTGATTTTAATGTCATCAGACTGCTGATCAAATCAACTGTTGATTTTAATGTCATCAGACTGCTGATCAAATCAACTGTTGATTTTAATGTCATCAGACTGCTGATCAAATCAACTGTTGACTTTAATGTCATCAAACTGCTGATCAAATCAACTGTTGACTTTAATGTCATCAAACTGCTGATCAAATCAACTGTTGACTTTAATGTCATCAGACTGCTGATCAAATCAACTGTTGACTTTAATGTCATCAAACTGTTGATGAAATCAAGTCTCGATTGAATATTTCAAGCTTTGATTCACAGAAAATAAATCTTTATCAAATTTAGAAGATTCAATCGTCAGTTGGTTCCAACCAACTTAAATATTCCAGACGAGTGAATCTAAACATAGGCGCTGACCTATTTGAGGGCAAGTGTGTTTCCACCCCATAGCCGCGTCGTATTTCGATTAGAATTAGACTAGTGACCTGAGAGCTTGAGGCTCCAGCTCTTCCTCGGCCCATCTGATGATGTCACCAGTGCATCGTCAATGGAATCATTGATTACGTGGCTGATGAAGCAACTGACCACATGATCGATCTCATAACTGTGACGTGGCCCACGGCTATGACGTCACAGCATGATTACGTCTGTATCGCCCTCAGGCATTGTTACATTGTTTTACCCCATCAAGAAATACGTAATGACGACTTGTGAATCAATAGTGCGCATGCGCGATAACCATACCAGGCTATATATAGCCTCACTACACGTCCTTTAACATTGTCTGCCATGATAACCATCATCAAGCATCGATTCATCAGGACTATATATCACTTCATGCAGCGGGTGGATGATCCCGGAAGTGACGTCATGTCACGCGACCCAGTGGCGCCATGTTGTGTTGTCATGGTAACATAACATGCCAGTGACTGGACTCATAACAACCCTTTGAACTAAATTCTTCCAATAGGGAAGGGGAATACCCTCGAGTGCGGATATTAAAACACGGAATCCAACTTTACGGATTCTGCTAGGAATCTCAATTACGGAATGCCTTATATGTATACAGGGGAAATCTGATTGAACATTTTGAAAGCGTAAAGCTATGAAGTAGTGATACAAGTCAATATTAATGGATGGTAGTTTAGTCAATAGTACTGGTACAAGGCCGCAATGGAACAGGCCTGCTGTAGAAGCTAATGATAGGACAGATAGACCATAGACCAGTAGTGGCCTTGGAGCTTTGGCGACAAGATGGAAGCGGTTGGTAAAACTACATTAGACCTCACTGAGGGATTACTCATGGTCCTCATGGCCTCATACGACAAAAAAGGGATTCTCCAAAAGGTATCCTCAAATAATACAATACCAGGCCATAGGTATCCTCAAATATTGAAATGAGGCTAAGAGTCGTAGTAAATTATACCTCATTGAGGGATTTTTCATGGCCCTCACAACCTCAAAATTCTATGACGGATAATAAATGAGAACTCACTGAGAGTTTATTACATAGCCCTCATGGCCACATATGACAAAAAAAAGGATTCCATAGCCACGGGTGTTTTCCAAAAATGGGATTCCATGGGATATGGCCAGCCAATGGATATAGAGCTGATGAAAATCGGATACGACTTCGTTGTAATAAGGGGAGATAACTCTCCATACAGATTATGGGAAATCAAGCAATCTGATTGGTTAGTTATAATTTATGTAAATGATCTAGATAAATGAAACAACAAGAGTACACGGAATAGGGTCAGAACTAACAAGAATAGACTAGAATAGCTAAATATAGTAATAATAAGCAAAGCTGTTCCAGTTAATAGGCTTTTCTACGCTACTGTAGTATACTCCAGGACAAAGGACATGCCTAGGATGACGAAAACTATTACATAGATAGACAGAAGCAGGGAATTCTGAAATAACTCAAAATTGTACAACTTGTCGGGTTGTTTGTGGTAATTAGATTTACTCCGATTGAATCGAACATACCCTCCGAACATACCCTTGTCTTGTTGTAGGCCTTTGGGTAACATACCAACCACGTGCTACGATAGAAACCAAGATGGCGGCCTCCAGTATACAAAATGGACGACGGAAACGCGTATCACCCTAACAACACGCGCTGCGCATGCGCACTAACACAAGGTATCACTATGGGGATGACGTCACAACATGGCCGCTCACGTGGGTTACCATGACAACACAACATGGCGCCACTGGGTCACGTGACATGACGTCACTTCCGGGGTCATCCAACTAGGAGGTGAAAACCACATTACATACTACTAATAGTGATCGGAAATAGCGGAATAGGTCCGGGAATAGGTAGAAAATCAAGATTCGACAAGAATGAAACCAGTAAAATAATTTCCATTGAATCGAACATACTCCCACACATCCCCAGTCGCCGCTCACTCATTCGTACACACAGCAACTAGGTGGCACCATAGAAAACAAGATGGTGACCCCTCGTCAAACAGAATGGACATCCAAAACAATCAGGCCATAATGTATCCAAATACTTCTTGTTATAGACAAATATATTGACGGCCTGGCTCAGGAATATTTATCTAACCTTGTTATGCCCTATTTCCCAGTCAAGAATCTCCGCTCCTCTACATCCAATAATTTGGTGATGCCAAAGACAAAACTTGCAACTGCACGTGGCAGAGTCTTCATTTGCACCGGAACTCCATCCCAGCGCATTTAAAACCTCCATTAAAAATCAATCAATTCAGGTCCGGTCTCAAAACCTATCTGTACAAAAAAGCCGTTATCTGTTAACCCTTTACCCAACGTAATGGTCAAAAACGACCAGCGCTATTCACAAAAATCACCATCCATTTTTCATTATTATTTTCACTTTTTATCTCAAAAACATAGCTTATGACCCCTCATTGGAACGAGCTCGTTCCAATGAGGGTGCATAAGCTATGTTTTTGACGCAAAAAATGAAAAAAAGTAGTTAATCAAGAACTGTATTTACAAATGTCCTCTGCCTTTCATGTTAGATAAAGGGTTAATGTTGTGATCCATGATCAGTACATATAATTGTGTGCGCGTGAGTGCGTAATAAATAAAGCCATAGAGTACATTGCGGATTTTAGGCGCAAGCATTATTATTATTATTATTATTATTATTATTATTATTATTATTATTATTGTTACCCATTCTCGCGACACCATGGTAACCAACATGATATCAATAAATGTATAACCGACAACGCCACATGAGATTCTGCTATTGAGAAACGAAAGGAAATTACAAACAGTTAACATCAAGATTTAAAAGCTTCGTTCCAGTTTTTAAACCCAACCCCCGTGCGCTTCCAAGCTCCGCCCCACCGACTTTCACATAGTTATTAAGTTTGGCCATAGGAAGTCTATAGCAGCAAATATATAGAAGTGTTTACAAGCTGTTTTATATATGGAAGGATGCTGGTCTTGGACCACCAGACGCCAGTATCCCAGGCACTGTAAAAACAGCGCTTTGGACCTCCTTCGTACCCCCCCCCCCCCAGACAAAAAGCCCATGAACAACACCGTAGTACCGCTTAAAGACAAATCCCCATGGGTAAGTTCCCTAACTCCCGACCCCGTCCAGACACCTCTGTATAGAATGAACTATACTGAAACAGGTTAATGTTTTTAAATGAGCAATGCAATTCACAGATTTAAACGTAAAGTAAGTGCACGGCACGGTAACTATTGAACGTATCGCTACAATTAAAATATATCAAACTCCAGTATTCTTACAGAGCACAGAAAGTTGATTGTCAACTTGAAAACTCTCTACAAAACCTGAGAGAAATCACGATAGTCATTTGACTTTGTCAAGAATTGATGCACATTTTCGAGTGGAAATTCTAGTTGTATACAGCCAATATTTTCCACAGAACAACTTTGTCCCGTTTATTTACAGAAACAGTCACTACGGAATCAGAAACGGGCCGTTGTTTAGATTCTCAACGTTCTGTTCGCCGTGACTCCATGATTTAACCCTTTACCCAACGTAACGGCCAAAACCGGCCAGCGCTATTCTCAAAAATCTCCAATTAATTTTCATTATTTTTTTCATTTTTTGTCTCAAAAACATAGGTTATGACCCCTCGTTGGAACGAGCTCGTTGAGCTCGTTCCAACGAGGGGTCATAACCTATGTTTTTGAGACAAAAAATGAAAAAAATTAGTTATTCAAGAATTTTTTTGGCAAGGGTCGTCTGCTTTTCATGTGAAAATCAGAGACTGTCGAGACTTCAAGCATCATTATTTCTGTAACACTGTAGGCTGTATGAAAAAAATGTTTTGATGTTGCGATCAGATTTAAAACGTTTGTAGATTATTTGAGCATAAATTTATCTCGTTCGCATTGACTTTGTAGAAGTGGGATGAAACGTCCCTCATTGGGAGACCTCGACGGGAATCTCGGAAGTGACGTCATAGTAACATAATCCAGTCACGTCATGTTCGATTGCCATGGTAGCCCGCGTGAGCGGCCAACTTGTGATGTCATGCCCATAGTGATACAGGGTATTAGTGCGCATGCGCATTAGAGTGACACATGTTTCCGTCGTCCATTTTGTTCACTGGGGGCCGCCATCTTAGTTTCTATGGTGACACCACGTGTTTGCTCTGTGATTCAATGGCCTACAATAGGACTGTGTATGTACGGAGGTTGTGTTGGATTGAGAAAATCTAATTATCCAAATAGACAATCTCCACAAATCACACCAAATCACCTAAAACCACCGAAATGGACTGTTTTTTTTTAAATCTATTTATCTAGTTTGGATTCTTCCTAGATTCTCTGTTTTATATATGCATTCTGTTTGATCCTAGTTATATCTTGTCTCGTCCGTTGGCCTCGACCAATAAGATCACATCACTCATCTAAACCCCTCACACTGCCTCATAATTATCTGACACAAGGGTGCCACGCGTCAGTCGAGTAATGACTGGAACAGGCATTGCTCTGATGACTCGAATCCATCGGGCAAAAGAACTGTCGGGTAGTGACTGGACGACTAAAACACCATCGAACAATCGAGCAATTGTTCGAACACTTCGACTCAACTTGTAAAATAGGGGATTCTATAACCAGACATTTCCCAAAAGGACTTCTCAAATAAGGTTTCAATAAAAGGGATTCCATTAGTGGAGTTCCATAAGTGAGATTCCAAGCTCCTGTACAGTCTTTCCATCGGCTTCCACCATGTCTTTAAATATATGCCCTATGATCAACCTCTATTGTATTCACCATTACTATAGTGTTCTACCAGTCTTGCAGCTTTGTACAATTACCATTGGCGACCACGATTCTGTCCGTCCTGTGCTGGAGTATTGTATCGTTGCAGCCTTGTAATATTACTGTTGACTTGTGGAACTATGACTCTCAGTATCTATCATTAAACTACTGCTGCTACGATCCCAATTCATATCACTATCATACTTAGTTTACACTACTACTACAGTTAAAAGTAGAAGTCCTGTCATGAAATGCGAACAAATAGCACGTAGTTCTGTGCGTTAATCTACACGTTATTGCCATAGTAAGGCTATCAAATTCTGT